>JAFIDM010004315.1:76016718-76064492 GCA_023159025.1 Thereuonema tuberculata
CTCCAAACTATATTTCTTTAAAATTTCCTACGACGCTAATTTATGATACAACTTAAAACACAGATCTTATTTGTGGTTCAACTTTAAAACTAACAGAAAATGTAACTTCAAAAATTATATATAAATAAAATTTAAATAATTGATGTGCGAATTAATAGAGTTTTACAATTAAAAAATATCTTTTTCTTCTCTGTGGAATTAAGCCTTTCGTCTTTAGATAAAATAGAATGAATTTAAACTTTTTTCTATTCGAAATCTTTTCCAAATGTGTCCTTATTGAGAAATTTAGCACGAGAAGACATAATAATAAAAATTCGAATATAAAAGTATAGAAATGTAAATAATGGACTTCTATCCTATTTCTGTTACTATCTCATTTTCTTATGCAATGAATATTAAATCCTTAATCCATTTAATCCTATGTATTATTAATTCAATAAATAAATAACGGGAATTTAAATCACTTTATTTTCCGAAAATAAGTTTGTGTTGTTATTTTTAGCAGATATTACAATTTTAAAATAAATGTAGGACTTTCCGTTTTGGTCATTTTCATATTTTAAAAACATAAATTTTAAGAAATAACATTTTAAGGAAAGTAGGTTATAAGTTCTTTCGAACTTCTGGTTAATTATTTTCCAATGCTTTTTTTTTCTCTAACTTTGATTTGTTGTCTTCAATTAACAATCAAATGGTTTTGAGCAACAGTGAATGTTTTTTTCTTCTTTAACTAAGTATCTCTCTTCCCCATGGAAATTAATATTCACAGATTTAAAACAAAACATTAGAGCCCAAATAAGAAAGAAGTTAGAAACCAATTCTCTAATAAAATAATAATATTAAATTACCCAAGTAACACAAACTGGTTGCCAATTGACTGTCACTATCGCAAATTGTTTGGCCAAAAGTCTGTTGAACATGGGTCGAAATGAAGAAGATTTCGAGGAAAAAAATTGCAATCAACTGAGAGAACGAAACGGCTAGAAGCAAAATACAAGATTAATTGAAACGATAAACAACAACCCAAATTTTAAAACCAAATGATGTGATAAACATACTTAGGAAATAATAGAACAGTTGGTGATATGATGCTTTCTTTTAAAATAAGACTGTCCTTTTGGATTTCTTGGTAGAAGTTAGAGTTGGAACGTTCCATCACTTCACTTGAGAGCTAGTTTCTTTTCGTTTTTCTTTAGTGTTTTTGTCCTGAATTCTTTGCTTCTAAATTCATGTTATATAAAGTGCAGCATGATGAAATTAAAGTTTTTCAGGCTTATCAAGCTCGGCACTTACGCTTTTATTACGATAAAAAGACTAATACTATTTATTACTGTTAATGGTTGAAAAAAGGATTGCGTACGTTATAATTTACTGTTTAGATTAAAACTGCAAACAATATTGTGCTTGGAACAGCGGCTCCATAATGTCTCCTATAGTTTGAGATTCAAAGCTCCGTCATTGTTGGAGATGAAACCTAAATTTCGTAAGGATGATTTAATGGAATAGATGAAATTATCTGACGATTAGAAAAATAATAAAAAAAAACCTCATAAAAGCTATTAAAATACCAAATTAACACAGAGTTAAATGAAGAAATTTTCATAAATTATACAATGATATCGTAAAAAAAATATCGTAAAAGAAATTTCAAGTTGCAGAATAAGAAAACTGTTTTCGATGAAAAAATGAAGAAGTTGAAGCAATAAAATGTAAAAAAAAAACCAACATACTGGAGAATTGTGATAAGAATGCTTGTGATATAAGATGTTTTTACAAACATCTTATATCATCGTAGAAAGAATGAGGACTAGTTCTCCAAGACCACATTTATGAAAACATTTCTTATGAAAAAAAAAATGAAAGTATCGAGTAGAGGAGATAATCGTTTAATAAACGGGATAAATTACTACCAATGTTAAATATGACTACATGAAAGTTGCAGTTTAGAATTTTTACAATTGCGGCATTTCTGGCAGAGTTGAAAAATATTACATGTTAGCTTTAAATGGTAGTGTAATAATGTCCTTTAATCCCAGGAATAACTACACGATTTATTTTATTTTGCATTTTGTTACTTAATTTTATAAAAACCCTATTTTTCCAGCATCCAGTTTCTCATATCACCTTTCCAGGGAAATATTGCTAAAAAAAAGAAATCATTTGTTTAGTTATTTTGTATTTCAAATTTAAATATGTATTTTAATTTTATCAAGTATTTAAAATCAATAAATCAATGCTACCACACAGGGAAATGTTATAGATTTCCGTCAGATTTCATGATTCAACCATTTTTAAAATGATAAACTTATAAAAAAAAATCCACTTTTTCTTTTTATGTAAAAATTTGTTAGAAAAAGAAAAAGAAACCAAAGATACCAAGAGATAGGAAACTGGCAAATGTAAATAGAAGAAGATTTGGGCATGATTACACTCCAACTTACCTTGGGCATTATTCTGGTTAAATTTATGTATAGCAAGAAAGGACACAAACAACTCAAGAGATTTAAAGAGTACATTGGAAGTAAGTTTTTCTATCATCACTGATAAAAACGAGAAATCGTTAAGTATTTGGAAGGAAATATATTTTTTGAAAGTGGAACTTAAATTATGGCTCTTAATTCTACTAAAATGGTGCTGAAAAAAAAAAAAAAAAGCACGAATTACTATGCAGGTCCAAATATGGTAATCGTACAATATTAATATAAAGTTAATGATGATATATTTTTGATCTGAAAGCACAGACTACCTTTAAGCAACCATTGCTTTCCACTTAACTCTTTTCTTAGGCAAGAAGTACTTAAAAATTCTGTAAAAATAGCACCAAAGTATCGCTGAGTGAGATCTCTGTGTTAAAGTAGTCATCTCTTGGCTACTGTACAGAAAAGAATGCAAAGCTGTAGCAGAGACAATAAGAAACAGCTGAATTGGTTGAAATTCAAGGCCTCTTATGTCTACGCCAAGAAATAAAAAGTTGTCCGAAAGGAACAGTTTTCCTTCACTAAAGCTCAAATATAGGACAAAGTGAAAATGGGAACAACTGTAGCAAATGGCAATCGAGTGAAGAATCACTTTCAAGAGACAATGACACAAGGACGGATGGAATATCAAAAATCATTCATACAAAAATCAACAATATTTATATGTTTAAAAAATTATAACTGGTTTCAGAAGCTTACCTACAAATTACGGGATTTATTTAGGCTTAGTGTAAAGCCTGGCTGTTTGACAAGACAGTAATTTTCCCTTTATGATCGAGCATTATTTAACATTTTGTTATCCTCTGTTTATCTATTTGTCTATGCCTGTCTGTTTATTTCTAGCTAAAACGACAGGACTATTTCCTTTAATACTTGATACGATGCTTCATTATGTTCCAATTTAAAATTACAGCGCACGATTTTATATAATTTTGCTGAATCCATAAATGAAATCTATTTCGTTTTCTCGTGTACTGATTTTTCCCAAATGCCAAATTTTTGCCAAAAACGATATTCCTAGTTACACACAGGAAACATTTTTTTTTTTTTTTATGGAATAATGATAATGAATAACTTAATACGTTTTGTCTTCCGCACAAAAGAAGTGTATACTTGTGGCAGTTGAATAACAAAAAAATAAATTAAAACTACTAACGTCGAAATAATTCACATGAGTCGAAAATCCTCCATTAACTATACTTAATATATTCTTCCTATAACAGATTTCCATTTAAAATCTTATTTATTTTGTCATAGGAAACCAGTAGGCAAAAAAATCCTAATCGCTCTTGACTTGATGCTATTAGAAGTCTTCTCTTTATCTTATTACTTAAAATTAATAGTTCTTAGGATATCTTCTTTTGTTCCATAATCTTGTTATTGTCCCAATTGGATTCTAAAAGATATAATGATTATTTCTTTTACCTTATAACTTATCAATTGGTTGAAATCGGAGTTCTTTTCAATTCGATCCTCATCTTTGTTTAGTTCAGTAAAATATGTTGGATCTCACTTTGGTAGAAATATGTCCAATGGTCATTCGGAAACTCATGTTGTTACGTTACACTGTCTATTGAACGAAATGTCTTTAAACTCGCTTCATAAAACTATTTCTAGACGATTAAAGATATCTTCAAATGGCTGTCCTTTTTTTACACCTGAACCGTTTTATTTATTTTCTTCATTTCAATATAACATTCAGAGAAATGGATCAACATGTCTTCGACATAGTTTATAATCGTACAGAATTTCACTAGACACTTGTTGCTTCTTCTAAAACTGTAAGAATTACACTAGCATGTTTTCATGCCTATTGTTTAACAATATTTTATTACATGTTATGATATCTGCTTAGTTTAACAATGAGGAGTCGATGCTGAACTGTTAACTTCTTTTAGACACTTTAATAACTTTGCTTTTATTTTCCTATTCACTTTTAATTATTTGTGGGAATATTTTTCATGTAATATGTGATTTCTTTCTTTCACTTTAAATATTCAAATTTTTACTACAACCCTTCGAAATACAACCAAATAGACATAGCATTAATATTACTTTCACTTCAACCCTTTTAGAAAATCATTAAAAAATCAAGGTTATCCTTTCTTTTGGTTTTGTTCTTGAAGAAAACTATTCACTTTCCCTTCTTTGAATGTGTATCGCATAAACATGAAATTCAATATGTTATAGGAATTTTTTGGCATCGATTTTGGACTTAGAGAGCTGTAATATATATCCTAACAACTGTTAAATATTCGCTGCAATAAAAACTGAATTCATCTTTTGATAAAATAATGAACATTAGATAAGAACGCTCCATGAATATTCTATGTACATTAAAAACATAAATATTTTTAAGATTTTTCAACGCCGACTCCTTCAGGAATCTCAGGAACACTTACATCTTCAGGAATCAGACTCCAATCATTCATAAACAGATGTTTACGAAACATCATGAAAATCTGGTGGCCAAGGGTTATCTCTAACACAACTCGGGAAGTCAGACAGATATTAGTAAAGAAATTAGAAAACGAAAATTTGAACGATAGGACACACACCCACTCCGTTAAGCTGATGGTGTGAAACAGCTCTACAGTGGAACCCACAAGGATAAAGACGAAGACCCCTCACTTCCTGGCGACGGACTATCATTTTAAAAGAGACTGGAAATAAAAGTTGGAGTAAACTTGGAGTGCTTGTTAAGTGCTTGTGGTGGATGGAAACGATTTGTAGACGACTTTTGTGTTCCTGATTGGATTTTATTATTATTTATTATTACTTGTTCAGAAGTTGAAACATTTCAGAAAAAGATCCTAATATAAAAAGGAAGCTTATTATTTCAAAATCCTTATTCAACGCAGAGTTAGATAAGTATTTTAAAAACAAGTGAAACAGTATTATTAAATAATAAATTTAAATAATTATAACCATATATTTCATATATAAGTCAGTTAGTTCTTAGTTTGAGTTTTGGCCTGACTTTCTGTCAATCGTTTGAATTTAAATTTCCAATCCTCCTTTGTTTTTGGTTAATATTTGTTCCTAATATTCCTTAGATGCTTTTGAGAAAATAAGAGCGTTTATAACTCTCTTCAAATGTATATATTCTAATAAATATAAAGATTATTTGAAGAGTTTTAAATGGTGTTTATTATTTTTATCCTTTGAGTTTTTTCCAAAGGTTTGTGTAATTTTGGCAGGAAGAACCAAAACATAAAAACACATCTCAAAAGTATCTGAACTAAATTGGCTGAATTAAAGAGGTATTTTACTCAACTGCAGATTAAATAAATAGATTTCTGAAGCTTTTATTGTAGGAATTATAATTTATTTTTTGTTATTTTTAGCTAATTTTTTTTAGAAAAGCGAAATCATCAAATAAATCACTGTTCTCTTAATAATCTCACCTTTTTTAGATACTTGGGAAGAAGAGACAAAAGACGATCTAAATTTTGAAGTTCTTTTTTTTCTGTGAGGATCCTTTTAGAGATAAAAGCGAGTGAAAGTGATACAAAAACCCGTAGAAAAATATCAGAATAGATATCTGTCCATGCTTAGGATATTAATCCTCTTAACAATCTTACAATGTCTGCGCGAGCTGTAATGTGATCAAAACGAACTGGATTCAAGAAATTTAAGCAATTAATGCTGATAGAATATTATTATTATTTTTTTTCAGAAAATGAAAATAAATCTTTAAGGTTTGTGTTCAGCAAATATTATAATTGAAAAATAAAAAAGGGGGGCCTTTTCGGTTGTATTATTTTAAGAACTTCAAAGAAGAAAAAAGCAAGGATTTAAGGAATGTAGACTTCAATTTCATTCAGGAATTTTTTGTAGATTTTCTTAGACTATTCTGAAAATTAAGCTTAATTAGAATAAAGTCCTTCATGGGATTATTATTATTATTTGTATTCAAAGGTTTTCTTAACTCTTTGGAATCAATCATCTATAACAGAACAGTAGATTAATCATCTTATTTGAAGAGATTAACCACAGATCCAGAGAGTCTCCATAAATCCTGTGCCTATCATTAGGACGAAGTGCTCGCAAAGCACAGTGCATAATTTATAATGACGTCAGGCTTAGCAATGGTCTTCATAAATTGTTAATGATGTGTCATAAAGGGTAGTCATTCAACGAAAACCTTAATATTAGGCCTTCGCTTCAAGTAAACAATGGCTGAAATCAACAAAGGACAGAGCAAACAGACTCCGTAGATACTCAAATAAAAAAAGAAAAAAATTGTTATAATATAATATTAAAGTAAATACAAATTACCCTTCCACGCAATAAAATTAGTTGTAGCATTTAATCATCATTTTAATCTTCGCTGTTACAACTATTTTTATTAGCCATAACAAGTATTAAGCGTTTAAAAACAACAGATGAACAAGTGAACAGATGAACACAAACTCCACCTTAAAAAAAACATTGCTTACTGATTAAACTGTCTGGAATTCTCCAATTTGATGAGACTGACATTAGAATTGTATTAATTTAGGTTAGTTAATTCTGGAGTCAAAGAAAGAACAAACTCCGGAATTAATGTCTTTCTTTTTCGACTTCAAAATTTATATTTTAAACATTACGCCCTAAGTAATTAATTATAAATTATAAATTTAAAATATATTTCAAATAAAATTATAAAAATAATTAGCATTTTGATTCAAAAATCAAAAAATTAATTTTATAAATAAAAAAAATGTTTTTATATTAAAATTTATTATTTAAAATTAATTTATTATGTAAAATTGTTAAAAAGCATAACCATACAAAGATATACACTGATGTCCTTAAATTAAGGGTTCTTGTAAAATGAAATGTTCCGGTTGTCCGGTCGGGACCAAACTTGGTAGGGGATGCAAAAGGTCTTCCCAATATCATCCCACACAAAAAGTAAAGGTGACAGTACTGCCTCTTAAGAAATAAAAATATCCCAAACATTATTGAGATAGAAGCACCTGGAGTACTACCCGGCTGTTTGTAGAAGGCATAAAGAGCCTTCAGTAGGCATGGTCCCCCTGCACAGCTACACAAGCAATGCAACGTACTGGCATACTGAACATCAGAGAGTCAAGCAAACTTTGGGGGATTACATCCCACTCTTCAACTCGTGTAGCGTTCATGGTGGTGGAATGCGTCCAGCAACACGTCTTCCGAGAGCATCCCATATACGTGTGATTGGATTCAGGTCCGGAAAACGTGCAGGCCACTCCAAACGATGGATGTCCTCATGTTGGAGGTACTCGTCCACCAGACGAGCCCGATACGGCCGGGCATTGTCGTCAAAGAACAGAAACTCTTGACCCTCAGCACCCCTGAAAAGTCGCACATGTTGGTGAAGGTCATTGTCCTGGTACAACTGGGCATTTACGGATCCTCTGTCGAAGATATGCAGTGGTGTAGGAGAGCATAATGCCTGCCCACACCATCTCACCACCACCCCCGTACCGGTCGTGTTCGACGATATTGGCCCTGGTTCTTTGCTCCCTCCAGACGCGGATCCATCGTGAATCACAGTCTAGACGGTACCAGGAATTGTCAGAAATTTGATCCCGACAGGACTATCAGAACAGTTCATTCTGCAAGAGTCCTTAATTTAATGACATCAGTGTATTTCAAATACTACAACCAGACCATCCTCATATTTCTTATTCCCCATGCCTTCAGAAAAATCACCCTATTTGTTAACCACCGCTTCATAGCCAATGCATCCCAGCTTCAGCACAGTCCCATTGCAAACTATAAAAGACATTCTTATTGTTTTTGGGAGCCATTTTTATTTATTCATTTCAACTTATCTTTTTATGTCCTTTTGGTTCGCTGTTAAAAATAGATCTATTCCTCATATATTAAAAAGAAGAAACGAAGGAAGACTTTACGAACAAAGGCTAACTTTTAATTCCACTGGATAATTTATATCTAATATTCCAATTTCAGCTTTCTAGTTCAGCTTTTGAGTTCTTAAAATGTTTCATGGCTTAATCTTAATTATGGCAAATATCTGAGTTTAGTTAAAAGATTAATAAACTATAAACTTTTCTTTCAAAAATAAGTAAAGAAATTAATACGACTTAATTGGATTCACATAGTTTGATTTTCATTTACGGAATTCCGTTAATCTCTGCTAATGAAGATAAATGGATTTCAAGGAATTAAGGTCAGAATAGGATTAAAGCAACGAACAACTTATCAAACTTACTATTTATAAGAAGCTTGTTATTGAATTAATAAACTATTAAGTTAATATTTAAGATGATGTAGAAATTCAAAGAATTTAAAAAATATCATTTCTTAAAATATAATATTTTTTATTCTTTGTTGTTTTTTAGTCGTAAAATTATCACCCCCCTTTTTAATTTATGGTTAGGATTTTTTCGGTGGGAGATCCCATTCTCGGGTGCGAGAGTCGGGATACTAACACCTTGCGCACTTTCTGGGTTGTCATCGGAGGAGTTTGGCTGGCTGAGGAGTCCTAATGAGGACGAAACGGTCCGTCCCAGTCTCTTCCCGATGACAACTCGAAGTGCGAATCCTAACTTAAGCTTTGTGCCTTGCCATTGATATCTTTCTTAAAACATCTGTTGAATACAAATAATACAAATTATCCATTTTCTGAAAAAAATGAAGTAAATCTGTATTAATTACTTAAGTTATTCAAAGCCAACCAATAAATTTACAGTTAAAAGTTTAAAAACATATCCACACTTACTGAGCAACGATTCCAGCCTCTTTGTTAATGCGTCTGGATTAACATGGAGGCCAGAAACGTTGTATGAAAGTGTAGATATATATGTTTTTAAACTTTTAACCGTAAATATATTGTGGAAATGTGGTTGACTTTGAATAATTTCTTATTGCAAATAAAAATATTTTATAATTAAGTTGTCGAAATCGGATTAATATACAGGCCACCCGCTAATTAACGGATTAGCTAAAAGGATTAAGATCCATTGTTTAAGATAATGACATATTAACAGAAATAGGATAAAATTCAATTGTTTAGATCCCAGATTCCTTTTTATTCCTTTCTCGTGCTAATTTCTGGAAAATGATCCACTTGGAAAAATGTGGAAATTTAATATCATCTCTCTTCTTTAAATTAATAAGTTTCGAGAAAAATCCATCCAGGGTTCAAAGATTATTAGAAGGACACAGACTGATGTACCTCAGTTTCAAGGAAATTACGCTAAAAAATTAGTAACTATTTGTATTACAGATTTCATTAAGGAAACAAGATTCAAAATATTTAATGTGTGAGTGTTTTACGATAACATTTACTTAATGGCGATTACAAATCGAAGTGACAAAGGCTAAAAAATTAATTATATGTTTTGATTAGAAATTTAAAAGATATTTCTACAAAACTGGACTAGACAGTTTCATCTTAGCCAAACGAGTACGATAATTATCTAAGGATTTGTTTTTTTTTAACAAGTGTGACTTCGATTTTTAATCGATAAACTAAATTAATTCACAAGCGAAGATGAAATAGACCTGGTTCTCAAAGTCTATGCAAAGAAATCCTACTTTTATTACAGAATGCTAAGATTAAAATATTGGCTAAAAAAAAATATTGGAAAATTAAGAAGATTCACTAACTTCGTTAGGAAGTTTACAAAGTTATTAAACCACGAGGAAATTTTGCAATTGGTCGAATTTATTAAAAAAATGGCGTCTTTTTGTAGATTTCATGTTTTACAACTTTTGGATGATTCTTTAAACATATTTTATTTTTTGAACATTGGTTTTAACTAGCCGTGGAAGATTTAAGACAGGTCTCCTTTTATTTTTTTTTGTAAATGTTAAAAAAAAAAAAATAAATAAGCAAAGAATAGAAATATATATTAATAAATTCGGTCTATCGTTAAATTTACAATTATTTTTTTTTAGAAAAAGGGTTAAAATATAATTTCAAAATTAGACAAAAAAAAGTAATTTTCACGTAAATTTACTGTGAAATTAAATTAAATACATAGTGTATATTTATATACTAACCGAATTAGGTTTTCTTATTTTTCCTTTAGATAAAAATATTTCAGATATTTTCTGTTTAAAAATATTTAAAATAGAATATTTGCTTAAAAAATTATTTTGTAGGATATTTACAATAGAATAGTTTCAATTATAAAAATAATAAATAAATAATAAAGGCATTCTAAACGTAATTTCCTGACGAAGTGAGGATCAATAAATCATTCGATCTGTGTCTGTGTCCCTCCAAATAACCTTTTCTACTGCCTCATTGGTCATCTTGAAAGTTGGTCATCATATTTAATGACTTTTATACGTATTTGAAAGCTTTTCCAAGTGCTTCTAAACTGGAAGATGATAAAAACTCTCATTGAAAACCATTGGGATGTAAATTATAGTGGGTTTCTTCTGTAGGTGTTCTTTAATTCCTTTATTTGCGCTTGATTTGATAGAATTAATCGGATTTCGACAATTTATAAGTAAATAATGCGGATATAATGAATGTTTTCTAAAAAAAATTGTTTAAAATAAATGGGATCTGTTTCATTCAATAGATACTTAATCTGATGATGACATTAAGCAGCGGTATTTTCTTTACCATGTGTTTTTCTTAACAAATAAGTTCCCGGAAGAACTTAAAGCCTACTTTCTTAGAATATAATTCTTAAAAATTCTTTTTAATTTTCTTTTTTTCTTTAAGTCGCGTAAAATGACAAAAAACGAAAAAAAATTACAAGTACTAGAAAGAATACAAATTAATTAAAAAAATCATCTGCATAATTAAGTTTGTGCATTATAAAATTTCTTAAAGATTTTTTTTGTTTCTGCATTTTTCTTAAAGATTATGTATAAAGACATTTTCAAACTTAATATAAAAAAAAAAAAAAAATCTTAAATTACTTAAATTCATGAATTCTTACATTTTATTAGGAATCTTAATTTATTTAACAAATTATTTTTGGGGTTTTTTTTTCTTTGTTTAAAATATTTATGGAATACGATTATATTTTTTAAAAAAATCAATAAAGCGAATAAACTTTTTTTTATATGTACATACTAGAAATTTTGAGAGCAGAAAGAATATTATTTTCATCTCTTTATATGTTTTTTTTTGTTGTAAGTTTAATGGTCGATGCTTGTATGTTCAACATCTCGTAAAGTTATTGGAGTTTTCAGGCGTAAGCACCAGAACGTCCAAGAGCTATTTGGTGACTCAATGGACTGTTGTGTCTGCTACCAACCTCCTGTGAAAATGACGTAGTTTCTCCTTGATATTCGACTGTTTAAAAACAACTCTGAATCATAATTGGATCAACACTAATAATGACTCACTGATCAATTAAAGAGAATTCGTCAAACAGGCTTTAGTGAAAAAAAGCCAGAAAAATGACCCCAGAAAAAAAATATTTATAAATATTTATTTATTCGATTCTTAAAGGCAAAGTATGGTAGAAACAAAACATGAATATCCCTAAAAAGGTAGAACATTGTTGCCTCTAAATGATAGTCTGCATTTTAATACAGACTTTTTCTTAATCGCCTCTCTTCTTTTAGTCAAACATTAAAGAAATTACATCACCTCAATAATACTTTTAAATTTAAATATATTTTTATTTATATTTAATCACTAGCAAATTTTTCAAGTTAATAATCCAAACCCCCAGTCTAGCGTTTTCACATTACTATGAGGCTTATGGCATTGTTTACAACAGTGTTCTGCCATTTCTGAGTACTAATACCTTACTTAAATAAAAATAGCTTTGAATTGAGAAGAATTTATAAGAAATTTAGCATTGATTTAGATTTGAAGACAAAAATAAATTAAAAAAAAACTTTCCTTTTCTCTTCTTGAAATAAATGTTCTTCTAATGATTTTCCATCAAAAAGTCAAATTTAGCAGATTCTTTTTTTTGCAGATACTCTCCTGTTAGTGTTTTAACTTTTAAGTCAACGCCAAAAACTAATTGTAACCTTTGTATCTCAGTGATACCAAAATTTCCTACCCTTTCGAGTCATTATTATCCGTTCTTTCCACTCTACAATTACACATCACCTTTAACTCCCCCATCACCACCTTCTGCTGCACCTGGACTCATTAAAGGCCCTGCTTGTGTCTATATCCATCAATATCGAACAAACTATAGCTGTAGTAGAGACTGTTGAGTTTAAATACTCAGGAAGAAATGGACCCCAAGTTAACAACGAATTAATACGGAACACAATCACAGGTAGAAAGATGGAAACAAAGACTCTAAAGCATTACTCTCACAATTTCACTTTTAATGAAATTATTATTATTTAGTGAATAAAATAAATAAATAATAAATTATTATTTAGTGAATAATCGCTCAGCTTAATTTCGCGTAATTTGCAGAATGAATATGGAGTGGTGGAAAAAGGCTCAAATTTGACGACGAGAGAGAGGGAGGAGAGAGACCAAAGCAACCATGCTCAAATTATAAGTTGGACCCTAAATAAGCATTGTACTACATTTGACGAAAATCTGTCTAGCCGTTTTAGCGTGATATTCATACAAACAAACAAAAGACAACAAAGAAGAAACTGTTCAAGTGGAATAGTACAACATGGATACAATCAACCACACAATAAAGAACTTATTTTTAGATAATTAAGTAAACAAATTAAGGTATTTTTATTCAAACAACTTGACCCTTTTATTTCATGAATATTTTTTTTTCATTGTTTCTTTGCTTATTGTAATAAGATGAGTTTTGTCTAATAGTAACTCTCCTGATTATTTATGATAACATTACATCACATGCACTAAGGGAATGATTACAGACTGACTTTATATTTCTAGTTTTCTTGTTTTTTCCTTAAAAATTAGCTTTAAAAGTTTGTATACTATTACGTTACTTTTGATAATATTTACAAAAAAATTCATTCGTAAACATTTTTTAATTTCAAATCGTCGTTTCCAAATACCTGATTCCTTATGATTCAATTTCAAAATTTACCTTTTTACCCTACTTTCCTAGGATAGCGAGGCTTATCAAATCTGTGTGTCAGTGTGTTTGTGTGTGTCTGCGTCTTCCTGTAATCTCATTGGCTGTGCAATAAGTTGCTTCTTTTTAATCTGTCTCCAATTTCGTAAATTTCTAACTTTTGAATGCTGCGCTGGATGGATCTTCTTGGAGTTTGGTCTGCCTATTTAAGAACTAGAACCAATTAAACTATTGTCTTTAACATTTTTTCAAGACAAGATTCTTGTTGAATATTTTCAACATTCTTGTTGAAAAATTAGCGCGAAAAGGCAACAAAAATTCCCAAAGAAATTGGAATCTGAACAATGAATTTCTATCGATGTCTTAACAATGGATATTTATCCTCTTAGCTAATTCCACGAAGTTATTAAAACTAATCCGATTTAGACAATTTAAACAAATATGGTGGATTCCTTTTCCTTTTTCAGAACATGGACAATTAGCACTGTTCAACCAATAAAACAATTAGGAAGTGAATGACATCGTTTCTGTTTGTTTCCACGACTTTAAAAAAAAAAAAAACCCTCAAGGAACCTTTTAAGGAAAGTAATATTTAACTTCCTTCACAAATGATTGTTTTTGTTTATTGTCAGTTTTTTCTTTTGACCATATAATAACGCGAAAATCAATCTGTGTGAACGATAACGCCTACGCTTCGGGTATTTACGTTGACCTTAATAGAATCCAACACCGAAATCCCAATGAAACTGAAACAACGAAAAGGTCAATAATGAACCTAATATTCAGTTCAGATTACTAAAAATATTTGATAACCAAACACTGGAAGAGAATAAACGAAACAGAATCACGTCCAATCCTTCTATAACTCATTGGTGCAGCGATTGAACAGATGAATATCATTCTTTATTAATATAACGAATGCACATGGATGTCTGCTCGTAGGTCACGAAGGGAATTGTTGTGTGAACCGCCATGCATTTTGTAAATCTTCGTTTGGACAATTCCTATTTCAAGCCGAAATGCTCTTTTAGCTTATTTTCCAATGGACCTTTCCATTAAATAATTCCGAGTTGAATTATGGGAAATGGGTTTTTGAATTACTCGTTCGGTTCAGATTCAAAAGCAATTTTATTTAACAATATTGCATTGGTGTTTCATCTACAGAAATTGAGAAACTACAGGAGAAAATCGTTTTTTTTTAATAATTTATTTGTTTTAGTTAGCAAATGGTGATAGGTTTTAATTCCCCAAGGATTTTAATTTTTAAAATAAATGGAACGAAGTTAAAAATAAATGGAAGTTAACATTTATAATGGAGTAAATATTAGTTAATTTATAAAAGAATCCACATGTAAAAAAAAAGTATTAACTATCGAAGCGAAAACTATTTAATATTTTTTATTATGTTAAGAAGAAATAATAATAATAACACCATTTATGGAAAAGAAAACCCTGGCTTAGTTATCGAAAGAAATCTTAGCTATGCCTCACGAAAGAAATTTTCTAGATTTATTTTAAAAATCATTCCTTTTCTCAGACATTCCAACCGAGTAAAACTATTTCTTATTTGAAAAAAATTAGTAATTAACTTATTTGATAAACCATTAAAGGAAAAAAAGTATGAATTTTACTGTTCTAATTCTGATTTTAAGAAATGTTTCGGTCAAATCTGAAATTTAGATTTTTTTTTTTTTTGTTTAAACTGTCTTCAAATGGAACGAAAATAAACCCTGAAGAATTTATTTTTTTATTATGATTTCAGTTACTTTTTTACCAGTCGTGATCGACATTACATTAATTTTTTAATAAGCTTATTATGTTTTTTGTTTTTTTTAAATGTAAAAATAAGTTAAATTAAACTGAATTATTACAAAAATTACTCTTTTTTTGCTAAAAACGAAGATTATTTATTTATTAAACAAAAGTGAGGTTCATAAAATAGTTTCTGTCAGAATTTATTTTAAAATTAAAATTTATTTAAAATTTCCTTAGACTATTTAACTTAACTGAAGATCTGTTGTAAGATATTTTAGAATTTCTTATTAGGTTTCATGTAATTATAATAATTACTTTTCAGAAGCTTCACGAAAGATAGTCACATTCGATGTATTTTAAAGTTTCTTGAATGTTTGATTCTCATCTGAGTTTATTACAGAATGATTATTTACACAGAAAAGAAAACTTCTCAAATCAGGCAAAAAGAAATACCGAGTTTAAAAGGAGTTACAAAGTAAAGAATGTTAGAATAAATACACACACACATTGAATAAATATTTCAAAGAACGTTTAAAAAAAGCATTTTCAAGCTTAGAGAAACAATAAAAAGAATATATTTGAATGGAATGATTCATCTGAATTAATCATAATCCAGACACAGTCAATAGAAATTGTTTTCATTTAAAAGATAAGAAATCAAGATTCGTAACAGAATCAAAGTAAAATTAAAAGAAACACAGAGGTAGGATGGTAATAAAAATTGTCATTGGAGGGTTTTAAGAAAATAACACGGGAAGATTCTCGTAGTATTATTGTTATACCTTATAGTATTATTGATATTTACATTGTAGGTATGAACTATTATTGTAAAAATCTAGGTTTTGATTGTTTTTGTAACAGTGCTATGATAATGACTTCTGTTTTAATAATGATGAATTGATATTCACTGTATTTTCTTTTCTTTCCTTCCTTTATCGAATTTGGCCAACTAGGGACCAACGAAGTACCTCAACCTGTAAATGTTAGGGCGAAGCTAGTGAAAGTCAAGAAGGGGAGGACGAAGGATAACCCTGAGATAGTAAGTCCCGGGAGAAATGGACGAAACACAACAAGAAGAAAGAAACTGCCATGCCACAATCGAGATTCGAACCCGAATCTCGGCCAACGGCAGAGCTCCGTCTAGACCGCTTGGCCATGCCGAAACGGCTGTATTTTTTTTCTTTTTTTTTTTGTTGTTGTTGTTAATTTAACTTTTAATAGATTCTTTAGTGTAACAAGAAATGGGAAAGGTCTTATTTTTCCCATAATTCAAAACCTGAAGACGATCGATGTGCATGTAGTGGATAAGAGGAATGGAGTTTTTTCAACAATTTAATTACTTTTTATAGATACTGTGTTGTTCTTACAACCTCGAACGTGGTTTCAGACTAATTTTTTTTTTTTTTTTTTTAAGGAAGTGTCGACTAGTTCGAGCCTATTTCCTCAAACACACTTCCCACAATGCAATTTTTCTGTTCCGTCCTGAAATAATAGACATGGGAATTGAGGCTTATCCATTTGATTGAAATCTGGTGTCCTCCATTGGATAGATCTGACTGAAACTTAGTTGAAGTCAAGAGCAAGTCTAAGTTTTCTGTTTCCCATGTGGATCCTCGTCGACAAATAAACATAACGAAATTCTCATAGAAATAGAACAGAAACATTGCATTTGTAACTTAATTTAAACAAGGGATATTAAATAATTCGCTTTTTTTTAACCTCCTAATATCTATATATTTAAAATAATTAAATATTAATGGATTTAATTGGTTCAAGTAAATAAGGCTGATTGACCTCTTTTTTTTTTTTTTAATCATTTTGAGTTGTCGTGATTTTTGCTCTCTCATTTGGAAGAGCTGGGTTTTCTTTTTCCTCTCTGGATTCTTACCCATTGGACTGAGTTGTACCAAACATCAATTAGGTTCTCTTAATTCAAAATGTGGGACAATCAAATTTATTTAATCTCTTAGGAATTGACATGTAAGTGATTTAGATTTCAAAATAGAACTCTAACTTTGTTTTTATTGTAATCCATGTTTTTCTCTGATGAATATTAACAAGTGGGAGAAACATTAGCCTTCCAATTACTCGTTTATTTTATTGAATAATATTTTTTCTTTTTCTTTTGAAACACAGTTTTCAATAAATGAATAAGAATAGCTTTTAAGAGAACTTGGAGCCTACTTTCCTTAAAATCTTCCCTTTAATTAATTTATTTAAATTATAATATCTGTTTAACACAAAAAGCAAAGAATTCTTTCCTTTTTTTTTCAATTTGAACAGATTAATTAAATCCTCACTTATTTATCTGATTTTAATTCATTTTAATCATTAAAAACTCATGAAGACAAATTAGACGATTTTTTTTAATTTCCTTTGTTTAAAATCCTGTTGTTTGACTCTAATGCTTTTGTTTTTATGACAAATCTTTTGAGCTTCAGGTGCTCATTTCTCGACAAGAAAAAATTTCAACATAAAAGTTCGATGGTCTCGAGTCCTTAAATGTGGAAGCCAAGTTTCAGGAAGATTCATCTGATTCAAAAGTTATCATGGAACGCACACGGATTAGGAAAGTAGACTACGATATTCACTGGTCTTTCCTTCATTATTATTATATTCATAACCTTTGTTAAATTAATTCTAATGATCTCTCAATGGTTTCCTCAGGCGATGGGAATTCATTATTAGTTTTCGATTATTCCAGTAAAACCCAATAGATTAGAAATGAGTTAAAGTTGGTAGCAGAAATTAAAGCCTTTTATTATTAGAAAAGTTCAGGAAATAGCAAAGGAGAAATTTACAACTATTGAAAACTATAAACAAGATGTTCGACAGAACTCAAAGCCTACTTTCCTTTAACTATTATTCCTTGATATTTCTTTCTTTTTTAAGTCGTGAAAAAGATAAAAACGAAAAGCCACCATTTATATTTAAAATAAAATATCTACTGAAAAAAAAGCATTCAAGTTTTATATGGTCTGGAAAATAAAGGAATTAAATCTCTATTAATTGGATTCATTTTAAACCATTCGCAATGGATTAGCTAAAAGAGTTTAATATTTATTGTTTAACAGAATGAAATAGATTAGAAATCCCATTGTTTAGATTCGAATGCTTTTCTATGGGAATTTTTCTCCCCTTCTTGTGTTAATTTCTCTACAAGGATCCACATGGAAAGGATTTGAAATATAAAGTAAGGCCTTGAATATGCAGATTAAGTTTCAAGAAGATCTATACAGAGACACAGACACGAGCAGTGAGTGGATGATTTGATAAGCCTCATTTTCCTGTTGGAAATTAGGAAATGGATTAAAAAAGGCTGGGAGTTGATGGACTGTTGCTGAGAGATAAAAGAAACAGTGTTGGAAGGAAGATTATCTCGGAAAACACTTATCGTTGAAATGTGGATGTCTGCCAATAACTGGCACAGCTGTTCAGTCTTTTTAAATGCAGTGTTCCTTTGGAGATCACAGCAAAAACCTTTTTTATTTATTTTTGATCCATCTAAAACTTTTCTTTTAAATTCAAAGCGTAGAAGAAACAGCAGTTGTAAGAACATGACCTTTCAGTTGGAATAAAAAACATCACATTTCAAACTAAAAAATATAAAATAACTTTCATGCGAAAATATAATGGGGGTTAGAACCCCCCCTCCCTCTTTACATCTAAAAAAGGTAGAAATCTAGGATTTGAATTTTTTTTTTGGTTGGAAAATTCGTGGGTATGTTGGTGCCTCCATTGCAGAAGAACACAGATTTTATTTAGATTGAACTACATCCTATTCCACCCACGCCTATGCTTAGGAATAAGAAAGAACTTAAAGGCTACTTTCTTTAAAATGTTATTCTGTAAATTTCTTGATTTTTTTTTTTTTAAGTCGTGAAAATGCTTGTATTTATTTAGAATTAATGTACAGTATACTCTCGATATCTCGAAGTCGAAGGGACGCTAAAAAAAATTCGAGATAGTGAGTTTTCGAGATAACAAAGTCATAACCAAAACATAAAATTTCACGTAAAAACACATCATACGGAATAATATTCTAAAAATTAGAGTCTTGATAGATGTGAATAAGTATAAATATGTAATGATAGTTAATAATAAGTCTAAATACAGCAATGATATTTTTAATTTTTAAAAGTAGTCGAAAATAATTATATTAAATTTGAAAAGAATTAGTAAAATATAATGAACTTACATTGCTAGAACTTCTTTAAAAAATACCTCTATTTGCTTCAACACAACTGAACGGCGATTTTTCCGGAAAAATCAATTTTTTACTTCGAAAAATATTCGACATAACAAGGTCGAATGCAATGGGACCTCTTGGATAACACAAGGGTTTTCTGTTGCTCATATGCGACAGTGGTGGGTATTCACTTGCCCATTGAAGCAGAAGTAGGCTTCCGTCACTCCAAAGAATGTTCCATGGCCAAGTGATATCAACTGTGATTCGCACCAGGAACTGAAGCTCAAAATGTCACACGAATTTCTGCTTCACCGTGCTGTAGTTGCTGTAGACTCCTTATCTTGCACAGATAATACCGTAATATCTGAAGCATCACTAGCCTTGCAGTGGCATTTACGGGCAACAGCTAGTACAGTACCACATGGAGATTGATGGGGCAAATTCCCGACAGCCTTAGCCACATCTTCAAGGCGAGAAGAGTCCACTCGTTTTCGACCTTTACCTGGTCGAAAAATACCTCAACTTGGCAAGTCAAATGCTAAGTTGTCCTGTTGCTTCAAATTTTGCAATCATTTTGTGAACAGCGCGAGCAGACATTCATACTTCTGACGCCGGAATTCTCTAATATCAGCAGCTGCATTATTATTATTAGCTGCATCTATTAGAACAACTTCACCAATAGCGCTTTTTCCTGCAACGTTGGCGTTGCTCGTGAGATGCCAGTAAGCATCTAATGCTTTTCTATAGCTTTTCACTCAGTCTGTGCGTAGGGTTGAATTGAAAATTAATGCTAATCAATGATTAAATAACATAAGCATTTCAGTCTACTTCCTTAGGAATATCAGCCTGACTCCTCCCTCTTTGTAATAAATTTTAAATACTGAATGGATCTTCTTGAAACTTAGTAGGCCTATTTAAGGACTGGAGACAATCGAAATTTTCTTATTTGAAATCTTTCCCAAGTGGATGCTAATTGAGAAAGCGATTAAAATTTCTATAGAAAAGCCCTGAAATCTAAATAACGGATTTCTGTCCTCCTTCTCTTAATATCTCATTGTCGTTAACAATAACTAGTAAATCCAATTTTTACTATCGATTTACCTGTGGTTTAATCTGATTGAAATTAATCCGATTTAGAAAATGGTCTTAAATAAAAACACGGATTTAATTTATTATTTTTCAATTAAAAATTACAAAAAAATCAACCACTTCCTATTCAGCATCGATTTACAATTTGTGGATGAAAGTAGATTTTTCGTTTTCATGACAAAAAAATAAAGACATTATTTTGAGAATTAATGTTTCAGGAAAGTAGGTGTTAAGTTCTTCCGAAGTATAAGTCTCTTTCGATGTAAAAACTCATTTACAATTGATTGGAATGAAAAATGTAATCGTTTCCATTTGGTTACAAAACTACAGCATCTCTTGATAATAGAAACTCATAAAAGATGTCTAAGACGATTGTAATGGAAGTAAAGAATTAATGAGGAATTGTGTCCTCTACCTACAGAAGAACTTTCCAATGCCAATCGAGTTCAGTTTTCGTCTGAATTTCTATTCATCAGAAACCCATGGAAACGTGATTTTATGTGAATTGGACTTGGGTGAAAATCTTGAAAGGTTTCGTTGCTAAGAATTCCCTGAACCACAATTTCCAGAGGAGATGCATTGATTGTCCAATAGATCCTTTCATTAATAGAATGAAATATTTCTTTATTTTGATACAAAAGTAAACAATCATCTTCTATGTTTTGTTAATTTTTTAATGAAACATAAAACAATTCCTCGTATACTTAAGATTAGAATTTATCATTTGGTTTTGATTCGCAAAGATTTCAATCGCACTAATAATTAAGACTCGGATTTTCGTAAGGATTTTTCTAGGATCATTAATTCCATTTTTAGGTAGAGACAAATAATTCTCAGGGTCTTCTAATTGAAATAATTATGTTTTTTTTTGCTTTTTATTTTATCTAAAAAATACATTTTGTCCTTTTTAACTTTTAGAGCATATTTTCGTAAATATTTTATGGATGTTATGATTTATTAAATCTTTTTAGGGCATATTTAAAAGCATAAACGTAAACATTTTTTGTTATTTTTTTTTTTACCAAAGTCATTTTTTTTTTCTGTTTTGGTTGGAAAATTCAGTTTGGTCATTTTTTCTAAAATGTAGTTTTTTTTTTAATTTTTTAAGCTTGCCTATATCTAAGTTGTTTAGATCTTAAGAATCGAGATCTAGTAATTATTAATCATGGAATTATTATTTACAAAGTTCAATGGTTTAGCTAAAGTTAAAAAATAAATAAATGGGTTCTATATCCAGATCGTTGTGATTTGGAATATGTGAGACTCAAGAAATTTATCTGATCAATTTTGTTTTTCTTATAATAAAAGAATAACTTTTACTATTAAACCAATGTTTTTTTTTATAATTCTTACTCTTTTCGGACTGCGACCTCCCACCATCAAAATAACACGTCAATAATAATAATAACAGACGAAAATAGATGAAAAGGTTTCATTGCAAAGACACAAGTGAAGCAAAAAACAGAAGAGATAATGAATACGAAGAAAAATAAAACAGAGCCTTGATATTTTTGAAGTGGACTTTCTACCTTCAGATGATCTTTAAGCAAAGCTCAAGATTATCCAAATATTCAGAGCTGCTGGTCGAAATATTGTTTAATCACTTGATTTCATTCCACCAATTTATGTATTCATTGTCAGAATTCAACTGTAAAAATCCTTAGCACAGCGAAAACTCGATTAACTGTCACCGTCGGGACCGGGACTGTGACGGTTAACCGAATAGACAGATAACAGAAATTTCGCAGTAACTACATACACGAAATTTCAATGCTGGTTTGGGACGAAAGGCAAACAATAAATTAATTCAAAGAAAAATCTATCGGTAACAAATAGATATCGTCAAACACCAAATAAATAATAATAATGATAATAATAATAATAATGATAATATAATAAAAAAATAATAATAATATAATAAAAAAATAATAATAATATAATAAAAAAATAAAAATACTAGACACATAAAACAGTACTAGATAATAAGGTTTATATGTTTATATGTAATCAGTCATCTTTTTCTGTTTTATCGCGGCAATGTCCCGTATTTTACGGAGAAGTAGGTTTTGCGAACGATGACGGATATAACAGAGTGACGGTTAAAAGAGTTATGGTTAATCGAGTTTTTACTGTGTATACTAACGTTTTAATAAATTAATCCATACTAAGCTAAACCTAATACTGGCGTGGACTGATTGTTCACCCCTTTTATTCTTGAATTGTTTTTTGATGTTTTTTAAATGAGGGGTCATTGTCATGTTTGTTTGCAGTTTTGTATATTAACAAAGCTATTCATCACAAAGATGAATTATGAATTCCCTATATATTAATGCACATGCTAGAGCATCTTGTAGATATACGTGGAATAGATTTCCTTGTTACCTTGTAAGCCCGGAACCACAGAAATCAAACTCATTATCTTCGGGCTCACATACTGGCAAGGTCAAACGGAATAAGAAGAGGCGCTTCTTCTTACTCTTATTGATCTTGTCTATATGTGAACTCGGTGATGATGAGTTTGACTTCTGTGCTTCTGGACTTATAAAGTCACAAGGAAACCTACTCCACGTACATCTACAAGATGCTGAAGCATGTGCACCTAGATATAGGGATTTCATGATTCCAGAGTGTGATGAATAGCTTTGTTAACGACATGTTTGGAAGAGTTGCGAGTGAAGAATACAGGTTAGTCCGTTGCAATAAAATCACCAGCCGAGAAATTCAAACCGCTGTTTGCCTATTGCTACCGGGGGAGTTATCGAAGCACGCCATATAAAATCACAGATCCCTTTTTAAATGGAACATCAAAAATAAAATCAACTTAAAGTAAGAAAATTAATTTTAATTTCGAAAGTCATTGTTCGGTCTCAACTTACCCACAATGCATATCCATCGGTAACTATGGTAACGAACTGGCTTTTTCTTGTCTGAGCAACACAAGCGTCACGAAGTATCAACAGTCCAAGGAAAGAAGACAAATAAACCAGAAATAAATAAAACAAGATAATTAATGCTTTTAGACAGTGTCAGAAGCAAAGCGGCCCCATACTATCCACAATTTTATGTAAAGAAAATTTTATCGTGAGCAGCGGCCACTATGTTGTACAGGCAAGCTAGATTAGGGGCCGCTAAACAAAACAAACTTTGACCCTTTAAAAGGGACATCTTGGAAACCAAAAATTTTTTTCGAACTATTTTTGTAGCATTTTGTTTGTCTTAAAAAGATCTACATTTTATACATTTGCCTGCCCAATCTATCTCTTATAGCATGGTCACAAAATTTTAAAAAACGTAAAGACAGATACCGTTTTTTGTTTTGTAAGATTTTATCGGAAGCGACCAATTTTGACCCATCAACTGTCGGTCAGGGAGTGGTATTAGAGGTGTGAATTTTTGGACGTGGTCACCTACTTTCTGATGCTGAACACAATGGTGAAAGTTTCATTCTAATATCTCTAACCGTTTACCCACTACAGAGAGTGACATCCAGCAAAAAAGTGTGACATCCAGTCAACACAAACCAATACCGGTTCCCTATGTTCTACAGGCAGCTGTAACCTAGGGACCGCTAATAAAATAAAATAAAATAATCTTTTTAAATTTTTAAAATATTAAAATAAAATCAATATACTGGTTGATTCAAAATTCCCTGTACAAACTCTAAAGGTAGGTCTGGAATACAAAAACAAACCTTATTCGTAGTGGAACGTATGTCCGCAAACACCATTCGAATGTGCTAGAAGGTACACTAAAGTTCAGAAATAAAAGACAAAAAGACAATATGTTTATTACCCCTATGTTTACATGTGAAAGGGATGTAATCGCTGCTCAGGTAATACTCGTCCCACCTGGCTTGAGGGAGAGCAGTAGCTCATGATTAAGTTCAATTCAGTGCACGATCTCTTTCTCCACGGCAGGTGTGCGCCGACCAAAATCACTTCTGTTTCTGTCGCAGTTTCACACAATCTTTGGTGCAAACCCACAAATTTTTGATGATTGGGCCCACCCCTCTGATGGGGAACCGTTCACGATACAATCAAACAGCTGCTCTTCCGTTTTCATTCGCTGCACATTTTAGACTAAGTGCATAACTGCTCTCTCAGAATTAGTGAAGCGATACAAAGACAATTTCTCAAATGACGATGGCTCACACTGCCTAACTAATGTGCTGCCAAACAGCGCCCTCTGGGCACATTCTGGTGGCGTTTGCGGACATACGTTCCACTGTGAATACAGTTTGTTTTTGTATTCCTGACCTACCTTTAAAGTTTGTACAGGGAATTTTGAATCACCCTGTATAGATACAGTATATTACAATACAAATACACCCAAAAGTATGAAAATTAATATTTTTAATATTTTAGTTTAAATATATATACATATATATAAATCCGATAGCAAAACTCAAAGCAACCTCTTCGAGTTTCGCAAAGCAAAGATTTCAATCAATCATTTGCAATTTTTAAATTTAGAAAGTATAGAATATAAGAATAAAATTAACTTATATTACTGAACATATAAAGCCGGACAGTGATTTGGGATTTGAAAACGCTAATATCAAAAAACAAATCACTGTTTCTATGGAGATATAATCTAATTACCTCCACGTCTTCAGCGGCAAAATTTGGAAACAATTTAGAAACCTAAAACGCAATGTATTAAGACTTTGCTCTTTTTTAAAAATTAAAAACCAACTACTTAAAGTTTAAAATCTAAGATTAAAAAATTATCAATATTTTAAGTAAAATACCTAAATCTAAAAGCGAAGTAATAAAGACGCGAGATTTCTTTATTACTTATTGAATAAACCTAATTTTATATATTAAATTTAAAATCCTACAAAAATTAAAGATTAAAAATTACCAATATAATAACCAAATTATTTAAATCTAAAAGCAAAAAATACTAAATAAAAACAAAGCAATAAATTTAAAATTAAAACTAAACTATCAAAAATTTAAAATTAAAAAATTACCAATATAATAACTAAATTATCTAATTTTAAAAGAAAAAATATTAAAAAGAGCAAAATCTGTAATATTGAGTTAAAGTTATGAAATATAAAATAAAATAAGTAAATACCTTAATAAGAAGCCATGATACATAAAGCTTCAAAATTAGGCATATATAAATCTGACAGGCAAAACTCAAAGCAACCTCTTCGAGTTTCGCAAAGCAAAGATTGATATTAGCGTTTTCAAATCCCAAATCACTGTCCGGCTTTATATGTTTAGTAATATAAGTTAATTTTATTCTTATATTCTACGCTTTCTAAATTTCAAAATTGCAAATGATTGATTGAAATCTACTCCTCGCAAATGGGCTCCAACGGACCGCGCGAGGCGCCCTCACAACGTCAGGACAAAGCTAGAAAATCAGAGACGATAATTCACTTCCCGTCGAGGATATACCTGAAGGAGTAAGTACCAGTGGGAAACGGACGAAACACAGAAGAAAGAAACAGCTATGCCACCACCAGGATTCGAACCCAGGTGCTGGCACACTGGCCACACACGGCAGACCGCTCGGCCAAGCCGGCACGGCTTTATGTATATAACAGAAATTTCGCAATAAATATCTACAGTAATGAAATTTCAATGCTGATTTGGGACGAAAGGCAAACAATAAATTAAAACAAAGAAAAATATTTCGGTAAGAAATAGATATCGCCAAACACAAAACAAATAATAATAATAATCGTAACAGAAACAAAAAACAGTACTAGATAATAAGATTTAAATGTTAAAGCTGTAATCAGTCATCTTCTTCTGTTTCTTCGAGGCTCGAGCTTTTTTCGCGGCAATGTCCCGTATTTTACGGAGAAGTGGGTTTTGCGAACGACGACGGATAACAGAGTGACGATTAAAAGAGTGACGGTTAATCGAGTTTTCACTGTATTTGTATAAATAATTTCACTTATAATTTGTGATTTCAGAAATTTTATTACCTCAATAAGCTTTAAGCGAAGGTTTACTGAACAAATGACAAGCCTGATAATTAACAATGATAATTCATAATTTATATTCGTTGTATTTAATTCAATTTGATTAAAAATCCTTTAATTAAATACAAGCCAAGTCAGCTTTAACATTAAGGTCTGTAGATCTTCATAACAATGTGTGTTTCTAGTATTTTTTAATTAATAACATCTTAATGTTACTAACTAATATCGCAATAAATGTATAATTTAAGAATTAGTATTCAAAAAATTAAGAAATTTAATTACAAAACTTTGAAGATAAATATTTCATCTTCCCAACATTGAAATTCTTATTTAACTATTTCTGATTTCTTTCACAGAAATCTTAAACCTTCGTCGTTTTTAGATTGAATTCTTGACTAGAAATATTCGTGGTAACAGAAAGGAAGTGGCTTCGATCTGAATAATGCCAAGATCACGAAATCAAGAGATTCTCCCACCTACAACAATGAACACGAGTTCATTTGATAAATATTTCAAATTCAGATGGATTCTATTTATCTTTCACGAGGGGAGCAATGGAACTAAGGGTGTTTCATAAATCTACTTTATCTTGGTTTCTTCTTTGCTTAAAAATTTTCCGCAAAAACACTTTCTTTTCGAATTCTAAAATCACGTACTTTTATTAAAAAGAATCAATGAACATTAAATACAGTAAATAAATATTTAAAAATTTCTTGCTCTGTTGGAATATTTTCAAGGCATTTTCTTTAACTCTGTAATAAATTATCTTCTGTGCATTGACAGTATTAATACATACATTATTTCAACATATTTACATATGAAAATTTTATATCAAAGTTCCTTAAATTCAACTCAGCAAAAACAGAAAATAACAACAAGTTACTGATAGAACTTTACGTCTATTTCCCTTGAACTGTTTTTATTTTTCTTTGATTTTTTTTTAGAACAAAGCAAAGGAAAAAATCTTTCACTATATTTTTCAATTACATGATTTGTCGAATTTAAGCAGTAAATTAAAATTTTCTAGTTTTGAAAATTAACTAATTTGCAAGTTCATAATTAAGTTACTTAATCCAATTATTTTAACTATATCTAAGCACAAGCACGTGACAGTGGATTAATAAACGATAATCCTTAAACTTCGATTAGAAAATCTTCCTTCCGGTTCTTCGTAGTCTTCAAGCGCAAACTTTTCAACATGAGCCACACGGAAAAAAAAATAACTTTGAAGTAAAAAATGATATCATCTCTTGTCTTGAATAAAGAAACTGACGAAAAACACCCAACACTAGTACAACAGGTTTTAACACATTAAAAAAATACATTGGAGCACGACCGGTTACGTCCTATTCGGACTTTGATGAATTGCGCGAGATCTCCTCTCTCGTAATTTACAATGTTTTATCTCTTGAAAATCTTGGTTATTTACAAAGGTATATTGAGACTAAAAGTTGTAGCGAAAAATAAAATTGGAATCGATCTACAAATAATACAGAAAACAATAAAATACTTTCTCCTAAAATTTTTATTTTTCAAAAAAAAAAAAAAAAAAAAAATCAACATTTTTGACAATTTGGAGTTAAAAATAGATACTTCAGTGATACAAAAAACATAATAAAAATAGGTATGTTAATTGAGGATGAACTAGTAAATTTTAAAATTTATAATATAAAATAACTTTCATTAGCTAATAATTACTGATTCTTTATTTTCATCTTACTTCATTTGATATTATTTATTTTATTTCCATTTTGTTTTCCTTTGTTTTATTTAACTTCTTGTTCATTGACTCCGCTAAGAGACAATTTACTTTCCTCTCGTATCATAGTTTTCATTCGCTTATTTTGCGATAGTTGATTGGCCGATGCGACACTTTTCAAATATGACGCTATTGCTTCGGCGTCCAGATGATGCTTGTTTAAAAGCACGGCATCTCAGTGAGTAAGTGAATAGCAAATTGTTTATAACCTTCATTATTACAGAAGAAAAGAAAATAATTTTTATTGTGATTTATATGTAAAATATGGATGTTTCACATTTATCTATCATTATTGTAAAAGTGAAAAATTATTCACATAAAGGACGATTCACGTAAGTATATGTAGCACTAAGTGAGAGAAAAGTACCGAAGTAATCCGGACGATTTTCTTGTCAGAATCTATAATTCCTAATACTGATGTAGGCCTGTTTCCTCAATATTTTCTCAGTAACTCACAATTATAACTGCTTCTGATATTTTATTCCTTCATTCATTTTACTTTTTTTCTTTTTTACTTTTTTTTATTGCTGAACTTCTAATTCTCATATTGCACAGGAACAATTTTTCCATTCGTCTATTGTACGTACCGCTTGTTAAGCGTTGTACACCGATGGAAATTGATGAGAGGATTTCCATGAAATTTTGTATAATGCTTATCTTATGGTCCAAGTGCAAATATTTGCCCTTTGTTTTTGGTCCTTGTTTCTCCCATTCCTCCAAACTGACCCCTGTCTTTTTTTTTTTATCAATAGTTGAAATCATTGCAAAGAAAGATCGCGATGGTCCCTTATTGTCAATCAATCCAGCTACCAGGAAATAGAGAATTTTATTGGTGGTGTTTTTCTTTATTACTTGTCTCGCTTTTATGAATTTCATTATTTTTTATTCAATAAAAATACAGTATGTATGTAAAAGATCCGAAATAAAATGCAATAAGCATTTTAAAACTCTTTGTTAAAGTTTTTTAAAAATGAATATCAGTTATTAAAAAATGTCAAAATATTTCTAAATTGTATTATATTTTTATCGACCTTCCTTCATTACACATATCCAAAATCATTTATTATTCTTTTTAATGTTACACAAATATTACTTTTATATTATTCTTTTGCTCTTAATTGAAAGGTTTTTCAAAGTAAAATAAATTTACAGAACTTTACTACGCATCATTAAAGAAACAAATATCAAAGCAAGCAACTTACGAAATGGTTTCTACAAAAAAATTTCTGCTAAAACTCTAGAAAACTTCATTAAACAGCTCTAATTTCAATGGTAAAAAACAATAAATCCATAATGAATTTGAAAAAAAAATAGCTTTTGGTAAGGTATTCAAACAATACTTTGTGAGCTTCATTTCTCTCAAAAGAAAGCAATATTTGCACGGTGAAATGCATTATTGTTATTATTATTAATATTATTGTTTGATTGAGGTATGCACTGTTGAGAAAGAAAACAAAATTCATTAAAAATATTAGTATCAAGGAGTTCTATCTCGTCGTAATTCTTACTGATCATTTATATTTACAAGAATATTAATACAATTACAAATCTGTATTAATAAAATTAATACAAATTTTAATTAAATTTTTTACATAGTTTTTAGTTAAGTATTGTCGGTAAAGAGTTATCTAAAACTTGAAAATGTGAAAACTATTTGACAATAGTGATACAGGCAGAAGACTAATGAATTTTAATTCCTTTTTAAGATATTCAACATTTTAGATATAATTATGCGTTTTTAGATTTTCATTTAATATTTGTTACATTGTTTTATTAATTTGTAACTCTCAGAAACACCCAGAACCTGTCAAGGATCGTACAAGTAATTTGTTAAAACAAATAAAAATAAATAAATGTTGTTCCCATTCCTACCTTTAATGTTATTTATTGTTGTTGAATTAATAATAATCCCTCAAGGCTCTAACCTTCGTCCGCTTGTTTTATCTTTTTCATTAAAGATCATCCCAAGCATTCTAAATAACGCACCATGACTCCTTCTGACATCTATAAATTCTTCAAAGACAAAAACACTTAAAGAGAACTGTCTCTCATTTCAGAACCATACTGAGAATATTTACCATTGGTAAGTCATTAATAAAAGTTTCAATCACTATTCCTATAAGCTTTATAGCCTCCAATGCAATATGAATAAGCAAATAAAATATATTTAAGTATTAAATAATGCGAATCTCTCTTCCCATAATGAAATTAAAGATGTGGGTGGTTATCTTCGCATCCAATCTTTTCTCAATTCTTGAAAGAAAGCCAGAAACTTTTGGCTTCGAGTTTCTTAAAGGCAGACCTTTTAATAACACATCTACTCCGATTTACTTTAAAATGTTTTTGTGTAAAATTTAGACTATGTCTAACCAGTTTAAACACCAAAGACATTTCTATGAATAATCAAACATCAACAACATTCTCCATCAAATTTATTGAAAAAACAAATTCTTTTCAACGAATTTCCAAATAAGTTTTCTTCTAAAGACTGATCTAATCAATTATAAAAATATTAAACATATTCCCATTGGGTTGTCTTTTAGAAGGTTTTAAATCACTACTAGTTTTTCAGTAGAAATGTAAAAACAATTTACGCAACCCTAATTAACTATGTATTTATTAAAATGTATACTAAAGGTTAAAAAAAAATAGATCATCAATATTTTATACCATTTTTTTCTAAAATAAAAAGGAGGACGCAAATAATTTGAAAAAAAAAATGTTAAATCAGGGATTTCAGGGTTATAAACCTATCTGTTCAACCAAAAAAAAAAAAAAACAAAAAAAAAAAACAAATCTGTAAACCTATCTGTTAAACCAAAAAAAAAAACAAAACAAAAAAAAAAAACCTTTAACCTATCTGTTCAACCAAAAAAAAAAAAGAGGACATATTACTATTCAAACATCAAAAAGGAGGACACTTCTCAAGAGAGGACAGAGCTTCAAAAAGGAGTACAGTTGGTCACCTTAGATTAATAGAATCTACAAAAATTATCATCTTGTCAATATAAATCCCATCTCCTTAAAAAAAAAATCAGCATTTACAGTACTTCATTCTTCTTCTACTTTTGTTTCTTACTGTTTCTTTTTCATCATTTTTATTTATTCTTCCTCATTCTTAGTTGGGATTTTTTTTTTGTATTCATTCCTTTGATTTCTTTTTCTTTTTTGTTATTTTATTACTGTATCACATCCGTTAAGTTTTCTTCACTAAAATAAACAAATAAAAAAATGTTTTGTTTATTTATTTATTATTTTATTTCAGGTAGTTTCCAAATCTTCAATTTAATTTTAATCTTCTGTTCTTGTATCCAGTTGTCAGCAGATGTAATATTAAACAAAATCTTAAACTTTTGAACAATTAAGCACCTTTGAGTCTTTGAACAATGAATAGCATTGGCTAATATATTTGTTGTATTTACTGGATTTCTTATTTTTATATTTTTTAATATCTTTTCCAATTGGGTTCTTTTCGAAAAATTAATACGAGAAAGCGATAAAAATTCCTCCTCTCCCCCCCAAAAAAAGAAATCTCAACATATTTCTATCCTATTTCTATTAATACTTCATTGTCTTAAACAACGAACAGTAATCATTTTAACTAATCCGTTAATTTGCGCGGGGTTTGGAACGATTAAAATTACTCCCATATAGACAGTTTAAGTAAGTAATGCTCATTTTCTTTCCGAAAAATTTGTAAAATTTGGCATTCATTTTTTTAACAAAATTATTTTTGCTTATACATATAACTTCCATTTTCGAAAACAGCATTTTTAAAAAAAAAAAAATCACTGTTTTTGTTTAATAGCTATTCATTATATCCTAGCATATATATCCTGAAATAAAAATACGTAAAATATCTTCAACTTCTCAATCCTATATAGATTTTTCTAATAATGACGATACAACACATATAACTAATGGAGAATTGAACAACTTTATAATAGTTTTGTTTCCTAATAGAACCTTCAACATAACCCTCAAAAGTTCTGAAGAAGATAAAACAATGTATCAATATAATATTGATATTTGGCTACCAAAATAATGATGAATCCAGATTTAAACTTAATCTAGAAATCAAAACCAAATTCATTTCTGGAAAATTTACATCAAAACATTCTTAAGTTTACATTACTACAAAAGGAAAAAAAAAATCTCAAAGTTTAAACGACATTTTTAGCATTTTTAGAATTAAATTTTTCGCTAAAATCAATCAGTGAGTGTGTGTTTAGGCCCCTAATAAATTTCTTCAAACTTGGTTTGTGTTTTTAAGGACTTTCCTATCTGAAATATTTTACCAGAGGGGCCTTTTTCAGAAATTAGCGCGAGAAGGAGACGAAAATTGTCAAGTGACTTTTCCGTATGAATTTATTAAGCTTAGATTACAGATCTCACGCTTAGATAATAAAACTAGCCTACGGTTCGTATAAAATCTTTCGTAAGATTTTTAACCTCGGCCATCATAAGAATAATCCCTTGTCTTCTTAATTATTAACGGAATTGTTGAAAAGGTTAATTATTATCATATTATTTCAATATACTAAATTCTTCTAGTTTTCCCCCCAAGATGTCGTCCGAACTGCGAAAGAAAGTTTTCACTATTTTATTAATACTGTTAGTGAAAATAATAGAAATTATCAGCCTAACTATAATTTCTTTTATATTTCATTAACTACATATTCAATATTTTAGCCTATTTTTCTACGAAATTAAGGTTCATCAAAGTCAGTCAACCCCTCCCCATCTAATAATTTTTGAAGAACTGGGGGGATCTTCTTGAAACTTGGTCTTCTTAATGATTGGAAAGAGGAGATCGAACTTTTCTATTTTAATTTTTTCCCGTGTGGGTTCTTGTAGAGAAGTTAGCGCTTGAAGGTAACAAAAATGAAAACAGGAACATTGGATTTACATTGATATCCACTGGTTAAGGTTTGCTTTAATATAGTTAAAATTAATTAGATTTAAAGAATTTAAAAAAATAGTGTGGATTTAATTAATTTTTTCAGAAAACAGAACTTTTTTACTAAATGTGTTCATCAAAAATTATAATTTAAAAATAATTGGAGACTTTTCTTTTCATTATTTTCATGATGTAAATAAATAAATAAATAAATAAATAAATAAATAAATAAATAAATAAAAAAGGCATTTAGTCGCTGATAAGAAAAAGGCTTCAATTTATTTCAGAAAATTCTTGTATTTTTATTCAAATACTGAAATTAATGGAAAATTATGAAGAAGGAAGATGAGCAATTTTTAAATACCTTAAATGAGAGATTTGAGTAGTGTTTGTAACTGAATAATTACAAAATAATGAAGCAACATCAGTAAAAAGACAATTACTACATCAGGAAGTTACAGTCTGATTTATGAAGGCCATTTTAACTGGATGTGTAAAGGAAGACTCTTCTCCTCGCAAACCAATCATAGCTTCATTTGAATTTAAAAGACTGTAAGAGTAATAAACAAAGCACAGCAACAATCCTTGTGTAAGTGTATTAATAGGGGACTCTATTTTTTCTCACGGGAATATAATGCTCTGGGTTTGAGAGTACGTACATCAAAAACCAATAGTAGTTCACATGTGGGCAACAAATGGGAAAACCACCAATATTATTTATCAAAATACTATTGATATTAATATAAATTTTTACTGTACTCTATAAGTATAGTAGAAAGTGAGCCGTGTATTCATGACCAAACTAAATGCTTTATTATTTCTTCGTCCTCTATATATATTATTTCCTACACTATAGAGTAGACAGTTCCCTATATTTTTTCTACAATGTAATGTTTTATTTGATCTGGTCCGGTTCTTCCGTTAGAAACTTACATAGATGCTTATTATAAAACTCTTTGCGATTTTTTTTTAAAATCTGTGATTCCTGTGAAAATTGGTTTTTGTACTTATCCAAACATAAATGATCTACAAAATAAGAGCGAAAGTTTGTTTGTCTGGTTGTGTGTTGTCTTGAAATAATGTCACTACTTCTCAACGCATCTTTACCAAATTTGGCACGAAGTTTCACATGTATCCCAGATGCATGAACAAGGAAAACCCGCATGCGGACACAGAGGTGTAAACGGGGAGGGACAAACTTCCTTGAAGGGTACTCATATCTCTGAAACCGCTTGAGTTTGAAACACGAAATTTGACATGCGTGCTCTTTGTCAAAATCTAAAAGATACGTATTCGAAGAATTTTTCGATATTCGCGTCCTAAATGGTGAAAAGGGAGTGGGTGGGGGCCAACTTTGTTGAAGGGTACTTCTACTGGGTTTCCAGGTTACAAAATAAGAATATAATCTTAATTTGTAACTGTCATGTGATTTTTTTTTTTTTTTTACCAACCCGGAAAGTTTCAAAGTTCTTCCTCATCCACATGAGGACAATTCGCGCGGATATTTTTCTAGTTAAAGAATAGAATAGAGCTAATTACTGTTTCTTTTGTTGAATTTACGTTCATGTAACAAACACCAGTCGTAATCTTTTATAATGATTTTTTTTTTTTTTTTTTTTTTGGAATACTGATATTATTTTTTTGTTTTAAAAGATCATTGAGGATCTTTGGTAGCAGTGAAGGATAAAATGTATTGCAGCAAAGCTCCCTAAGAAGCAACCCACAGACAAAATTAAACTTCCAACGATAAAACACATGAAAACGTAAATTTTATTTAAATAATAATTTCAAAATTTCTTAGCACTTAAATATTAATTACATTTTCAATTTGGGATTGTATGCTAGTCCAATTCAGTGCTTTTCAACCTTTTTATATATTTGCTAAAAATCTCACGTCACATTTAATTTTTTCTTTACTTCTATTGCTTACAATAGAATCTTAAAAAAAACAAAACAAAAAAAAAACAAAACGATATTTTGGATGAATTAATACCGACCAACCATCACTGTTAGAACATAAAACAGAATATAGTTTAAATTTTTTATGTCTAGAATTTTGTCTAGACATAATTGCAACAACCTTTTTTATTATTTGTCGTAATCTAATTCAATATTTTAAGGCTTTTTTATAATAATTAAAAAATAAAAAATTCTTTATTCTGATTCAGGGTTTTTATAATGCATTAATTAAAATGACGTTTATTTTTTAATAATTTTCAATTTTACTGTAAACAAAAGAAGTCGGATTAAAATATTTACATTTTTATTAAAATAAATAAATAATTTTTCTTGGGTTTATAAATTATTTTGAAACTAAGAAAGAGTTCCTAACTTAAGATGTTGTTTGCTAATTAAACCTACAAAAACTATTTGTTTTATTTTTATTAAATCATAATGTTCGGAATAGTTTTGAAGCTGGCATTTATAGAGTTTTATCCGTAATCACTGAATCGACCTCTAGCAAAAAAACAAAAACAAAAAAACAACGAAAGATATAGGGACTATTCTAATATTTCGAAGGGGGAGGACCCTCTCGCCTAAATCTGAAATATTGAAAATCTCGTGAGATTTCGTTTCTATAAGAAAAATATAATAATGTAAAAGATATTTATGTCTATCTTGACTACGTAAATGTCAAATTGAGGATATTAAAATTAGCTGACCTGTCTTTTTGGTTATTTATTTAACAGAATAAAATCTTCACAGTAAAAATATGAAATAAAATCATTAGGTTACAACAAAAATAAAAAAAAAAACGTTTTTTTTCCCGCCTACCTGTTTCTTCTTCGGCCGTTGTCGTATCTTCGTTGGTCTTCGCTTCGTCGGTCAGTCGGAGCACATCGGACGCCGTAGCCTCGTGACTATCAGAGGTAGTCACCAGCATTCCCTTCTGTACGTTCTGGGGCACCTTAGTCAGCGGCACTACGTCCACTTTGATCCGGACACACTTTCCCTGACGCTCCAGCTCACGGAACACGTGCAAATAGCTGTTGTTGAGCGCGAACCAGCTGCCGTCTTTCTCGGCCACTTGGATTTTGGGCAGCTCGCCGCCCTGCTCCACGATCTTGGCACTAAGGTCGGAGATAATGAGACCGTCGGGCTCTAGCGTCATCGAGCACGTGGAGTCCCGCAAAAAGTGGATGTCGGAGGGAGCGAGCAGCATGGCGGCCGATCGCTTAGGCAGCAGCGGCACGGGACGAAACAGCGACGGCAGGCGGCCGGGGCCCGACTCCAGCCTGACTTGGGACACGGTGGCGGCGGATAAAGACTTCGAACCCGGTCGATCGCATTCACCGCACGGCCTTACACGCAAGGGTCTCAAGGGCGAAGTTATAAACCCGTCGGTTATTTCAGGGTCGCTTCCGGCGAAAACTAACCATTCAATAACTTTAAAAAATATAAACAAACCAATAAATTACCTTTTGACGGACTTAAAAACAGATGATATTTTTCTTTTTTTTTTTCAGTAATATTTAACCTTTGAAAAATAAATATTTATCTTCCAGGGCCACTATTTTTCAGTTGATGTTCAAATTGCTAATCGATATTAACACCCACAGCTGTTCACAGGCACCACGAGTCAATGCAGTCGTTGTGTGGGCGTGTGTCGAACTCCTGTGCCACGCGAATGCGACTCTGCCGCTCAACGGTAGCGTAGTCCCGTTACAGCGGCGTCAATCGAGCTAGCGAACACGGCTGAGGTATGGTGGCGCTGCAGATAGTGACGTCATTCTGCAAAGACTTCTGGGATGTTTCAAGATGGCAGCGTCCATAAAGCAAAACATCCGTAGTGTGCTGTAGAATCCGAGCTGTTTAAGCATTTTTCATAAACTTCGGTTAATTGTAAGCTGTTAATTTGAAATGCGGAAATATCAACGAACTATGTTAATTAATTAGACAAAGTTTCGGAGCTGAAAAACCCTTCAATTCCGTGGTAACAGTGAAAATTAAAGACTTGCTTTACTAAAATTGGTTGGTAAGTTTATATTTCTAAGTAATTTTTGCTATGGCTACTAATAAAAAAAAGTATTAAATTATGAAAATTATTTATTGTAAAATTATGGGAACGGTTGTAAAGGTTATTAAAAACAATCTCACATTGATGTAATGTGCTGGGATTTGGTAGATATTTTTTTTTAAGTCAATTATTAATCTAATTTTCATTAATTTTCCAGTTGAAAACCCCCATTTGAAATGGGTTTAGGTTGAAACTTTTTCTAAAATAGATGATTATAAAAATCAATTTAGGCTATTGTTGGCAAAATAAATTTATTACTGAAACATATATATATTGTAGATGTAACTATTGATAATGAGTATTGTAATTGAAAAACACATGACATTAATATGATGTATTTGGTGGCCAATTATTTTATTTTTAAAATCCCATTTCCTATTGAATTTTGAATGTTCAAATATCCTAGTTCTGTCGTAAAGATGAGAGGAAACTTTTCAGCCCTCCCTTGGAATATTAAATTTTAATACTATTATTGCAATTTGTTTCTCTTAATAAGATTAACAGATTTATAAACCGATAAACTTTAAGTTATTTTTTTTTATTTAAATTATTTTATAAATTTTACATTTTTTTTATTGCCTTTTCTCCCAATCGATGAATTGTAATAATATATAAGATATAATTCAGTTTATGCTGTGAAACTAACGGCGAACCAAAAATAAAAACTTTTTCTCATTCGGGATAATTTACTTATTTATACAGTGGATTACTTTATTTTTAAGGTCTTTTTGAATTCGGTGTTTGTATTTTTAATTTCTTTAAAATAATTTTCTCTGAAAATACAGTATTTCGTATGGAAATGTAATGAAAGTTTTTGAAGCAGTTAGAGTTGCTGTGAAGAGATTAAAAATATTAAGAAAGAAATTAAATATATCTAAAACTATTCTTCTATATGGGTTGGGAGATACATTTTCTACCTACTGCCAGGTATTTTGGAACCGATACTGAACCGATTCTCACACAGCCGTTATGGAATGGCTTCAAACCGGAAGAGAAGTGAAGGAAAGGAAATAAACATCCATTCCGGCGCAGGGATTCGAACCCAGGTTCCGATGCATCAGCCTCGTGGAATGCTGTGGCCTAGACCACAAGGCTATCTCATAACGACAGACTAAAATACTAAACATTAAAGAATAAATAATTGTGTAATGTCGCACAATGAAATGGATTAAAATAAATTGAACTTCTGTAGTTAGTATAAAGAGGAATTATTGTAATAGCATTTCAAAAACTTAGAAGCAGGCAAGGAAGAGATATCACTGAAATCGCAGTAATTTTAATAACATGAAGTGGTTTTCACTATTTTTTTTTTCTTTGGAAGAAACCTTACGATGTGATAATATATTGACTTCCCACAGAACCGATAACAATTATTCTTATTATTAAAACATTGAACATTTCTAACGATTTCGGTACAGTATACAATACATTTTAACTCACAACAGTCCCGTGCATTCAAATACCCTAAAAAGAAATTAAACCATTCACAAATGACGTTCGAAAAAGAAAAAACAAGAGATGTTACGCTTGTATTAAAATTTTGGCTATTTTTTAAAATAACGTTTACAATTTACAAAATACTTTTTCTGTTATAAATGAGATGGAAAAAATGATCAAATTTCGTTCTTAGATTCTATTATTTTTGTTTCTCCTATTTTATCATTTAATAACTTCGTGAACATAATTTTTAACTTCTTTAATAAATCGGTTAATCATTAGAATATTAAATTTGTTTATATTGATTAAACACATTTTGATTTAACTTTTTTTATAAAATAAAATTTTCTGAAAACGACAATTGGATTAAATTCATTTTTAATTTATAATTGAAATGTACTGAAATAGTTTTTATTTGTGCATATAAGTATATGAGTTTAAAATGAAAAAAAGGTCAAATGGAGATCCGCTAGTTTACAAATGAAGTCGAAAACGTCAGATTCAGTTGAAAAGACTCAATGATTTGTGGCAATCCTATAGAGGTAGGATTATATCAAATACTTATTAAATCTTTTATTGTAAAGTACTTTAAAAATTAAATACATTAAAAATAAAATTTCATGTAAATAAAAAAAAAAAGACCATTCAAATGATTTAATTACATCTGGCTGCCGGTTTTTTAAAAGTAACTCTGCAATGGAGCGTTGTATCTGTGATTGCTATGCGTGTTTTTTCTATGTTTAAAAGTAATAAAATTTGTTTTTCCACCAACAAATCAATCAAAAGAATTCATTCCAGTCAGGAAATCGTTTCAACAAACGCTATTTCTCTCTCTATTCATTAAAAGACTTCCAAAAATATTTTTCTGATCATTTCCCTTGAACTTAATAAATTAAACTAAAAATTAATGTAATAATGCTTTTAAGTGAATGCAAAAGAAAAAATAAATAAATAGTAAAGCAAAAAGTAAGTGTATAAATAAAAAGAGGATAAGCACAAATAGAGAGTTCGTTTATTTTTAAATACATCAAAACGCGCGGAAATCCGTTTATTAACTAAATGGATTAATTTTTATTTTTGGATATCTTTGTTTCAATTCTAATAATTTCCTGTGGGATTATTTTTCACTTTCTCGCGCTAATTTCTCTACAAGGACCCACTTAGAGATAATGTCAAATTGGGGGAGAAAAAAAAGATTGTCTCTAGTTCTTAAATGGGCAAACCACGTTTCAAGCGAATTCTCGAGCGATTCCAAAGGGATGATTTGATGAACGTTTTCGGAAAGTCCATTGAGAGAAAGGTTGCAACTAATATTTCAACGATATTTCAACAAACTCACCTGGTTTCAAGAAATAATGAAGAAGAAAAGAAACTAATAAAAGCTTAATAATAATTTTTAAATTAGAAAATTTTAGACCTTTTTAAAAGGGATCTACTATATTTTGCCATGTCTTCTTCTACAGGAATAGAAGAAACTTCTATAGAAATTCAGTGATAGAAAAAATAATTCCTGAAAGAACTGAAAGCCTACTTTCCTTAAAATTTACTTTGTTTTTTTCTTTAACATCGAGGAAACGAAAACCTATGTTTATTTACAAAAGATGTCTTAAGAAAACATTTTCCATAAAATAAGTAATTTAAGTGAGTAAGAATTTAACTTCGGTTGACTTTCATATCAATAAGGATTAGGCAGATATTTCGAGATTAATAAAACGTTGTCCTAAATCCAATGTTTTGTTTCTGATGCTTCTCTAGGGGATTTATTTTTGGTTTATTTTCCTCCCTTACAAATTTTCTCGATGAACACCCACACGAGAAAATTTTCCCTCTGAGATTCACATCTGTGCTTTAAAGTCTGCCTACCATATTTCAAGAAGACTAATACAGCGGCTGTTATTGAATAAACCCACACTGACCTAGTTTTTAGTTTATTTTCCTAGGCGTATCGGAATTAAATAAATACTGAATTTGGAATGTCTTACGAATTCATATTTGAAAGGTAAAAAATTTGCTAGGTTATGAAACAGTGACAAAATAAAATACTAAAACAAGAAATCCTTAAAATTCTACTTCCTTTTGAGCTAAATTTAGCTCGTACTTTTTTTAAAAACACGTAAAAAAAAAAAAAAAAAAAAAAAAAAAAAAGAAAACGTTTGTATTTTTTTCTATTTGAATTTCACGCGGTTATTTTCCTCGACAGAGATCTAGGCTTTAAAAATTTTAAATGTAAAAGAAAGATCATCTGTTGTCCTTAAATTTAATGTCAGGTTTCAAGAGGATTCATGTAGATGATGAGAAATTAAGAATACAAACACTGAATGACTGATTATAAACCTTAGTTTCATGTGCTTTCAGGAGCTTAGATGATAGTGATTTCTTTTTTTTTCTGTAGGTCTTTAAATGGTTTTGTCAACATCTGTCTTTGTATCCATATCGGAATGTTGACGACGCACTTCTGTGCTCTTAACAGAATTCCATTTTTGAAATGATACGTTGTTGGCAAATTGCCAGTTTAAAAGCGAGGCTGGCAAGAGGCTTGTGGGTGATTAACGCACCACGAATTACCCTGCCTCTAGGGAATAATCCATTTGCAATAGCGTTGGGGTCAAGATTAAATCATGTTTGCTTAATTTGCCAGAACCACGATGATTCGTCGCCGAGCGCCTCCTTTTTACAAAGGACCCCCACGCGAGTCTCTGCTCCACGCCGACGCCTTTATTGGGACCATCAAAAAGAGACGGAGCCCGCAGATGCAAATAACACCCCACGCGCAACAGAACCCTACGTTGACAGCGGGCAGAGCTTAAGTAAGATGGATAAACGTCTATCGGGCTGTAAACCTCGACGAAAATCGAAGAAAAACGAGATGGAAAACATAAAAGGCGCCGACCCAAAGGCTGGGTATAAGAAGAGGAAGTCGTTTGTCGCACGACGACGAGGAAACGAGTCCCAAGACGAGAGCGATGTGTTCGGTACGCTGGCACAAAAACACAAATACCCAGGGATTAAAGTGTCGAGCAATTCAATGGTGGAATCGAAACATCTCCTGGACCCCGAAGATCTGCGAGAGCAACAGTTCTTGGAAGATTATCCCCTCCCAGAAAATAGAATGTGGCCGAACGATTACGGAAAGCAGATGATGATCCTCATCAAGCAAAGGAAGGTAAGGATTTACTGTTTAGTTTAGTTTTAGTGAAGGATTTTTTTTGTTATTTTCATAGGAGCTCATAAATCAAACATAAGTTGTATAAGAGTGGATACGATTTCGCTGCGGTTATGATTTGTATTTAAATACGATCAACAAGGAGTTGTGGTTCTATTAAAAATCAAGCACAAAGAGACTTGAACATACAATAGCGAAACGGAAATAAAGGTTTTGAATTTGCACATGTTGAAGTAATTTTTTTTTTTTATCGCAGTGTCGGGAAGGGAGAGATTGAAAAACAGGGTAAATTGGCTTAAGTTTTAACAATACGAAACAGCTGTTCCGGATTCCCAAAGATGATAACTTAAGACATTACTGCGAAAATGCACATTTTTTTTGCTGTTTAGTAACTTAAAAACATAAATAAACAAAAGTTAATGAAGTTCTTCAGAATGGACGAAAAGTCCGTTTACCTCTGTCAGTAAACTGGATTTGAAATGAATTGATGTGCCTACTATGGATCCAAAATATCTGTATGCATTCCTCCATGATCTCTGCACAGACGGATGCGTTTCCAGGTCCGTAGGCTCAGTTTCCGCAGCATTTGTGGCGTCATAGTCTTGAAGGCATTGCACACAGCAATCTGCCACTCAGCATTGGAATCGTACCGCTGTTTGTGGACTTCCTGTTTAATGATTCCCCACACAGAATTGGTGAGACCTGGGCTGCGTGATGGCCATGGTAAAGGTGAAGGAACTCTTGGTTTGATCAAGGTGCAGCCGCGCACTCGTGACGAAATGAGCCGGTGTTCCGTTTTGTTGAAATCACATAGTATCAGCTACTCCTTTCAACTGGAGTTCAGGCAGCAATTCATTAATCATTCGCAGATAAGTTGTCTGATCACTGGGCCATTGAAGAAATACGGTCCAGGCAGATGTTCTTCTGTCAACCCCGTCCAAATCACAATGTGCGGTGGATTTTGTTCGAGTTCTTGAAAGAAATCTGGATTTTCTTTTGACCAAAAATAAACGTTCCGATCTTTCGAACTTCGCTAGATGCACATTCATCTCTAAACAGAACTCTTCGTTGATCTTCTCTTGTTGGGGAATGTTGGTTGCATGCTTCTTCACACCGTGTTAAACTCTCATCTGATAATTCATTCACTGACAAGGTTTCACTTTCAAATCCTTTCGCTTATGGGTTCTGATGGTTGACCGGGGAATATCCAATTAGGCAGCACGCTTGAGAGTCGACTTCGTTATGGATTCTTCCACAGCAGCAGATGTTTCCAAATGTGTGGATGGTCTTTTCATCCTATGTGAATCCATCACGGATCCTGACGTAAAAGTCTTCCATTCCCATACCGATAATATTCTCTTGGATGGTGACACCTTCCGAAATCGCAACTGAAAATTGGTAATAATTTGTGAAAGTGTTGCCTCATTTGCGGTCGTTCGTGAATCCAAACTTCAGTCACTAAACGCTCTTCAATCGAGAATCTGTTTAAATCAGCCATACTTTCCGTCACTGCTTGCTTCTTCGATTATTGCCATTATTCGATTGTTCGAGTGTTGTCAATGTGCGATTGTTTCATTGTTGCTTCCATTGCTGCTGATTGACTTATTTCACGATGAGTTATAAATATGACTTTCTCCATAGCTAACTTTTCTATCTAGAGGTATACGGACTTTTCGTTCACTTTATACATCAAAACAGAAATATCACAAAACTACTTGTATATTTACTATATTTCTTAGTTAAGTATAGTTCTATATTATTTAATTCAAATTATTTCAGCCAAATAATAAAAACAAGAAAGAAAACAGTTTTTCTGCTTTAGTTGTGTTTGGATTTAAAAATTAAAAAAAAAAAAAAAAAAATAAAAGTTTTACTAGCGTTCGTGTACCAATGTACAGTATCTCACGCGACACCAGAGCAGCGGAAATACAAAACACGAAATAAACGGAAGTGCTAACACTTATCAAAACCGGGTCGTTCTCAAAAAACTCAACCGGAAGTGACTTGTGCTACCACGTGACATCGAAAAGAACGTAAAGAAATTACTATTTTTTTTTTGAAGACTGAAACCAACAATATTCGGTTACAAATTGTTTTAGATAAAGAATTCAGTTTTACTGAGAAAAAAAGATATTAAGAACCTTTTTTTATTTATTTAAACGATATTCTATTACTGTTAAAGTCGAACAGTGGGAGGCTGATTATTTCACTTGACAGCTTTCTTTGTTTTATCTTCGAGAAACTTGGAAACTCCTTCCCAACAATTCTGAAAGCCTAATTGACTACTTTTCAATCTCAAAGCAATCATTCACACGGAAGAAGAAAATTTATCAGCCTTTTCGCCACCATCTTCCTCTACAACTTGTAAAACGCTGTAAGATTCGTGAAATTCTATTTCCTTGTCCGCCATTTTGTTTAGAAACAACTTCATTGATGATTTTTTTTTCTTCTTCTGGGAGTGTTTTCCTTCCCAGGGATTTCTGGTTGGTTGTTAGTTCTTGACGTCATCGGAGTTTGTCAATTAAGATTAGGTGAAGGACTTGAAGTTTAGTTCTTATTGATGTTGGATTTCTTTATGAGAGACGAGGAAACGAAATGTTTCATTTCCGAATATTTTTCGGAGAATTTACTCCTCTGCATGAGGTTCGTGACGTAGCACTTTCGCCTGTTGTCCTCAACAAGAGGCAGAAATTAGGACCTACTTAGCCGAAGAATCGTTGTCTCTGTATGATATACATTTCGATTCTATATATGATCATATTACAGGATATGTAAAACCGTAGGAAGTAGTTCACATTCTACCCTATGAGGCCTTTTATAATTTTCAGGTTTCACTGGAGTTTTTTTTTTTTTTATAAGCGTTTATCTAGTTTTTTTGCTTTAAACGTTACTGTTCTGCTCTTTATTTTCTTGTTTTAGTAGACTTTTATATCTATTTTGTCCTTTAGAAGGATTTTTCTTGCTTTTATCTCTATTTATGTTTTATCTTTCTATTCTCTTTACCTTTCCTGGCGCATCTTAGCCAATGATGCGTTTGCGCTAATAAACAATAACCAACTAACTGCCTTAAAAACAGATGATACATAAGTCACATTCACACCAACATTTGGATTGGAACCCATATTCAGACTTGTCGGCCTCATGGTAGGTCATCGAAGGACTTGATCACAAAGTTGTGCCTGAGCCTGTAAATAGTAAAGCTGCTGCTTTATTTTCAACTAGAAAACTAATTATAATAAAAGTTTTAACGTGTCGGAATACAATGTATTATCTACCGCTTTTTCGACACAAATTCGAGGGTGAACAGTTAAAAACTATAAAAAATAAGATATAAAAATTCCCCTATTGACGTTTCGAAACCTCGCAGGGGCAGGTTTCATCTTCATATAAAATTAAGAACATTTTAAAAATCCATATGTTAACCCCTACCTTCAGCTGTTCATCCCTGACAGGGACTCGTCAAAGACTGTCTAAAAAAGACACGAGATCCGGAAGTTTCTAGAAAACTAATTGTCAGGTTGAATTACAAAAGGAAGTTACCTGTGTTAAGCCTTTTTTATTACAAGACTGTGTGACTGTAATAGTTTCTGAATTTCTGGCAATGAGCGGTCGTCTTTTAATGCCGGGCTTGCAAACAGGAAGTTGAAAACAAAGAATAAATGGTTGTGACTTTTAAAGGTGAGGCTCAAATCGTCCTACTTTTTTTTTTTTATTAAAACAGATTTCATACATAAATTTAAAACTTTTAATATATACAAATTTTAATTCTTTTTATGATTACTGAAATTTATTTTTCTTATCAAAAACTTCTTATTAAGAATTTCAATAAGATAACATAAAATCATAATAAATGAAAAAATAATAAATGAAGAGTTGTAATTTACTGAATCTCTTAGGCGTAACAGAAATCCAAGAAAATTCTTCTGAGTAGAGAGAAAAAAATCACAACCGGATAATAAATATGCCTTCGCACATTGAGCCAACATCAACGGGAATTCTGAACAGCTGTTTCATCCTTATTAGGAATCATTAGCAGAATTTACCCTTGACAACTGAGCCAAACATCAAGGGTAAGTTCTGCTGATGATTTAAGAAAAAAACAAAAGCATTTATCGGATTGTTAATTTAAAATATTTTAGAGTTTTTAATTAAAAATTAAGAAAAAAATTTAAAAATTAAGAAAAAAATTTAAAAATTAAGAAAAAAATTAAAAATTAAGGAATTAGAATGAAATTCTTTTAATTAACATATATGATCTAAATATTTCATTTTAATTCCTTAATTTTTAAAAATTGAAAACTCTATTGCAAATTTATAATCCGATAAATGTTTTTTTTCTTTCTTAAAGACTCAGAAGAATTTTCTTCATTTTATTTCATTTCAAAAACGTCAATATTTCAAATAATGTTTTGTAAGTGTTTTTTAAAACTCTTAACTTCTGGCCACTATCTTCCAATGATAAAGAAACTTCATTAAAATATATGATGTGTTTCTTTATCATTGGAGATAGTGGCCAGATTTGAAGAGTTCTAAAAAACACTAACAAAACATTATTTGAAATATTGAGTGTTTTTGAAATGAAAAAATGGATTTCAATAATTATGGACAAATTATTTTGCAAATAATATTTTCATTAAATCTACATTTGTGAAAAGAAAATTGACATGCAAAGACTCCAGCTTCATCTTAACTTTATTCTTGTTTATTTCAATGCTGTATTTGTTAGTCTAACCTCGTAATCTGTAATTTACTGAAGACTTTTTGATGTCGTTGGTTGTTCCTTTATCTGTCAGAGTTACTGGAATACGTTTGTTTCCACAGTGAAAGGCGAGGGTTTGATGAGATGTGGGTGTAGATCAATATTGACCCCCCTTGTCATTTGCAACACAAATGATGAACTGTTAGCCCAAAACAAACTTACAATTGTTCTCTCTTTCTCTCTCTTTAATATTGAGATTTTTAGGCTGACTTTAAGAAACATATTAACGAAATTGAATCAAATGATTTATTATTAAATAGTTATTTATTATTATATAATGATGAGCAAACAGGGGATGATTTGGGGAAACCAAAATAATGGTACTCATAGTTGTACGTACGTAAGACTTCCCAGACCAGAGTCTAAAGAAATCAGCTGTAACGAAGGCTTTCGGAGTCATTTTTGAGGAATGTAAAGGGGTGGATGTCAAAATAAATGGGCCTATTTTTAAGTATATTTAACCATAAATAAGATATGTTCTTTGAAAATTGTGCACTTATTTCATGGATGCATTTACAAATAAAGAAAAAACATGTTAAAGTGGAAGAGTTCGCTGCTCACTGGAGAATGAAAAACAAACAACAACAAAAAAAACAACAACCAAGGTTGTCTCGATGGTTTTTGTCTGCCTTCGTCTCAATGCTTCAAACATTTTGACTACAATTGATAATCAATGTTGATCAATGATATTTAATTTCTAATTTCAAATAATAAAACAATGGTTTGCTGAGAAAAGTTTGGGATATTGAAATGAAAAAGCTTAAGATCCTATCCTCCTTTAACTCTTGGATTTGGAAATTGAGAATTTGTGTAATTTCATGGTAACAAGAGTCTTTTCTTAAAGATTGCTTCTAAAATCATTAACAGTAAATACCGCTGAACAACAAATTAAAACAGTCAAAAATTACATGATATTCACTCCTGAATTAAATTGTTAGAAATTAAATACCGCACCCCTCCCCCCAAATGCTTACTAACACTTAACGGCCCCTATAGAAATGCTTCTCTACAGAGCCTTTAAGTATTGTGGATTAAATATGGATTTTAAAAGATTCTTGACGATAATTGCAAGAAATAAAATCAGAAATTTCGAAAAACATATTTATATTTTAGATTAAAAACTCCATCTTTTGATATATTCATTTATTATCGGTGATATTTCGTGGAAGTAGTATCTTTCCGCTTTTTCAAGCCTTTTTTAAAACAACAAAGAGTAACTTCCATTACATTTCTTAATACTGATACTAATATGTATAATACAGATATATTATTGTTATAACAAGGAAAGACATTTAACAAAACCAATTATTAATGACAATGTATCAAAATAGTTTTAACAAA
>JAFIDM010004315.1:76069492-76082013 GCA_023159025.1 Thereuonema tuberculata
TCTATAGACCGTCTAGAGACACCGTTCTTTGTCTCGTCTAGCGTCCACACTACAATGTGAATTTCTCAGTCTCATCTTCGCAGTCCACCATGGAGGACGTTGTTTTGTGTGGAATGAGTTCCTGCTTAGTGCTAATTACAAGTGAAAGAACGCGAAAACGTATTAAATTATGTATTTTTTTTTCTATCTCCGACACTGTCACACTGTGCTGTGCAGCCAGAGATTCCAGGGCCGCTTTTCTTTTTACCCGGTTTTTGTATTCGGGATTCGTAGCATCCCACAAACAATAACATGCATGGTAGTCTTCAATAAATTTTAAAATTTTCTCGTTAGACCACATGTTTTAACTTTAAAAAATAATTTCAGCCGAACTACACCACTCAGTAGCTGGAGACAGACTGGGACGTGTCTCGCCTCTAGACGCCAAGTGACGTCCACACTGTCAAAATGTTGCGCAACATGTCTCACGTTGCACGCGGTCTCCCATTCCGGTCGGGAGACTTTAAATATGCGATTTTTGGTCTCGCAACAGGCCTGTAGATGGGGATTGGTCTATAGACATGTCTACGTAGACAACCTGAGACACGTCTCTAGACCAAAATCGCGCAACATGTCTAGCAGTGTGTACTAGGCTTTGTCTTATTTCCATCGAACTTTTCTAGTTGAAATCTTTCCCAAGTGGGTCCTTTTCGAAAGATTGATAGAAAAGCATTAGAAATTCTGGATATATGGATGGATTAAACAATAGATTTTGAATCTTTTTAGCTAATTTATTAATTTGCGCTTGATTTGATCGATCGTCTTTACATATTTTATACTAATTGCATTCAATTATCGTAATAATTGAATATATGATTTTGTTTTTTGCATTTTCACAAATTAAAACAAGAAAGCCTACCCTCCCAAAAAATTTATTTCTTAAAATTTATTTATTTATTTATTTATATTTTTTTTTTCTCAAAAATCAAATAAAAAATTCCATGGAAGTTTTAATAAATATTGAATATAAACAGTATAAATTTTCCATTTTTTGAAAAAAATTAATTAAATCCGCTTTATTTACTTAAATGCTTAAATATGGGTTAATTTAACGAACCAAATCTATGCGTAATGGATTACAGGATTTAATATTAATTACTATCTAACAGCGAGATAATAATAGAAATAGGATAGAAATCCACAGTTGAGATTCCGTCGCGTTTTCATGCTAATTTCTCGACACTTGAAAAAAATATCAATTATAAAAGTTAGACCATCGCTTGCTTACCAAATTTCAAGAAGAATCATTCAGCATTTGAAACAGTTTAAAACGTAGCATCGCTATTGGCTTCCAGGTCACGTGAGAATTGTTGGTAATGAACTCACCTTTGCCAAGTCCGCCTTCAGTCATTGCAATGGATTCCGACATTTGTAGAATTATTTTCCTTTTTCGTTTGAAACAACAGTGGAACGAACTTCATAATAATAAACTTCATCTCGTTTGAGCAATTTTATCTTCTAAAAAGAAAAAGTGGAAGTTCTTCTGACTTGTCTCCTAACTAGGCAAACGAAACTTGCACACCTGTATTTAATGTTTAAAAATGAGCTTCCCATGTATGAGTTAATAAAGGCAGTTCTTATACAATTCATCATATTTTATTTGATTGTCTTGCTTTTAATCAATATCATCTTTTTAAATTTCAATCTCCCATTCCACTTAACAATGAAACAATGATCTTTTACCAATCTCTTGGTTTAAAGATTTTTTCAATCTTTGTGGTCTTACTATTTTTTTAAGATTTTCACGTTTACTAGATTTTTTTATATAAAATTTTAATCATCTTTTTTTTTTTAGTGTTGGTTATTTTTTTTTAAATGAGTTTTTTTTTTTTTTTTTATTATATGCTTTTACACAATTTTTCCTTTAAACGTTGGTATTTTTGTTCGTTAGTTGCTTCTTTTAGAGGACTTATGTCTAATTGCTCTGTAAAAGGATTTTGTTTCTTTTATCTATATTGATTTTTTTTACCTTTCTTGGCGCAGCATAGCCAATGATGCTTTTGCTCTATTAAAAATCAGTCAACCAGTGGAAAAGTTATTAAGGGAAGTGCGACCGGGGTGGATTGTTGTGAAAACAAATTTAATACACAAGTTTTAAGGAATAATATTTTAAGGAAAATAGGCTTTAAGTTCTTTCAGAAACTTTTTGTTTTGTTTTTTTCCCCTGGACTCTCTTTCTTGGCTTCAGTGATAAATTGAAGCCCTTTAAACAGTCAGTAATTGCTGAATTGTTTTATCAGTGTGAAAAAGATTTCCCTTGAATTCCATCGTCTGCTGTTGTGATATCAAAATTGTCATTCGTGATTTTTTTCGGCACAAAAACAAAAAAAAAATATTTTTTTTTTTCCTTTGAATCACATATGCCTTTGGTAAGAGTCAAAACATATTCCATCTTAATTCTAAATATGGTAAGATTAGATTCAAGTTTAAACGTGACAGATATTTCATTTAAGTTTGATTCTACCCTCTTAATTAAACGCCGGCTTCCTACAACTTCTTTTGTTTGTTTTTCAATCGCTCTATCGTAAATATTCGTAATAGAGTAGGAATAATCAATTGTGTTTCTTTTGATGAAAAATGTTTTACTTACAATTAAAAAAAGAAAAGAAAAGATAAATCTGTAGAAGATAAATCCATCTATATATGGGAACTTTTTACTTTTTGCAGAAGTATATTTTTATCACTAGATGTATTTGTTAATCAGATGGAAGGAGTGGAGATCAAAATAATCGTGCTAATATTTGAAGTTAAATAAAGTACATAGCAAAAGAAATCAGTCTACTTATTTTGACGAAGGGGATCATTTTTGTAAGATAGCAGTTATATTTCCCGTATACACCTACATTCACTGTAGCTGCTTATATTGATGTTACTAGGAATGTTTAAATTAGTGATTTTCTTTGGAAAGTTTTGTCTTTTCGCGCTGATTTTACGACGAGGACCCATTGGAAAAGATTGCAACTACATAAAAGTTAGATTATCTCTAGTCCTTGAAATGTACAGCGAGTTTGAAGATCCATCTAGCGTTTATTATGCACGAACAAACAAACACAAAAGCCACGTGATGAGCCTCTGTTTTCTGGGACAAGAATTCTAAGAAAGAAATTTTAAAAGGCTTATTTTGATAGATAAAAAAAAAAGACTAATAATAAACCAAAATTAGAATTTCAAGGCTTGAATTGCCAGTGGAGTTGAAATTGTTTCTTTGATTCAGAAACAGATCATTTCTTATTTACAATAGTTTTGACCAAGGGAATAAAAACCATCTTCGTCCTCTAATCCTGTGAATATTAGTTGGGATCCTGATACCTTTGATTCTGATTGAAAAAAAAAATAGGATTTCAGAAATAAATATGGAACACCTTTCATTGCATTTAGTGCACTCGAGATTACGTTTGGAAACTGAAAGAAGCAATTACTGGTTGAGTCTTGTGAAGTCTTTTACTATTGTATATTTTTTTTTTTTTTTTATGTGTTTGTACATGCTCAAACAGCTGGACGGATTTCTTTAACATTTGGTTATATAACTTCCATATAATTCAACTTTAAACATTTGTTTTGAACCTCACTCCTCCCATCTGTCAAAACTGACCCCTGAAATCCTGTCGCTTTGAACAACGGATCTTCAAAAAACTTAGAATGCATTTTTAATAAATGACGATGTTTACTTTTATGTTTATTTCCTAACTCCAAGTTTGTTCTTATTGAGGAATTAGCTACAGAAATTCCAATATAAAGCTTTGGAATCTAAATAATGGATTCCTATCGAGGTTAACTACGTATATTTATTAATCCTTTGAGCTAATCCATTAATCATGGTTTGGTTTGAAATAATTAAAATTAATCTTAAAATTATTTTTTTTTTAAAACAAGAAGCTGGAAAGAACTTGAAGCCTACTGATCTTAAAATTAATTTTTTTTTTTTTTTTAAGTTGTGAAAACGACAATAACCGAAAAGCCTTCATCTGTTTTTCAAATTCTAATCTCTTCTGAATATAAACTGTAGACATTTATGAAAAAACAAATAGTTAAATCCTCATTGCTTAAATCGAATTAGTTATAATGATTTCAAACCACGTGCTAATTAATGATTAACCATTAATAGTTTTTATTTTACGACAGTTAGATATTAGGAGAAATGTAGGGTAGAAATCCATTGAGATTATAATTTCCATTCGAAGACACTGACTTCCTTCCCGTGCCTTTGATTCACTTGAAAAAGATTTCAAATAGAAAAGTCTCTAGTCCTTAAATGTACATAACAAGTTTCAAGAAGATCCATTCAAAAGGTCTTAGAGGACAAGACTGATTGGATGATCCCAGAAAAATTGGAAATGAGCACAAAAAAAAAGTGCCCGTAATAAAAAGAAAAGTTATTATAGATTAGAAATCCGTAAGTTTTAAGAAATATCTACTAATACTCACATGTAACGAAAAAAGATATAAATTGATTCAATATTTAAGTTTAATTAAACAATTTGGGTCCGCGAAGAAAAGCTGCTCCACTAAACTAAAAGAAATGGCGAAAATTCAGTTTAGGACGTCCAGTTGAAATCGGTCAAATTGAAAAATCCCAAGTACATCCTACGAAAGAAAGAGCTACAAATAGACTTATAATTTAAACGTAGGCTTTTTTGTTTGTGTTTTCATGATTTCAAAAAAGAAAACCAACATAATGGAAAGTAGGCTTTAAGTTTGTTCAGGAACTTCTCAGGTTTTTTTTTTTTATCTTTCTCCTTAAAAAAAAAAAAAGCAAGCGAAGCCTCTTTGCACTTTTCAGACCACTTTGACGATGCAGTTATAAAAATAGTTGTTGGGTCTTGGCTTTCAAACGTGAATCTGTTGAGGACCATCGAAGAAAATAAAAAAAACAAGCCAGGTCTCAAGTGGACAGAAGCCCTCTTTGAAAGACCGTTAACCATCTCTTCAGTCTCAGTTATTATAGCTATAAAATATTTAGGAAACATCCACGAGGATATCTGCTGGCAATCGAGCGAAAAGAAAATTACAAATTGTTATAAAGCAACAAGGAATGCGTTGAAGTTACGAAATATCCTGGCTATGATTAAACAGTTCTTAAAATGTTATTCTTATTTTAATTATTAGCATTTTTTTTTATAATGAAAATGACAAATCTATGTTCATTTTAATTTTATCTGCTAAATACATGAAGATAAATTTTGCTTTTTCTAACAAACAAAAAAAAAAAAAAAAACCGTATTATTTGCCTAAATTTTTAAAATGCGATTAATTTTATTTAAAGTACAACTCGTGCAGATATTAAACAGGAATGAAAGACGGATTAACGTAATCCAATAGCAGAAAAATATATTTCGTTTGTCATATTTTTCAATGGAAATTTTTGTCTCCTTTCACGCACTAATTTCTCAACATGAACTTTCACGAGAAAAAATAGAAATACAACAGATAGATCATCCTTAAATATGCCCGTCAAGTTTCAAGGAGATTTATCAAGCAATTCAGAAGTTATTACAGTAAAGTACACTAGTTGCAACCCGTGAAATATTCACATAAGTAAAACAAATACCACATTTTTGAAATATCGTGAAATTTTATATAGCACCACAGCGCTGACCGAAAGACCATCGTTATACGATTCTTGATTTTTTAATATCAACGCTTTCCTGGCACTTTCGGCGAATAAGTTAACCTCCTGCCCTAAAATAATAGGCTCCTCCATGAGCCTATGGGAGAGTGCCCCACAATATCTTACAGGGGCGTAGGAGTTATTTCTAGTTCATTTCGTTTTATTATTCAATAAATGAATAGATGCAAAAGTTTATACTAATTTGTTTATACTTAAGTATTCTTTTTTTTTTTAAATACAGTAACAAAATTAAAAATATACTTTAAAATATTCTCTCTCCACTTTGATGACAAACAAACGTACATCCGTATATCCGTTTTTTGCCTATTACTAGTATGATAGCACGGTGTCAATTGATTTGATGAATCTAAATTACCCAGGAAAAGAAAAAAAAAACAATCCAAGTTATTTGAGCCAATTGAGGCATTTTGTGGAATTGCTGAGCAATCAAGGTTAGTGAACGTCCAGGGAAATTTGAACATTGGTTGAGGGCAATTCCATTAAACATGAGCTGATCGTGTCAACAGATCGACTACATTGATTCTATTCCTCAAGCAAGTAAAGAAGGTACTGTCAAGACTGTCCATGCATATCCACTAACCCTGTGGTCACCCACGTAAACACAGTGTCTGGCCTAAGAGCAGAGGCTGCAGATCTAATTACACCCACAAACACCAATGGAAAATAAGTAAAAAAGAAAAACTAAATGGAAAATAAGTAAAAAACATCCATCAATTAAAATATCCAAATAAAATGGAAATAATTTCCTGAACAAATTGTTTTTGGTCACTTTCTTCACATTTTACAATTTTCTTTATTATTTTTTTTTTAATCATGAAATTAAAAAAAAAAAAAAGAGAAAGATTTTATTTGTATTCATTATATCTGTAGAATATTTTTTTTTTTCATTTCCTTAAAAAATTAATTAAATTCACATTATTTACATAAATCCAATTTATTGTTAGTCTAAATCTAATTAACTTTAATCATAATAATGCTCGTGTAGTCATTAATAGGATATTAAGCAGATTACTATTCTTTATGATATCAATACGAATCCATCTGTTTCGGTTCCATTGTTTTTTGCTTCCCACTTTAATTGGATAAGATTGAAAACCGTATCTTGTTCCTAAAATGCTTGACAAATTCGTATACATCGGTTCAAAACACACCTGATTATACATTAATTAATTTGATGAGTTTCACTTTCTTACGAAAACTTACTAACGGATATAAAGACTAACAGTTAGAACGAACGCTGTTAGCGTTTGCAGTCTATCTTTAAAAATGCAACAATTTACATTGAAATTTGAAAGCAAATGACGATAATTTTTCCAGTGATTCTTCCTCCTCGTTCGTTAACTGTCAGTTCTTCTTTGACCTTCTTGATCGCTTTTAATTTGATTGAAATTGGTTATTCCAAATAATCATTCATTAACCGTCTTGGCTACGAAAGATATCAGTCAGAAAATATGTTTTATTTGTGTCCTAAAACCTTTTGAATCTCGTGGTGGATCTTCTCGAAACGTGGTCTGTACATTGAAGTGGCAGAGACGGTCTAGGTTTTACGTTAGAAATCTTTTTCAAGTGGTTCCTTGTCATAGAGTGGAAAGACGACAAAACTTCTCACAGAGAAGTAATACTCTTGGTTTCTATGGTTTCTATTAATTCTTTTAGCTATCTCTTAATTAGAGCGCGGTTTTTATGTTAATCATCTTTAGAGAACTTAAATGAATTACTTTCTACTGTATCTGTTTCAGCAGATTTGGAAATATTTAACTACTTTTCGTTTGTGTCATTTTTACGACTTTAAAGAAAACATTTTGAGGAAAAGGAAGTTTTGCTATTTTCCACTAATTATGACGAATTTGAACTAATAGATAAAAAAAACAAACCAACAGCAAAATACATAAAACACTGAATTCAATTGATCATCTTGAACTACATCTTATTTCCTTGAAAGTAAATTACAAATCCTTAAACTCGAGTCGAGTCATAAACCCTGAAGCGTTAGTTTTTTTAATACAAATTAAACAAAAGGACAATGACGCGTTGTATGATACATACATACATAGAAACAATTGCGTGATATTCCAGCTTAAGATAAACTATGACATTTCGGTAATTTATGAATAGAAGTAATTTTTATTTTAATAAAAAAAAAAAAGGTCCAGAAAGAACTTTTGAAGCCTTCATTTTTCTTAATTTACTTTTTCTAGATGAAAATATTATAAACGACAGGTCATTCTTTATTTTTAACTTGTCTGTTGAACCCAAACAATATTCCATTCTCTGAAAAAATAAAAGTAAACGATTCAAAAGTTTTTGGGTTGGGGGAGAAAGAGACAGAGACACACACACAGACACACTGATTTGATGAGCCCCTCCCCATTCCTATTGAAAAATAACATTCTACAGCTGAAAAATTACTCTAACAATGAAGTATTCCGATGTCATTTTACAGTAACTCACTAATTCTGAAATTTAACTTTTGAGAAGAATTATAATTGTTTCTGGTAGAAAAGCAATTCAGAGTCACGTGTTTGTTGTTCTGACTTTTCCCCCCCTCCTACGCAGCCCTTACATCTTGTGGAACTGTAAAGAACAATGAAATATCACCAAAGATGTATCTTCTTTAAGCTTCTAATTAAAAACCCTTGTTAAGATCCCGCTTCTTGGAAAACAGTTCTGTTATCATTTCTCAAATACATCAGTTTTAAAGGAAGTAATTTAAAATGTTTTCTGTTGCATTTAATTAAAATGTTATTCCGGAGACATTTTCGCATTTCTCATTGAGAGCAAGTGTTGACAAACGTCGAGTCTCAGAGAAAAATCTGGAGGTTTTTAATAATTCATGGAAATCATTTATGTATTTCATGAATCTTAAAAGCTGATTCAAGTTTACATAAAAGCGAGTGGAGGTTTAATCCATTTTGTGGAGGGAGGGTTGCTTACAGAATTTTTGCATCGCAAAATTATTTATAGTAACGTGTACTACACTTCACTCTGGAATAAATTTGAGAGTGAAGAAAATTTAGAGAACGATTCCAGTTCACTCTCCTCACCCCCACTAACTTCATTACTGGTTTGGGTTTATTTTATTACCATTTTGATTTTTTTCATTTGCTTAATTAATGGTGATTAGTTTGGCAGATGCTTTTTTTTCTTCTGGTGGAAAGAGAAAACATTTGAATTACAATATACAACCAAATTGACACCCACACAATATGACTAAGCCAGTTGACTTTATGTAGGGCAATCAATATTTTAAATGATTTTTAGAGATGTAATTTTTTTTCTTTTTTTTTAATTGTACCTGAAATGTCAATTAATTTCTCCATTTAACATTTTTTGATAAAATTGAATTTCGTAACTCTTTTCGGTTGAATCGAAAGTTCGTTGGCATTTTTATCTCATTTGTACAATTGTATTGATCTGTTCTATTTTCTACAAAATCAATCAATAAATAAATTAGCTTAGTTATCTAATTCGGATTAAATTTAATTATACGAAACCCATGCAGAAATTAATGGATTAGCTGAAGATTAATATCCATTGTTTAAGACATTAATAGAAATATTTTTCTATGTAAATTTTTGTCACCTTCTGCTTCTCGAAAAGGATCCAATTGGGAAATATTTCAAATACAAAGTTGGATCGTGTTTAAGACTCTTCTACAATGAAAGAACTTCTAAGTATGGTAAAATCACTTAGTTGATCCTGAAAATCATTTTAGGGCAGCGTTAGAGAAACAAGTTTCTATAAGAAAGATAGACCCTGCACAGACCTAGCGGAACAAGAGTGTAATTTGGAACGTTTTCCACTATTTTAAGAGTCGGGGAATATGTATTTGTGAATTAACAGGAAGAATGGCTGTTGCTACAAATTTGTCCCATTCGATGGTGAAGAGAATCGACAAGAAGGGAAAAACGACGACCACAACAGTTCGTTTTTAATGCCTGGGAAAAAAAGACCGAAGCCACATATGGATGAGTTTGATTTATCTGTTGTCACTGCCACTGTGAGTGAAATTTTTCGAGAGAATGAATATCCAATAGTTGATGTAATTCATTCGAAACTTCAAAGATTACATTCACCAAAAGCAAAAAAACATCATTGCGAAATATTCTTCGTGTGAAGCTAAGAATGAAGTACGAAAATTGATTTGAGGACATTTTTGCATCGAAAGACCTATGCTGTAGCCCATCGACACAGATAGATAAAACAGCTACGTTCGCAAGACTGCTATTTATCTCGATAGACTTGAATGACTGCTCACATATGCAAAGAAAAACAGTAACGAATGCGATATTCACGGTCCGAAAACAGCATTCGGAAAAGGAAAGCGGCTTATTTTATACCATGCGGGAAGTAGCAGACCTCATGATAAGCTTTTGTTCCGTTCTCGAACGAATTAAGTAAATTAGCACGACCAAATGAATGGTGACTGTTTCAACGAATGGTTTGAAAGACTACTGCCACATATTGCTTCCAATTATATTATTGCAATAGGTAATGCGCCTTATCATTCCGTTGAAACTAAAAAGCTTCGACAACCAACAACAGAAGCCGACATGATGGGGTTGTTACTCCTTCAAGAAATTCTTCATGACGTAAATATATTGAAAGCAGAACCATATGATATTGTAAAGCTTCACAGAGTAGACAGAGAGCAGCATATAATCGACATATTAGCGTCAGCTAATGGACATACAATATTACGATTGCCTCCGTATCATTGTGATCTCAGTCACAACAAAACAACAAGAAAACCTTTAAACTCGGTGATGTTGAAAATCACAGTGGCGCTATATGCTTGACTTTGATCAGGCGGAGATCGTCGCATCTACTATAAATGCAATCTTTCAGATATCCCCGCAACTACAAGTCATATGGATTTAAGTCCGGAGATCGGAGTCCTGGAAACCCTCTGGAGATTACGCGATTATTCGTGAAGGTCGCAAGAAGCAGTTCTTTTACTTGTCGACTTGCATGCGGTGTTGCTTCATCTTGCATGAAAACACTGGTCTCGAAATAATTTCGTTCTTGCAATACAAGAATCCTATACTGAACAAGGAGTTCACTGTAACAGGCAGTCGTATTGGTTCATCGAAGAAAGAGGAGATCGAGAATAAAATCACTTGTGAATCCACGCACCCTACAGTCACATAAGCCGAGTGCAATGGCTATTCATGCACATATGGGACAGTTCTGTTTATTCACCGCACCTTGTAGTCAGACCCAGGCCACGTGTTATCCACAGCCATTCTTTGCCAAAAACCGAAGAGCGAAATCAGTTGTTGCCCCACGTGTGGATTTATATGTAGGGGGACCAGTGTAAAATGACCTCAGAACTTATCAAACAGTGGACTAGGGGATGACCAGAGTCAGTCACAGCAACTTCAACAACATCCATCGGAATGAGCCGCCTTCCTCTTCCTGGTGCCACATTCAAATCTCCAGTTTCTTTAAATTTCGTAATCGTGTTCTTTTTAATCCTCGTGGAATGGCTTGCTTGCAATGACTGCTGGTGTTTTATAGCTACTATACAGCGATATATTTCCGTCTGTTGGCGAAAAGTTGAACAATTTTTTTTTCAGTGGAAATTGCGCACAAATCTAATTAGCCTATCTACCAAGTGTCATCTTTTCATTACAACCTCCTCCAGGGTGCTGAGATTTATTTCAGTTCAATTATAACCACCCGATAAATAGAGTTAATTAAAAACAACTGATATAAAGACATTTGGAATAACATAAAATTAAGAAAAATTCTGAATAATATAAAAAATGATAATAAAAATAGTGTATTATTAAGATGCAAAGAATAAAAAACAAAATAAATAGACAAGCTTATTATTTTCTACTTTTAATTTTCAGAATGTAGGAAATAGAAAAGATGCTTTTGAATAGTTGTCGCTGAGAATTCCTGGAAGTATTAATCCATCACTCAAGAAAATTCTTCTTTTTTTGAGCCTGGTGTAGTTTCAAGAAGTCATTCACCAATTCAAAAGTTAGTAAGGGTATAAAAACATTTCCCCCCCCCCCTCCCACTCATATGCTAGCTAATTTGATGAACCTTCTTATAAAAATAGACTAAAAACGATGAGAACCAAAAAGTTTCAGAATGATTTTTTTGTTGTTGAAATACTCAATTTTCATTTGAAAGCATAACTAGAAAACCATTTCTCTTAGCAAGCTGAAACTTTTGTAGTAGGTGTAGGTTCCTAGTAATGACGAAAGCCCAACAATAAATGAGGTCATAAAGAATAATTATTATGTCAAAGTTATTTAAAAAAGTTCTTATTTCATTGAGGGATTCCTGTTGAAATATTTTTGTTATAACTTTATGCTTTTTCGAATGATCTAGAGATCGGAAATTACTATAAAAATCACAGTAATTTAAAAACTTTAAATTAGAGGCTGTGTCTCATTAAACACATAGTTTTTACCTAATGTGAGTAACGTACAGGATGAGTCAAAAAGAAAATTTTATGGAAATCCGTTTAGTCGTTTTAATGTGATCGCTTCTACAAACAGAAGACAAAAATATTTAAGAACTGGAATTTCACCTAGTATTATAGAAAATTCTCCATATCTACACGTTAACTTTCAGAAATCCTTTATTCGTGATATTTCGCAAATTTTATTCAAATCTGCTTCTTGTTTGCAATAGCGGAATTAAGCAAAAAAAAAAAAAAAACAAAAAAAAAAAAAATAACACAGAGTTTTCGCTTATGTTATTATCATGATTTAAAATAATTAAAAAATAAGATTTTCAAGGAAATGTAGACATCAAGTTGCTTCAAGAACTTATTTTGAATTATTTTTGGCCGAGTCCAGAATGTTCGGCAAGGTTTTCTGAACTGCGAAAC
>JAFIDM010004315.1:76082023-76124185 GCA_023159025.1 Thereuonema tuberculata
GAAACAAAGTCTGAAACTCGTCAGACTGAAAATATAACGTGTTTATTAAATGTTTAAGTAACATCCTCTTCTTTTTTTTTCTTTCCTCTTTTGTAAGTGAATGTCGTTGTTGATTCGTGTTAACTTCCTGTTCTTTCAAATTGCATTAATTAAACTTCTTATTATCTCGTAAAATGCCACAAGAAATTTGTTGATAAAAGCACTTTTACCGTAATTGACTGAGCATGCGCAGTCTTAGTGTTCTACTTGAATAGTTTTCTTCTTTGTCCATTCCTCAGTTTGTGCGCGCTTACGCCAAAACGACTAAAGGGATTTCTATAAAATTTGATACTAGCTTATTTAGGATCCAACTTAACCCAGAACCTCATTTATTTTGGTCTCTTTTCCTCAAAATAGACCCTGAAATGATTCTCTAAAACTGCTGTATATTTCTTGAAAATATGTTACGATGTTTATTTATGATCAACTTCAGAGTTTAAGTTGGACAGTAAATAAATTTTGAACACCATTACTTTGATCTTCTTCAAAATAAAAAAAAAAATATAAATAGTAACAGCTTAAAGTTAAAGCCTGACACTGGTTTTGAAAGAAGGCAGCGCAGGAGATGAGTCACCAGCCATCACCCATTGGACTATACTTGACATCAGTTTAGAGAAGAAGTGAAATGGAAAGTTTCCTTTTTTTAAAAAAAAATCTTCTTTTTAAATTGAAATATTGTTTGAAATTAATACTTGTCAAAATAACGCTTTGTAGAAACGGTGGTGTAGGCTTCCTCATGCTCGTTCAGCGTATTGTAAAAAACAAAGGAGAGATAAAGAGATGTGCAAACGGATTACTTATGTACACTGTAAAAACTTTAAAAAAAAAAATTAATCCTACGTTAATTTAGTTTCTGTTCTACTTTTAATTGATTTGTTTGAAAGGTTATTAGACCTATTTTTGTTCCAGTGATTACACGCCGTTGAAAAACATTTTGCCAAAATAGTTAAATAATAATCTTGTCACTACATCAGTATTGACATTTATTTATGTAATTTAAAATAACCATTTCCGTACTAGGCTCAGTTAGAAGCGAAATTAAAACACACTCCTACTGGTTTAATTCCGAATAGTACTTTTTTTTCTTATAGAATTGGGGAATTTCTGAAAGAAATTACAAAAGATAGGTAGATAATAATGTCCAATTTTTTTTTCTACCAATACGGTTTCACGTTTCTCCGTAAGAATGTTTAAATATATATATATATATATATATATTTTTTATTAAACATAAAATTTTGTAAAGTGTTCCATTGCCGGAGATTGAACCAGACATCTCCAGCCAATAGACAAATCACATAAACACTTGAGCTACTCGGTCCACTGCCATAGAATTGTTATATTTCTAAAGTTTCTTTTTCCTTTAGGATGTACATTTCTAGTTTCCCTGCCTTTTTAAATAAAAAGATAGAAAGAAAAAAGGAATAAAAAATAGAATGACTACGAGGTTTATTTCTTCAGTAACAATGTCATCATTTTATTTTTCTCCACTAAAGAAAGGAATCCGTCCAAATAAACTTAACAAAAAGTTTTTTACCAAAAAAAAAAAAAAATTGTCTAAACTTGAAATATTCCCTTTAATACATTTTTTTTTTTTGTCATGATATTCATTTCTTTTTACTTTTATCGGTTTTTTTTTATTTTCATTCTTGAATCCTATGAGTTTTTATTAGTTCTAAGTAAACGCCATCGCGGAGACAAGACTGAAGGACTGGGAGAGGCGGAGATCAAAATAATGGTGCTCATATCATTAATAAGCGTCGTAGTAAATGTTAAAGAAATCCGCCCAGCCATTTCAGTCAAGGGTTTCCATTGGAGAAGACCAACTGTTTTAACAGACGAATAAAGAACAAAAATGTTCTAGTGAGACGTCGCATGTTCAGTAAATACTTCTTGACTTATAAAATAATCAACTTATATAATTGGCTAAGTTCGTGTGTCTGTCTGTCTGTCTCTCGATGTCAATAAGCTATTAAGATAGATCCAAGGTTCTCAATGGTATCATTGAATCAAGGGTACTCAAATTGGATGAAATATTAGTTCATTTTGTCATTCCATGTTGTTTCCATGAAATTTTAACTGAAATTCTAACAAAACATACGTTCAAAACCAAATAATTCTATTACCACTGCACCCATTTTAATGACAATTGGCATACTTACTCAGTTTTTTACGCTGATTTCAAAACTCAAAACCATTTTTTCCGTAGAAGCTTCGTTCACAAGTTATCGTAGTATTTAGATTACAAAGGTGAGTTTTAAATGCCTTTCGGCGTTATGGGTCGAAAATAATAATTATTCCATTCTTACTTTTAGTAAAATTTATTTACAAGGACAAACTTTAGATATGGTTGGTATTTATTTACCAGAGCCTGTTTTTATTCATGGACAGTTATATGTTGCTATTTCTCGAGCACGTTGTGCTTGCGACGCGACGTCAAAATGAAACTTCTTGACCGAACAGATCAAGGACATCTGATAGAAGGATCTGATTCTGTTTTTACAAAAAATGTAGTTTATAAGGAGATATTTATTTTGTAGTTGATAGTTGATAATAGCTCTTTTGTAGCTTAAATCTCTCATGAAAAACTTAAATCTACTAAATGTTCTAAAGTGTTAGAGAAAGTAGATTAAAACTGATGATTATCTTTTCAATAGTAATACTTAGATGTAGAATGTTTCGCCTAATTGTAGGCGCTGCTCTTTCCATTTACTTTCAACTCAGTAGGTAAGGATGTATCCTATACTTTGTAAATGCTGTAAGTCTTACAATCTGTTGACACTGAATTAACATCTTTCGTCTTCATCTTCTTGAATTAAGATTTTAAAACTTGTTCTCTTGACTCTGAGGCTCATTTGGGTAATTCTTTCTCTCACCGTTCTCTAAGTGGAAAAATAAAAGAATATTTGGTGAACCATTCTTTACATATGTCGAAGCTACCTTACTGACACGTTGTTATCATTTACAGTACTTCCATTGGTAACATTGTCATTGTACTTTTTATCCAAATTTTTGAGGTTCGAAAGAACTTGAAGAATACTTTCTTTAAAATTTCTTTATTTTGCTTTCGTTTCTCTTTTGTTTTTTTAAAGTTAAGAAAAATGACAAAAATGAAAACCCCTGTATTTTATATTCACATTGCATTACAGAGTTTTTATTTTCTGAGAAATGAATTAAAATAACATTATTTGCTTAAACTGTCTAAAATGGGATTAATTTTATCCTATTGAGCCTCGTCCAATGGATTAGCTTAAAAAATTACTATTTATTGTTTAAGACAATGAAATCTGAACAGAAATAAAATAGAAATCTATTATTTTGATTCTTTTCTAGAGGAATCATCTCCGATTAATTCTTAACAATGATTCACTTGGACAAGACTTCAATTGTTTTAGTCCTTTAATGTTTCAAGAAGATGCGTTAGAACCTTATTGGAAAATAAGCATCAGGGGTCTCCTGATTTCCAATTTCTAAGCAACTTTTATTTTATTTACAATCCAAATTCCATATGCATATTTCAATGATGATTTTACTAATAATTTGGTTCTTCGTTTGTATCTAATTTCTTATCGTTTTCAGAATATCCTTCAATTTATTCCATTTAATCTATTACATTTTAGACCTTCCCTATTCGTAACTTTTCTAGCCTTTCCTAGGGAACTGAGGCTCACTGGATCACTCAGTCTGTGTGTGTGTGCGCTTGTGATTAATTTTTAATCTGAACTTGATATGAAAATTCAAGGATTAGGGACAATCTATCTTTATTTTTAAAATTTTTTCCAAAAGAAAGGGGTCCTTGTTGAGAAATTAGTGGGGGAAGGTGACAAAAAAATATCCAATAGAAAAGCCTTGGAGTCTAAACAATGGATATTTATCCTATTATTAATAATATTTCATTGTCTTAGTCAGTGAACATTAAATCCCTGATCCACTGTTCATGGTTTGATAGGACTAAAATTAATCCGATTTAAACAATTTAAGTAACTAATACGGATTTACTTTTTTTTTTTTTTTGAGAAAACGCAAAATTTGAACTGTTCATATTCAGCAGATATTCTACTTTGAAAGTAGACTTAGGTTTTTGCTTTTCTTGTTTTTCACAACTTTTAAGAAAAAAGAAAAAGAAATTTTTAGACAAATCATTTCAATTGTTTTGAATTTCTGTTTTAACCTTCACGAGCCCAGAACAGATCTGTTTCAACCTTTTACGTCTCATCAGCTGAACTTAAAGATATGAATGCTTCGAGGAGTACAACAAAAACTTTCTAAATTACTTAGACCCATAGCAGTACAGAAATTAAAGAGCAAAACCGAACAAGTAAATTATTTAATTTAAAAATTAGTGTTTTAAATTTTTTAAATTTATATACTTTATTTTGGATCTCTGTAGATATTTTTTTTCATTTCCGAGTTGTTGGGTTTTTTTTTTTGTTTTTTGGACTCTGGATTGGTGGCGGTATTCCAGCATCGCCCGCTCCATTGAAATGGCCACCCCGATGCGTTAATCATCAAGGCCTATGTGTCTGAACATCGTTATGCTACAACTGAAGAATTGCGCAATGCAGTTGAGGACGCATTTCGAATCATCACACAGGACATGTTCCAAAAAAATGTCAAGTGAGATGTGGCGGCGTATGAACTTGACAGCGAATACACAGACGCATTGGACACTCAATGTGTAAATATTTTCTTAAGATATGACTATCAATGAAGAGGTATGGGAACTCCCGGCCACTGTATATTTCAAGTAGTTCTTATCCTTAGTTCATTTATAACAGGTTAAAGAATCGCGCTAAGTCTTTTATAAATTCATTTAACCCTTTATTCTATGGGAATAGCATTTTTGATTATGGAACATTAATGTATAACTAATGTTCCTCTACTATTTCAGCCATCTGTGATTAAACATAACCTTAATCCTAGCATAATTTAGAACGATTGTCACCTTCCAATCCCAGAGGAGATACTTAATTCAAAGATTATATAATCTTTCTACAACGTTTGGCTCATGTATTTGTCTCTAGACGACTTTACTTGGATCCTAGATGTGTATTTCCAATGTCCAAGACTTTCTTCTTCACTGTCCTGATGGAAGAATTCTGTGGTTGTTCGTGGATCCCTGCTGACTCTTCTTCATCTTAATTTTATTACTATGGAAAGGCATCTTTTCTATCTTCTTGTTATCTCATCCTACATTTGTAACTTTTTGGAGATACATTTTGTGCTTTTGGAAGCAGATCTTGTCTCCGTAGTAGCACTAAGTTCAACTGTTCATGAAAAATCCCATGTCAAATAATTACTAAGTATTTCACATTTGTCGTCTCATTATTTTTAGTGTTGAATGTCAATAGTCATCATTTTTGAATATGAAATTAACTCCAAAATAGAATGACTGAGATTCTTCCTTTTTCGTTTTTCTCCATAATTGCCATCCAAAAACCTTTTATGATTGGCTGCCCTTTTTTTCTAGTCGGAATTGTCTTTCTCAGGAACGAACTCCTAAAAGGTTTTGAGAAGCCGATTACACGTGGGTCCTTCCCCGCCTGTCTATATTACCAGAGGGAGGGACGTCATCATTATTGAGCTGCGTCCAATATCAGCTCAAAGGTGGACACTTGCGATAAAACAAAGCTGTTCTCTTCAAGAGATCTTTGTACACCAAGTAATTGCAAATGGGGCTCGTGCTTTACTCCGCTCCAATCTTTTTATGGTTTGGTATTGATTTGGAGGTGGCCTCAGCGTTCACAGAAAACAACTTTTGCTTGGTTTTCTCAAAGTGCCTTAAACAGCTGCAAAGGAAATTAGGAAATATAAAAAAAAAAACACAACAACATTGGAACCAAATACTTATTATTATTGGGACTTTCAGTACTAGTACTGCTTTAAATAAAGTATAACTAGTTTCTTATTCTCTGCTAAGGAGAAAAGGTGGTCTTTATAACATAAATCAACACGAAAGAACTAAATGCTACTTTTCTTACAATTATAATATATTCCTTAAGATTTTTATTATTTATCTTTAATGTTTTAAAGTTATAAAAATGACAAAATCTTTATGTTTATTTTCAAATTACAATATCTCTTGAATAAAAATTTAGCAGAATTAAGTTCAAATCAGTTATCTAAGTAGGATTAGTAAAGTAGGATAAACCTCTTGGTAATTAATGGATTATAATCTGTACAAAGACTGGTGGCATCTGAACAAATTCTCCCCCATTTTCCATCGCCACGCCTACAAGCAGTCGACCGCTAATCTTAGCTCATTCTACCGTCGGCATGTCTTCTTCCTTTTTTATCTACTGGGCCTTTTTCTACAAAACTATGTTTGTTTTTTTTTTAAATGTTACCATTACTTAATTTTTATTACAATTATTAAATTCTATATATTAATCCTTTGGATTATAGTTAAGTGAATGAATATTTATACTTTTAAGACATCGATTTCAAATTCGTAATTAAGTTTTTAATTCTTTTTCTATCACCTTCTTTCATCAATGTCTGAACCCATTCGAATGATTTCAGATGGAAAAATTGGATTATCTTTTGTCCTTAAATAGGCAGACCAAGTGAGAAGAAGTTCCATCGAGCGTTTCAAGGACACAAACTGACTGACACTTGATGAATATCGAAAAAGAATTAAACACACAAAATACAATTCAGTCGTAGGGTTATTCATTATTCTAATCAGGTGTTCATTTTAATTTAACTAGAAAATATATTTAGGTCTCGGAATTTGTTTTAAGGGAATCTGGATAAAATGAACTTTAAAAATATAAATAAATATATTTATATTCTATAAATTCTATATTCAGAAATATAAATAAATTGTAGATTTCTAACAAAAGATTATATTTCACATTTTCTGAAAATTGACTTCCTTTCTCGCTGTTTTGTCTTTTAAAATATTGTTGATTGCCATCCTTTATATCCTTTTTATCCATTTGTCTTTTAATCCTGATTAGCAGTCCTTTATTTTTATTTCTAAATACTTTACTCTGCTAAAGAATAAATAAATAAATAAATAAATAGATAAGAATAAATCAAATGTACAAGCAAATATATATTTCCTTGTATATTTGATTTATTCTTGTCTTTGTAATTTCTACCCTTTTCCTAATGACGAAGATTGTCTATTTGTCAGAATCATTAAAAAGCCCATTTCTCTTCATTTCGTTCAGTTAGTTACTAGTTGCTAATTTGCCGTTAATAACCGATCTCTAATTATGTCTAACAGATCTTTTGATAATTTCAATAGAGATCTAGAATTAGATAGGTCGGATCTCCAGGACTTCAAGATCGTAATATTTCAGTAAAATTGTTGAAAAGAAACCAAATGCTACAGAAGGACAGTCTGTAAATAGTAAGCTCATAAGTTCCATGAAGATTCATTAATTGGTTTAACAGTTGTTTGAGGTGTTGTTTGTTTGTTTGTTTGTTTTCCAATGTCTGTCGTCTTTCGGAAAATAAACAAAGATAGAAGAACAGTTGTTTAAAGCCCGTCTTTGAATGGATTAAATCCAATTGTTTTCTTTGTTGATTTGATTTGTTGAATTTCATTCTCAACTAGTTTGTATGCATTGCTCTGAAATTCAGTTCCTTCTCTGAATTTTGGTTGAATTTCAGCTGTAATTCCGTTTCCTGCACAAATAGTTGCCAAGCAACGTCAGTATCCAAGCAACACTTGATAACAATTGAAGAGAAATAAAATAAATTGAGGATATAAATAAAAGTGAAATCCTCCCCTTCTCAAAAAAAGATTATAATCTTATAAAGAATTTTTTTTCACTTTTTTTGAAATTAAGAATTAAATTAAAAAAAAATAGAATTAAACAAAGAACAAATTTTCTAAATTGATTTTGTTTACGAGCGATTAACGAAAAACTACTGTACAATGCATTCCTAGTAAAGTAAAGGTCATCATATCACTTAGTCTGTATGTTTGTCTGATCTCTCCCAAATAACTTTTCAACCACGTGATGAGTCTTCTTGAAACTTAGTATGTATCTTTTAGGACGAGACCTCACGATCTAATTTTTATGTTTGAAAACTTTTCAAATGGATTCTTGTCGAGAAAATCACACGAAAAGCTGGCAAAAAATTCTGTTTGAAAAGCATTGGAATCTAAACAATGGATTTGTATCGATATCTTTTAGTAATTAACCTAATGGTTTTATTATTTTATTATATAAAATTTCTAAATATTTTCTCAGAATATTCATTTCGAAAATTCATGAAACGAGAAATGTTAGTATCGCCACCTTGTTCTTCTGGGTAGATACTTGTTTTGTTTCTGATGAATATATTTCCGATTAATAAATTCGTTAAACAATATTAGGTTTAGTTCTTTGAGGTGTTCATTTTAAGGATTTCCATCCGCCTATTACGTGGTTTGTCTGTTATTGTAATAGGCTTATCATCTAATCGGTCTGTCCTTCACTTGTCAATGCAATAGGACGATTAATTCCGTGAAAAAACAAAATTGACATTTTGACATTTTATTGGAGATCCCTGCTAATTAATTTTATGAAATATTGAGAAATTAATGAAAATTAATAAAATTTCTGTGAAATGTTAGTGAAGGAGAGTAAATTAATTAAGTTGAAACTAATTAGCTTCCGTTTTCCTGGAAGTGAGATTTTCAATTTAAACCCAACCCACAAGAATGTTTAATAAAATACGCAAATATTAAAAATACGAGTTGTTGTTTAGCTCGAATATTTTTTAGTTTATTTTGTTAAACTGATTTGATGAAGCTCACTTCCTATCTCTATTAGATGGAGCTGCTTCTTAAAACTTAAGAATATTGAAAGAATATCCAACTTTTAGATTTGAAATCTTTTTCTTGTCGAGAAATGATCGCAAAAAGGCGACAGAAATTCTCTTAGAAACGGATTAAGAACTAAACTATGGATTGTTTCTTTAAACGATATGTTCTAATCCTTTTAACTGATCCTTTAATTAGTGATCTGATGAGGATAAGCCCATGTAGACAATCTAAGTAAATAACTCGAATGTAATTAATCTATGATAGAATATAGGAAAAATTATTTGAACATCTGTATTCGATAGATTTTATAATTTCTAAATAATTGTAGGCTTTTTTTTTTTGTCGTTTTCAGGAAAACATTTTAAGGAAACTAGACAATGAATTCTTTAGGGACTTGTTTCTATTCCTTGTAAGTAACAGTGGAATAAGTTTCCCTCCCATTATCACGGGAGTAGTTTTGTTGATCGATGGTCCCTCTTTCTTTCTTCTTCTCCAATCGATTGCCGTCGTAATTGGTGCGATTGGGCACCGCTTTTATATCTTTCGTTTACCCTTTTTTTGTCCTAATTCTTTTTCTTCGTCCTTCGTTTATCGGAGTTGTTTTTACTGTCCTTTAACTGCGATTGGACGCAGTTGTGGGTGGCTAATGTGAGACCTCTCAACATCCATCGCTTGTAAAAGATTAGATGCTCTTTTGTCATCAAGCTGAAAGTTTAGGCAATAATTGATTGAATGTTAACGATTAGAATAAATTGAAGGACAGAAGAAAAGGTAGAATGTTTTCATGGGGAAAGGAAAAAAAAAAAAAAAAAGATCTATTCAGATGTTAAATTTTTATAAGAGAAATTAATAGAATAGAATAATTTCGGTAGAATTAGAAAAACAGATAAAAAAAAAAAAAAAAAAAATTAAGTTATTTATGGATTGCCAAAATTGGTACCTTTTTTTTTTTTTGTTTCTACTGGGCCATCTCCCTGTCTCCTTCTGGTTAGTATGAGATAATCCAAGAAGAATCGATTCCGAGCGGTTACGGCAAAAATTGATATTTTATTTCTTTTTGAATGAATTCATTATTTGATAGCGCGCGAACAAACAGAATAAAAGTAGGATTGGATATTAGGGGACTAGCAGTAGTCCAATGGTTAGCGTTCCTGACTGCGAGGACGAAGGTCCTCGGTTCGAATCCCATGCAAGGCGAAAAAAATTTTTAAAAAAAGAAATTTTTTTAATCTGATTATAATCTGACTTTCTCAGCAGAGAAACTAATAATTAACAATTGCGCCGGACAGACAAACAGAGAAATAAAAGATTTCAGTAATAGATTACAAACAATCTTTTTTTTTACTGAAATATATTCTTCTTGGTTTGCAATCTTCTTGAAACTTACCTAGCACATTTTGAACAACTATAGATTTGAAACAATGGATTTCTATGGATACTAACCGCTTAACAATGCCTGAGCTGTAAGTAAAATTAAAATTTATCGTATTCAAAATTTTAAAAGAAAAAAAAAAGACAAAACCGGAGATTTTCTTTTGTTTTCTGAAGTTAAAAAAAGACAAAAAATAAAAAAAGAAAGAAAGAACGAAAAGCGAAGATAGATTTAATGGAAATTAGGATTCCAGTCCTTTCAGAACCCTTTTTTTTTCCAGAATACGACTTATTTGTCGTAGGATTAAGTTTTAAATTAATGAAATAATTCGATGCAACCTAATGATTGTTTGACTGATCAGTTGTAAGCCTTTACAATGTGAGACACAATCGATTTTGTTCTGTTTTACAGTGACTGCTCTAAAATTAACATTACGGAAAAGAAGCTTTTTCTTTTTGATAAATAAAAATTTACATTTCCATGACTGTAATTACAAAGGCATAGTACACAAACAGCTACATGAATCTTACTTAAAATAAACGACTTAAAAAACTATGATTAACAGAAAAAAATAAGATATTTTTTTTCTTGTTTGAACAGTCTACGAGCGCCTTGCCACACGTGGGTTATTGATTATTAGTTAAACAACGTAATAGTATTGTTGGTGAAACCGGAGAACACGGCACACGCCTTCGTTTGATGGCCACTTTGGAACTATTTTCAGAAACCCCGCCTTTTGCTAAAAGGGGTAACCACGGTGAATCAGGCGTATACAAACCATTAAACCAGAAAAATAAAAAAAAGAACAAGCCATTTACGATAATTCCAAGCATTAACACAACTCAGGAATCCACTTAAGCCACTGCAACTAGCGGTCACCGAAGCGGTAAACTACCCGTCACCTCTGTATCCTTACGAAGATGCTCATTGGCTTGTGCCGTATTCTCCAGTTTAGCCGAACTGTTGGTTAATGAATCCCCCACAGTGGAATGACCGATACGCTGACTTCCTCTTGGAACAGGAATAGAACAGGGCTTGACTTTCATTGGTAACTTAGATGTTACATTGAAACGAAAGTAAACAACTCGCTAATAAATGGATTAGATAAAAGGATTAACATCCATTCTTTAAGGCGTCCACAGAAATCCGTTAGTTACGTTCTAACGATTTTCTTTGGTTAGTTTTATCGCCTTTCTAGCGTTAATTTCTCGAGCAAGGACTGACTGACTGACTAAAGATTTCAATATAACTGTTACGCCAGCTGTAGTCCTTAAATATGCACACCAAGTATAAAGAAGACTAATCTTATTAGGGAAACAGACACACACGGACATTGGAATGAGTCTCAAAGTAAGCCTCCACACCTTAGATATAGATTTTGATTTAGTAAAATATGAAATAATGAGAATCGAAGCCTTCACTTGGAAATCTTCTTTGGTTTCAAAATAAATGATTTATTCTCAAATATTTAAACTCACGAATTACCAGTGGCTTTTTTTCTTCTTCTTTTTGTTTTAGTTGAAGTAGATTCTAAAAGCTTATATATATAGGATTGATTTAGTTGTTAATTACAATTTTAATTTATTTTCAAGAAAAAAAATCAAAATAAACATAACCCAGAAAATGAAAACGATGTAATTGATTAAAACAATTGCATTTGAAAGAGTCTTCCTTTGGGACAATGAGAGTAGAAATGTTTAATAATTTGTAATTTGCAATTAGAACGCAAACCTTCCCTCTAAGGACAATATTAACGTAATTGCTTTTGCTCGTCCACAGAACGTTCCTCCAATAACGCACAATATTGAAATACATAATTGACTGAGCATGCGTAGTTTTAGTTCTGAGTTTATCCATTTGTCTCTTTGTTATTATGTTACAATGGCTGTTTATATTTTCATAAAAGTTCAAATGAAAAGTAGGACTGCGCATGCTCAGTCAATGAAAATACTTAAAATATCCTGAGTGAAGAAATGATTTGGTTTTAAATGATTCAATTCATGACAGCCCCGTGGGTGAAGAGATTCTCGTACGTTGTTTCTTCTGATTTATTTATTTTCACCAAGCAGTGAAGACATCTTTTATGGAATGGAACCCCCCCCCCCCCCACCACCCACTTACTATGATTTACCGTGAGAATGGTTCTCCTTTTTCTCTTTTCTGGAAGCTTCCACCAAAAACTGTTGTTGTTTTTTTTTTTTGTTGTTGACTGTATTTTGTGGTTCCCTGAGTCTTTTAACAGCTGCAACAGAAATCAAAGAAATTGCAAAAAGGTAATTAGTTAATATTTTTCTGGAAAATCAAATCAACAGAAAGTTTCTTAAAGAACTTAAAGGTAAAAAAAAAAAATGTAAAAAACACATTTCTGTACATTACACCAACAATAAAGTACAGAGATAAACAATAAAGTAACAAACTATTTCCTTTATTCTACCATATTCAACTAATTATTTGTTTGATATCTCTTTAAATTAGAATGAATTCTTGTATTTTAAAAAGTAACATTTTGATAAAGGAGGACAGAAGTAACGATATCTAGCAGCTCTTATTTATTCCTTAAAATGTTATTATTATTATTATTGAAATAATTCAAGTAATTAACGTGTGTAAGTAGTTATTGAGGAATTTTAGGCGCACACATCTCACATGATGGTGGCCTAACATTCCTCAATATTATTATTACAATGAAGTGCAAAACATAAGGATTAGAGTTTTACCTGTAGCATCTCAGAGGAGCTGCCTGGATATGGGCAAAGCAAACCAAAGAACCTCGTGAGGAGCCTAAAGGATGAAATAAACAACCACGGATACAAAACGAGACAGAGAGACTTTATACAGAGCACTGGCCACTATATCCGTTGGCTTTCCTTTAGGCACTAAACGATAGATTCATTTCACTTACACTGACATTGAGAGTTTAAAAATTTACCCGAGTAAATCTCTTGGGATTTGTGATTAGTATGTTGTAATAAACTCAAAATGTCGTGGTGTCAACTTCTGTGGTGGTCAAAATTAAAGATGACTGCCTTTGTTCAAAATAGCGGTAAGCGGGGTTAATTCAGTCGAGAAACGCATTGTGTCTTCTTTCCTGGCCATGTAATAACAATTGTGTTCAGATAACATTGATTTTTAATTAAGTTAAAAATGCAACAAATTTGTATACAATAACATCTACCCGAAACTAAAAAAACAAAACAAAAACTACACATTCATTATATTTAAATAGCGGAGAAATAATATAAAAGCTCCAAGGACCTCTTTCTTAGCCATCTGATGTGTTATACATGATTAAATTAAAAAAAGAAACAAGAAAAGTATTGCGGAAATAACAAAGTTAGTACAAGATGATTGTTGCTTTTAAGGGTTTTGTACAATGACAAAAACTGCAACCTTTGCTTCACGACATGACAAGAGGATCACATTTCTTATCTTTGCATTGTTGGGATTAAGAATAGCTTAGCTTCCTGAATCATCAGAATGGGCTTTAATTTTTCCATCTTCGCCAAAGTAGTATCCGAAATTAGAGTATCCATAGTTTTAAATTGTGAACTACTAGAACGCTCTTCCAGAAATAACACTGCAGACACACAACACATGAATCAGTGTGAAGTTAGTAGAAGGCTTTGTTAATGATCTTGGCTTTCTTAAGAATTGGAAGTGTCTATCATTTGTTAGTGAAATATTATTGAGCATTTTTTGTTACAAGCCAAAATAATTGATCTTCATTTGACATCTTTCCCTGATCCTCTACCCATTCTGTCCTTCGTCTGTTCTGCCCACTAGTAAAGGAATGAATTGCGAGTACAACACTGCACAAGTTGGGTCCCAGTGCTTTGTTGCAACATGGATTGCATCAAGACAGTTTCTTGGCTAATGTACCATTAGCATATTCTTACATCCAAAATTCTCAAATCGTTTCCACAAATGAATTCCTATAATAAGTGCATCTGTGTCTGGGCTTTAAATGACAAGTCTTTTCATTTTCATCATAGAATGCAAGAAAGTACATTTTAACATTGATTCGAGATGGTTAGTGCGATTGTTTGTATTACTTAATCATCCAATTTCTGCTAGCATATTTCCTCCATCTATAAATCCTCCTTCAATGACAAGTGAAGCTCCTTTTGAAAACAATGACTATTATTTAATGTTCTCTGTTAGGAATCTGATTCTCTGCTCTTATTTGTTGATAACAGTAAGAATCTGGACCGTTGCTTTGTGAAGCTGGTTTTTTTCCTCTATGTATGTGGACATGCTTCTTCCCAGATGCTCTTGTATCTATTTCTTCAGCCTTCATTGACAGATTATCGTACCTACATCATATATTCTGCAAACATATAGAACTAATAAGTTCCACAATTCCCTTTAGTAGAATTTCTGCAAAATCCTTGAACGTTTTCTTGTGGGACACAATGGAAGTCGAATGTACTAGTACTATAACAACCAAAATATAGACTTGAGTATTCATTGGATTTAATCATGTTTCATTCTGTTTTGCTTTCAATAGCATAAAGCAGATCAGATTTTTGTGATTTCTTTAGACCACCATCTCTGTATTCCAGGCTCTTGAAATATAAAATCAATTCATATTTCAATAGTTTTTCCATGGAATATTCTCTTTCATTGGTAAGTAAAATAGTTGATGAATACCTTGGAGCTTCTCTCAAGTCTTGTTTAACATCTTATTGTACGGGATATTATACATATTTTGCAGAAATTACTTTCCGCTTTCTTTACTTTCTTTATGGATAATATACTAGTGTCGTATTCGTTGTTAAAGTCTTTTCCTTTCACTATATTGTATCTGAAAATATAAAAATGAAATATGAAGAATGAAATATATGCCTAATCGTCATATTATTTTGTTATCTAATTATGTGAATATTGTTATTTGAGCTATCGATATACAACTTGATCATTGTATTTACTGTTTGTAACAGACTTTATATATTCTTTTTTTATTGAAGTTTCGGGTAGAAATACAGTAAATATTAATCTACACAAGACGAATGTTCAAAAATAAAGCCGGCACACCTGATTAAGATCATCTTAATCACATCTTAATCAGATGTGCCGGCTTTATTTTTGAACATTCCGATTATTTCAGCACACGGTAATTATTATTTTAATGAATTAATCTATACAAATTTGCTGCATTTTTAATTTAATTAAAAATCAATGTTATCTGAACACAATTATTACATGGCCAGGAATGAAGATACAATGCGTTTCTCGAATAAATCAATCCCCCTTACCGCTATTTTGAACAAAAGCAGCCATCTTTAATTTTGACCATCACGACATTTTGAGTTTAGTACAACATACCAATTACAAATTCCAAGAGATTTACTCCGATAAATTTTTGAGCACTCAATTCCAACGAGCTGCTGGGTTATAAACATTTCTATTTATTTTCGTATCTCAATAATTAATTGCAGGGAATACCGTGTGGCCAAAATTAAACAGGAGGTGTTTGGAGAGCGGTAGGCAAAAAAAAACTGTTGGGCCAAGAATGGCCAAATTTGATGTATATACTATTCAGATCATGAATTACAATTTCGCAGAAAAAAAAATTGTTAGTTCCGAATGACGCCACCAGGGGAAATGGGGAAACTGGCGCTGGTATAGTGAGCTAATCCGAATTAGGAAAGAAAACAAAAGCATACAGTTGACGATAGGTTTTATTGCTAGTCAGTTACAAAGACGGTTTAATATGTTATCCTTGCACGTTGTCCAAAATCTGCATTCTATGGATCATAGATTCTACTGCGGACCACAGCAAATCTTCAGAGATTTGCCTCACGAGAAGCACTATTCAATGGTCCTTCAATGCTGCCAAACTATCAACGTGTCGTTGATCACTTTGCGCTTGCATTTCCATACAGTTGAATACAGCATATTCAGTTGCCTGGATACTACCCGAGCAATGCTTGTTCCGTGTGAAGCATTTGTTTCCACTACGGACATTGCAACAGTTTCAACTGCGGCATTTGATACCGGTTTGCGTCATCGTCCTGGTTACACTTCTAAAGATCCGGTATTTTCAAAATGTGAGATCATGTTTCGCGAATTGGTAATGGTCATTGGACCCTTCAATAGGGCCCATTGTTGTTCGGAATAACCGTATTTCAATGGAGACATTACTGCTATTTTGGTAATAAACTTTACGAGCAACGCACCATCATGTAAACACAGCATTTCGTAATAGTAATAGTAACGTTCTTAGCACCGTCAAGCAGGTAGAAATGACCGATGTTGTTGAGGCATTTATCCGCGTATCTGATGACGTCTGTTATTGGGCGGCTGTCAGTATACAGCCTTAGTTTCTCCCCTGGTGGCGACATTCGGAACTAAAAGTTTTTCTGCGAAATCTTAATCCCACGGTCTGAATATACATCAAATTTGGCCTTTTTTGGCCCAACAGTTTTTTGCTTATCGCGCTCCAAACACCACCTTTTTCATTATGGCCACCCGGTATTTTCAAGTCGGGCATTTTTTTTTTACTATAAATATTCAAACTACCATTCCTGATATAACACTTTTGTGACATGACACTGCGCTTCGGCGTCCAGATGACGCTAAAAAACTTAAGCCCATTGTACATGGATTCGACCGACCTACTTTCGGATCCATGTGTTAATGGGCCTCACTGACCTCTTTACGTGGACTTTGTAATTAAATGAATACAAGTACATTGAAAAATCAGAAGTGGCAAAACACTGTGTGAACAGAAATCATTGTATTAACAACGAAATAACAATTTTATATATTGAAAGAAACACCAAGATAAGAAAGATAATAGAAAGTATGTGTATCCGGAACACAAAAAGAAAAAATATGAATAGGAATGATAGTTTTGAAATAGAGAAATATTTCATAAGATTAGCTAAAAGTTTTGTAGATAAAATGTGCATAAAATGTAATAATAAGGTTACAATCAAAGAACTAAATTGTTAAGCCATATCATATATTAAAGAAAATAAAGATTGCAAGTAAATGGTATTGGTTTCAAATATTGTTAATATTTTGTCGAGGAGTTTAATGTAATTTGGAGTATTGTTCTTCAACTTATTGTTATTTTAGGCTTGAAAAAGAAAAGACGTGTAATCTTTTCGAAAATTTGCTTTTTCATATTAAATGTAGTCTTTACATTTAAATTTGGTGTGATGTTAGAAAAATTTAGATTTTATGTTTAAATTTTTAATTTCCCTAAATTATATACTCCTCCAAACGGGTCCTAGAGATCAACCGGACCCGTGTAAAATGAGTAGGCCTACAGGTTATTCAAATCGACAACTCAGAGTTGACCAATATTTTTAATAAACAGAGGAATTTAATAGCTTCATATCGACAGAAACAATCGCTTAACAACGACAGGAAAATAATAGAAATAATAATTACTTCTAATATATGTGATTTTCATAAATACCTAACTGAATAATGATTTGACATTGCCATTTATAAAAATAATTTGTAATAAATGAAATTTACATAAGACATCTGACTTCTGATCAGAAGGTTGCAAGTTCGATTCCTGTCGCGGATGTTTCATTATAAAAATTATTTCTATTTTCCATTCTCACAGAAAATTGCGCCGGACAGACACACAGACAGACAGAGAAATAAAAGATTTTAGTAATATAGATTGTCACTGTTGTGGCCTTTCTTGTTTTTTCTCTTCATTTGGGGGGAATATGGTCTAATCTCCCACGCTGACCAAACGGGTTGGGAGATGCATTTTTAACCTTCTGCCAGGTTCAAATTAGGCCGCTTCTAACCTGAAGAACAGACGCCTTCTGCTGCCGCTCCACTGGAGTACAGACGCAGCATCGAAGAGTGTCACCGTTGATCTTGAAGATTCTTCCGCCGACCTCTTCGCCAGTTCAAATTTAGCCGCTTACAGAGTTGATCCCGGGGAAATCCACAGGCTACCTCTTTATCACGTATACCTTGGACAGATTGTAAGCTTCAAGGGTAGACAAGATCGAGAAATCAATAGAAGAATTGTTCAAGAATTGTTCAACAGAGCCTTTTGGACACTTAAGGAATACCTTACAGGTGATCTCCCAATATGTCTGAAAAGAAAAATATTTGACATATGTATTACCCCTGTATTCACATATGGCAGTGAAACTTGGAACACCACAGAAAGACAATGCGAGAAATTAAGAGTGTCACAAAGGAAACTTGAAAGGAGAATGCTAAATATAACTATAAAGGACAAAATAAGAAATGAAACTATAAGGAAACAAACAGGAATCAAAGACTTTATAGAAGTAATAAAAAATTCTAAATGGAGATGCGCAGGGCATTTGGGAAGAATGAATGATGAAAGATGGACTCGATTACTAACGGAATGGCAGCCAAGAAATGGAAAGATAAAAAGAGGACGCCCAAAAAAGAGATGGAGAGATGACCTACAGAAATTCAGGGGTGCAAGATGGTGGAGAGAGACAAAAGATAGAAGAAGGTGGCGGAAATTGGGGGAGGCCTATGTCCTGCAGTGGACTGAACCAGGCTAAGAAGAAGAAGAAGAAGAAGAAGAAGAAGATTGTCACTTTTCAGTGGCGTTTGAGTTACAAATATTGATGGTTTTTGAGTTACAAATAGTGATTTTTTTCGCTATTCCACCTCAAAAAAAAAGAGTGCTTCTTTCTTTCTTGACTCTGTTTTCTTTACTCTAACATCTGCCATGTACATGCACTTATTTTTCAATATCACATAGAATTTGGTTAAGTAAGAATATTTAAAATATTGCAACGTTTCGGCAATTATAGTTCTAATTGTCAGTTTCGAATTACAAATAAACAGACGGATGGGAAATAAATAAACAATCTTGAGATTCAAAAAAAAAGGCTGAATACATTCCTTATTGATGGGGGAAAGGAAAGGAGATATAAGCCAAAAAACAATATGAAGAGAGTTGTAGTCCCTATGGTCTAATGGATAAGACATCTGACTTCGGATCAGAAGGTTGCAAGTTCGATTCCTGTCGCGGATGTTTCATTATAAAAATTATTTCTATTTTCCATTCTCACAGAAAATTACGCCGGACAGACACACTGACAGACAGAGAAATAAAAGATTTTAGTAATATAGATTGTTACTTTTCAGTTAAAGTCAGTTCAGTTTTGACAGATAAGTCAAAAAAACAATATGAAGAAAGTTGTAGTTCCCATGGACTAATGGATAAGATGTCTGACTTCTGATCAGAAGGTTGCAGGTTCGATTCCTGTCGCGAATGTTTCATTGTAAAAATTCTTTCTATTTTTCATTCTCACAGAAAACTGCGCCGGACAGACAGACAGACAGAGAAATAAAAGATTTTAGTAATATAGATTATACTGTTTATAAATTTCATTTTCACTTTTTTTATGATTAAATTGTAAAATAACTTAAAATAGTGCAGATAAAAATTACATTAAAATTTGTTATGCACGTACGTAATAATTGCAGTAAGTGTAACGATAACAGGAAAAAAATAAACCGATATCAATGCCTCACAATCCGATGATTTTCGTTCTACAACAACAGAGAGGTATGCCTTTAATGCCGCTTGAGTATTTAAAGTAGGCTGTTAGTAGGGCAGTATTTGAACAAAAGAAGTGCCTGAAAAAACTTGAAGCCTACTTTCCTTAAAATCCTTCCTTTTTCTTTTTTGTTTCTTTTTTTTAAGGTTTATTGTTTGTTTCTGTTGTAAGACCTGTTAACTTATAAAAAGCCCATTTTATTATAAAAAGTTAAACTCCGTATTATTTAATTAACTAGAGTGAATCCAATTATTTTGAATATTATAAAATAATTTTACATAAATTATTAGTAGATTTTCAAACTGATGAATATCTTTTGCAGACATTTTAGAAATCCATTATTTGAAATATCTTCTATTTTGGAGCTTTTGTCTCTCACTAATTTCTCAACAAAGAGCCACAAGGTACAGATTTTTAGCGTAAAAGTTAAATGGTCTCTAGTCCTCGAATATGCATACCAAATTTCGAGATGATCCACCCAAATGTTTAAAAGTTACAGTGGAGTCCATCTTTGTCACGTGATTTTTGTAGCGTTTTTGTAGGTGAAATTATAGGTTTTACGTGGAATTATCACTTTGAGATGGAAGTGTATTTTTTTTCCTGTCGTGTCTTAACCACTGAAGTTATGAGAGCCTTCCATCATTGACCACCCGCACACATGCCATACATTCTTAGCTACGACGCAGTGGATCGATCATTTGGGAAACAGTGGACCTCAACTCCTATTCGCGCCAACATTCACTTTCCCCACATCTCTCTCTGATTTAATTCGCCTTCCATACCGCGAAAAGTGAAAAGGAATAAATGAAGAAGTTGCAGAATTTATGACTTCAGAAGATGGAACAGGTTTTTTTTCCCTTGGTATAAATCGTGTCTCAAAATCCCTTGACTAATGTTGTTGGGTTTTTTTTTATTTTTTTAGTTTATTGATTCGTCTTCGGGAGAATACAATAGTATGGGTTTTTGACAGGAACTCTGTGATGGAGAATTGATGCAAAGTTAAAGGAGATCATCTCTGAAATCTCCCTGGCTTTAATGATACCAGAAGAAGTCGTGAGGTGTTCAGCACAATCTGGTGTAAGTGAACTTAGAATTAATACTTGTAGCCAAAGGTTGTATGAATTGAATTTAAAAAAGGATCCTTTAATTGATTCTATTAATGTCATATTAATTTGATTTAGATGAAACTTGGCAAGAAATAATAAATAATAAATATTCTTAAAATAACAAATCTTAGAAAACTATCATTAGAGCACAATATTAAAATTAGAATTTAAAAAAATATACAAAAATCTATTCTATCTTTTTTCAAAGCAACGCTTCGGTTTTAATTGGCTTTCTTTTCAAAATCCATTACTTAAATTACTTAAATTAAGGAAAGATTCTTACCTAAGAAAAAATTATTGCATTTATTGCTGAAAATGAAGATGATTTTTTTATTTTATATTAAGTAGCATCTGTAAATAACGCACATGGTTACTATTATTAGTAGTTAGATATCCATTGCGTAATGATGGAGTAGAAGCCGATATTTTAAGTTGGATCGTAACTAAAACCAATTTAACAAATTGTAAGAGAATCAGTCGAGGATCATTTTTGAGGAATGAGGAGGTGGGAACCCAAATCAATGTGGCTGTATTTTTAACTTAAACCCTAAATAGGCAACGCTATCAAATTTTATGGAAATGCGTCCAGCCGTTTTAGCGTGATGAGCAAATGAGTACAAATGGACAATATTAAATAGACAATGTATAAGAGAACACATTATTACTACATATACGTTCAGCTGTCATTGGGAGCGAACTAAGCATCTAGCCCTGGAAAAGTAGGTTTGAAAGTGGAAGGCGGGGGTGGAATGATCCAACCAAATAACGCATTAATATAATCTGAAAGACTATATAAGATGCAAATGAAATCCATGTCTTCTAAGGTAAAGGTTAAACATGGATGATGTTTTTGGATGTAATTGGTTTCTTTGAAAAAAAAAAAAAGGGCCATTTTATTCTACGTAAATCTTTCATTTATGTCTTGTTTTCTACTTTGTTTGTTCTTCAGACGATTTAATTTAGCTTAACAGTGGTTTTTATCTTCCTTGATTTAAAAGCTTCGTGTCTCACCAGGGAACTGGTGGAAGTAGATGAAATGTTTGTTGGTGAAATGACATCGGGGAATTTCAGTCTCATAGAAAAAGCGCTTCGAGATTTGACGTCAATCCATCAACTGACTATTACTGTGTTTTGGTCACATTAACGAAATGAAAGGAACTTTCAAAAGAGAAGGGATAAAAAAAATCCCTCCGAATTCGCAGTGAAAAGAGTAAATATTTATCTTTAGTGGTAATGCATTTCCTTAGGCAAAACTAGAAGATGAAGATGACTTGAGATACCTTAGGATTACTTTAGACTTGCCATTGAATCTATGCTATTGGGAGGCTGACGACAGACAGATTGCTGTGTTTACTGTAAATTAAGACGGGTTCTGTTTGTTTTATGATTGCTCTGTCGTATCTATTGTCGAAACATAGAACTTAGCAGTCAATTGTATTTGTTGAATCGAAATGACTTGAGAACTTTTATTCGTGAACATCAATTTCGTAATCTTATGTCGTTATTTTCTGATAATCTTAACCGAAATTCCTCCTTGAAAATCTAAAATGGCAGCTGAATTGAATTCTCGAAAACCATCGAAGCTGGTTGAGTTTTAACGAGAAATCAAAATGAAAAAGGAAGAAATACAAAAAGAGGAATTGCCATTAATAGTTATTTCAGTGGCAAAAGGACTTTTGAGTTATGATTCCAGATGTTGAAGATTAATGCGAATCTATTTGGTTGGAGCAGTTTTCCCAATCTTAGCATTTGGAGAAATACTAAATACTAAATCCTCCTTCCTCCGATGAGATATGGAGTAACAACAACAGCAACAAGAAAGCCTACTTGCATTAAAATCTTGGGCAATTTTTTTTATTTTCTTTTATTTTTGTTAATTATAAGATCTGCTGAATATTGAATTCAGCATTCATTTTTTTCTTTTTCTTTAAATCGTGAAAACGACAAAAAACTCAAAAGCCTTCATTTCTTTTTAATTTAAGATGTTTTTTCAAATACAAATTTTCAATTTTCTAAAAATAGAAAAAAAAAAAAATATTAAATCCGCATTGTTTACTGAAGTTGTCCAAAGCTAATTAATTTTAATTTAATTTTTAAGTCACGCGAAAATAAATAAATTATACAATGGATTAATCTTTTAGTTAAGATGTCAAGAGAAATCCTTTGTTTATTTTCTGTTGTTTTCCTTTTGTCACAATGGACGCCCTAATTTTCTCCCAAAGATCTGTTTGGAAAATATTTCTTTCAAATATTAAAGTTAGATCGTCTCTTAGATAGGAATAGCATATTTCAAGAAAGAACAACCAGCAGTTGAAAAGTTATTAGGGGAGAGACACACAGACACAGTGAATAATATGCCTCATTTTCCTAAGGGAGTAGATTACAAATGAAGGAAGTACAGGTAGGAATCAGATTTTACCTAGGAAAGAAATGAAGGGCAAGTCACGATTACCTGCTATTTTCATTTCCCCCAATTATCACTTGCAGAGAAGTCTGGGAAAGTCCTTTTTATTCTTTGGTCTTTCGTTATTATCTGCAGAGTTATCAATAATTGGCTTTTTCTAGGAAAGAAGAATTCTTAGTTACGCTAACAACTTTGCATCTTGGGTGGATCTTCTTAAAACTTAGTGGGCATATTTAAAGGCCACAAAAGGATCTAACTTTTCTAAGTAGATTAAAATTAGAAACATGTTCTGTCGAGAAAATAGCGCCATCAAAAGTCCTATAGAAATGCAGTGAAATCGATAGAATGGACTTCTATCCTATTTCTGTACTTCATTCACGTAAACATTGAATGAATAGGGTTCATTAAAATAATGACCTTTCACTTCCGAATGAATATTAACTAATCCGTTAATTTGTGCTTGGTTTGAATTGAATTAATCGCCTGAAACAACTTAAATAAATAATGGGGATTTAATTATTTTTTTCCGGAAAACAGAAAACTTAGTGTTTGTTTTCAACAGATATTAGAATTGGAGATATTTACAGGTAGGATTTTCGTTTTTTGCAGTTTTCACGATTTTATTGTTTGTTTGTTTTTTTAAGAAATAATATTTTAGTGAAAATAGGCTTTAAGTTCTTTAGAGCTGTTTAATTAATTAATTAACGTTGATAATTTGTCCTCTTGAACCTTTCACTGTTTATGTGAATGAGAATCATGTGTAAATAAAATGTTACAGTTGAGATTGTCAATTTTATTGTATTTCAACGTCGGATATCATTCAGAGGTGAAGAAAGATCACTTGAAATATCATCGTCGCTTGCTTTTAAATTCCATTGTAACTTTCTCAGTTATTTCTCAGTGTTTTCTTTGGTTATTTTATTTTGAGATAAACTTGGTAATAACGAGAAAGAAGAAAACTGTTTGTTATAACCTTCCTTTTTATATCCATAATTAGCTCAAGTAGGTGATACAAAAGTTTCCACAGAAAAGCATCTAGATCCTAAACATAGATGATCCTAATCAGTGGCTTTCTAATATCAATAATCCTTTTAGCTAATCTTTGAATTTGGCAGGATTTATCTTATATGTGTTGACCTGATGATCATAATTAAAGTACCTCTACTGTCTAGAATGTGTTCATTAGTTTGATCCGTACCAGTCCAAATGCAACGAAATTTAGTGCGGTGACACTTCAGGACATGAGGTTGATATTTCTCAAAAGAAAATTAGTACAAATTAGACTAATTAGTACATTAGTCACCACAATGCCACTTACGGCGCTACAAGGAAGGCAAGGCCACGTATTTGTTAAAGTAGCCACAACTGGTGGCAGTCAGTCTTATTAGCTACGATGCCCTTGCCGGATCTCATTATTTGAGAAGCTATTTTACGAAAATAACCGCAATGCCGCTGCTTCACTTCGGGAGATTCGAGGAAACAAAGTCTAGGAGTTCAATCCGGTCGAGGGCGCTTCAGTTAGAACATATTGTTGATCAGTCATGACTAATAGTGCAGGCTCTAATAGTGCAGTGTCGCACTAATTGGATGTATCCTATGGCACTGAGGTGCATTGTTATCTGTATAATATCAGCCACTATCGGCAGTTGCTTGGGGCCTGCACGGACTGACGTTCTATTAACCTTCCTTGCCAAATGGAAGTGGAAGAGTCGTGTCTATGACAGAGCGACGAGGCACAGTTTCACCTCAGTAAACACCCGTAACTGCGTATTTGTCAGCCACATTTATCCTTGGACCATTTTTCTTCTAAGAAGCTACTCGCAATGCCCTATGATGGCCCAGAAATGCTCACACACTTTTGTCGTCCACTAACTGCAACAGTGACAATGCTTTAAATGAACAATTTTCATGCAAGATACAGCGCATATATTGGACACTGTGACAGCACTTTCTACGACAACATTTATCGAGTCAGCGATTAGTATTGCATTTACTATCTGCGTTCTCCGAATCTTAATCCTTGTAAGTGTGTGGCTGTGGGTTTACCGAAAAGTGTGGCAATCTTGAAGGACAGTTGCATGTGAGAAACATCCCCGCGGACTATGCGGTCGGCTTTTGAACATCAGATTTTTTATATCTTCAGAATGGGGATTACATTGAACAGTTTCGCTTGCATTGCTAAGGACAGTATCTCTATATAGCATGAATATCTTTTACAACTAAAATGTCTGTTGGTTGAATCACGTAAGTGGCCTAGTGGTGACTGGCGAAAGTCCCAAAATTTTCTATTGAAAATCATGCATTAAGTTCTGTGTTCCGAGCAACGTGTGGTCGAACATTGTCATGAAGGAGGATCACGCTGTCGTTCTGAAGATCATTATTTCTGTTGAGCAACTTCTTTAAGGTTTCTATAGGACCCTTTAGGATTCTTAAAGTATCAAGCAGATCGTCATTTTGAAATGACAGCTTCAATGACACACGAGAAAGACCACGTGACATTGAGCCCTCTATCGGATATTTCAGCAACCATTACGGCATTATTTATGATTTTTTGGCATAAATTTAATTTCTAGTGATTGTAAACTTTTTTTTATGATCCACCCTCGCACACATTTAGAGAAAAAAAAACCCGGATACTTTTCGTTTTTATTATTTTTACGGATTGTAAAAGTAATGTGAAATAAAAGCCAACATTTTTAAGGAAAGTTGGCATTAAGTTGTTTCAAGAACTTAAAAAAAAAAAAAAAAAAAAAAAAAAAAGCAGCAAAAAAATTTTCAGAAACAATTTATTATTCATATTAGCCTCTGTATGGAGGCCTTGTTATTTACTTTGACTTCTCCTGGCTGATGATCGCCAATGAGCGTGAAACAGCTGTTCCAGGATGTCACTTGTTAATATTTTTTTTCTTTTCCGTTTTTGAATTGTCAATAAAAATTTCTAGAAAACTGGTTTGGCAACATTTGTTTTTGTTTGGCGTAATTGCGTTTCTTTCTTTCAGTTTCGTTATTTTGCCCTTTATTTCTACTTCGATTTCGTTTTCATAATCTACGAGAAATGTAACGGGATGTCAGCTGGAAATGATCGCTTTTGTTTCGGGCAATTGACACCAGGTGATGCCTGTGTCGCAGTCTGATTTAGCAATTCCTCGTTATTAAAAAGCCATTTTGGTTTCAAGAGCAACGTACATAATGCATCCAACGTTCAATTGAAGGGGGATGACAGATCTGCAGAAAATGGAAACTTGTATTAATAAGGGAAAGTAATTTAGACGCAAAGCAAACAGATTGTCGTGATAAGAACCGTGCTTTTTATTTTTATCTGCTATTGAAAAATAAAAGTTAGGTTTAATGTTATTTTAAAATTGACAGAAGTTCAAACGAACTTAAAGTCTAATTTCTTTACATTTCTTTATTAATTTTCCTGTTTTTTTCTCTTTGTTTTCATTATTAAAAAAAAAAAGTCTATATTAATTTTAAAATTATAATAACTAATCTAATTTAAATAGTACCACTGTTAAAATTCCTGAGAAAAATAATTGAAAAATCGCATTGCGAATCAAACCATGCGCTACTTAATGTATTTAATATTTCTTCTTTAAGACAAGAAATAGAAAAGGAATCCATTGTTTCGATTTATTGCTTTTGTACCGTCTCAATGTGATAAGAACCCATTTGGAAAAGATTTAAAATAACCAAGTTGTCGTCCTCGAATAAGAATATCAAAAAGAAGACTCATCCAGCGGGGGAGGAAAGGAAAGAGATAGACTGAGTGGTCGAGGAACTAAAAAAAAAAAAACTTTTCATAACTTTAACGTTTATTTTCAACCTTTTTTTTTAAAAAAATATATAAATTTTATTTTTATCTGTTATTAAGGTAACTGGAATTTCAAGCTTGTTGATCTTGGAACTGCTTAGTTGGTCTTGTGAATTTTTCTTAGCCTCTAAACGACTCCTTATTTTCTCTGCTTTCATTTCTTTCTTTCTTTCTTTTTTTTTTTAAATAATATTAAAGTAAAGGATATTTAATTTTTCCTTTACTTTTAGTACTGTTCTGAATTCTAACCAAGCAGATATTTGAAAAAGTTTGAAAAAGAAAACAACCCAAGCTGTATATTAGAAAATTCAGTTTCCTTTATGAGAAGAAAATGCTTTAGAAAATATAGATGGGTTTGGGGGTCAACAGTTTACCGATTTCGAGAAGTTGGACATTGTTTTCATTGGATTTGTTCTAAAAGCTTAAATGTTAGAAATGCGACTAATTTATTAGGGTTGTCGTTCATAAAGAAGCTGAAATCGAATCCGCTTTATTTATTTTTTCTTTCAGCTTTTATTTTCCTCCTTTTGTCTAGCTTTTTTTTTGTTTATTTTCTTTAATGTACTTTCTACTATTTTTTTTTCTTTATGTTATAAATTCTAAATAATTCTAAATTCTAAATAACATGTCATTTAATTTGAAAATGAAATAAAATGTTAAAACAATAATAAAAATAGAATATTTAAAGAAATAAATTAGATCATTTATATTTATAGAAATTACTAAAAATAGATCTTTTTTATTTCATTAACTAAAGTAAAAATATAAAGCAGTAATATTTATAATTAAATTTCAGTTACATAGTTTAGGGATAACTTAGCATTATCCATCCAAAAGGGTACAGAATTATGCTATATGTTCTTCGTTACGGCGGACACAGTTTTCTACTTTGAGAGGATACGCCAATAAAGTTTTCATAAAGAAACTGCTTGCACGTCACAACCATACGGTACCTGTTCCAAGAGATGGCCGTGATTCTTATTTATTGTCGTGCCGACACTTTGTATCAGTACCTCTCGGTAGAATCACACTTGGTGACTTGGTTTCCGAAATCCACATAGGAAAGTCTGAATCCGTCTTTTCGTCCTGGAACCTATGAACGAATGTGGTATTCGACTAAAAATACCTTTTCAGAACCACTATTGTCCCGACTGATTCAGAACCTAATACCAATTACTTTACAGTTTATATTCAATTAGATCGTGACGTTGGACAACCCCACATGTTGTTATCGCATGGGGATGGGGAATATTTGTTTGTTAATCCAATCCTCTATTATTGTGTGTTCATTTTCAGGAGCTGAATTGGCTAAGCTTTTACTTAAGAATAAAATCGTAACATTTTTTTAAATTAAATACCTAAATATAGAATGAATTATTAGCAGGAAGTTCAAAAAAAAAAAAAAACACAAACTTAAAAGTCAACTTAAAATATTAATTGTTAAAAATAAGAATTTCTTTTTTTTAACTATGGATGGATCTTCTTGAAACTTAATATGCATATTTAAGAACGATCTAATTTTTTATAGTTGAAATCTTTTCCGAGTGAGTTTTTGTCGAGAAATTAGCAGAAGAAGGCGATAAAATAATTCCCGTGGAAAACCACTACAACCAAACAATAAAATCTTAAAGATGTCTATTATTGTTTCTTTTGAGCAGCCTGATTTGATAGCAATTACAATTAATCCGCTTCAGGCAATTTGAGTAAATAAGGCCCATTCAATTATATATTTATTTTTTTTCCAGCAAAAAACATAAACAGTCAAGTATGTTCAGTATTTATAAGTTAAAATAAACGTAGATATTTTTGGTTTGTGTCGTTTTCCCGAGGAAAAAGTAATAATAATAAAAATAAGAAGTCACCAAACACATAAAAATTTGTTAAGAAAGTTGATGTAATAAAAATATTTTAAAAATACATTACAGTGAAACCAGGTCTTTCGGAAACTGTGCGTTTCCCTTGTCAATCCTAAGATTACTGTAAGATTACTTGGTTTTACTGCAATGTATTTTTAAAATATTTTTATTTCATAAACTTTTTTAACAAATTTTTGTGTGTTTGGGGACTTCTTATTCAAATAAATGTAAATTTTTAACACACATTAAGCTTTTATACAATAAAAATAAGAAAGAACATCTTCAGAAAAGTAGGCTTTCAATTCTTGGCTGCGTTTTGGTTTATTATAATCATAGAATTTTTGTTTTGTTTTTGATCTCTTAAAATTAATGTTATTCACAATGTTATCGTTTGAGTCTAAAGTTGGAAACCGTGAGATGTTTACATTTTCGTTTTGTAAATCGGAAGCTTGTTCCTTTGGTTCTCCAGAACGATCGTTGTTCTGCCGACGATGATGTTTCCTCTGCGTTCTTTAATCCCATTCCCGCCTCCAATTTGGAACCCCTATGAATGTTTCATCACCTTTTTCTCCTCCAAGGTTGAACGCCATACGCGGGGTCCATTACGCGTTGAATTACACCTTGTAGACGAAAGCCGCCCAATCCCAAAATGATTCATTATTCAGAGCACACCCACACCGGTCCATTGCTTCCATTGCCAGTTAGATCAGTCTGTCTCTGAAGATTTCTGCAGGTAATCACGTCCTGGTATTTTTTTGTCGCCAAAAAGGCAGTTCCACTTGCGAAGGCCAGAGTAGAGCTGTTATGCTTGGATTTGTAGTTTAAAGTTTTATTGGAACAACTTTTCAGATAATCACATCCTTGTGTTTTGTCGTCAGAAAGGGAGTTTCTGCGAAGGGTAGGTTAGAGCTAGTATATGTGGATTTGTAGTTTGATGTGTCTATTGGCGGTCGTATCAAGAAAATTAAACTGAATTGCAAACTGAATTATTGTGTGTTATTCATTTATTTATAGATATGAAAATAACATTGGAGTAAACAAAAATCCCCTAAAAAATACAACAAGTTTGACTTAAATCGCGTTGGAAGTGTACTCTGTTGATTTCAGAATACGTAACTTCCACTATAGAATGATATTTATTTTGTTTTTAATCATCCATCTAATAAATGTTCATGGGGGACAAGTGAGAACAAATCAATACAAACAATCATTTTTTCAAACTTGCAACAAACAGGGTTGCCAAAAAAACCCAAAAAAAACCGCACCAATTTTGGAAATCTATAACTCACAAGTATTTAAGTTTTCCCTTCTTAGGATACTACAAAAGAAACCATTATGAAATGCTGGTGTTTCCACGGCCATTCTCCTACGAATCTTCAATAATAGTTCAGGTGGCAACGCGTCTTAAAAGAAAACTTCTTTGCTGATACTTCGTTTCTAGCTGTCAGAGACATTTTTAGAGTTTGAGATTCGCTGGCTTCCCTTCTTCTTGGGCGGAGGTTGTAAACACCTGTAGGAGTTCTGGGTAAGTTCCAAGGACATGTGGGTTTGTTTAAAATCACATGTGGTTACTGACACTGAAGAAACAGTCCAGAAGCCTTAATATTACATCATGAATCAATTAGAGTGAGATATGACCCAGAAACCCTCAGGACCCCTATCCTCCCACCGTACAGCAAATTCCCACATATCCTAGAAGTCCTAGAGGTGTTTATAAACTCCGCCCAAGAAGAAAGGAAGAATAGTAGATACCCTGCTCTGAAGATGTCTCTGTCTGCTAGAGACGAAACGTCAACTTCCTTTCAGACGCTGTCATCCAAGAAGATTCAAATCATTATGGAATCTGAAGTACGTCTTTTATAGTCAGAATCCCTTTTTCTTGATAGCGCAACTCAAGCTCAGTCAGTTGGATTGTTTTTGCTCATCAATAAACCATTTTTTTTTCCCTGAACTCTGATCTTAATGTTTCCTATAATATTTTGTTCGCTTTTCTTTGACATTCAGGAACAATTACCCTCTTAAGCCAAGATCATCTTCAAAAAATTCTTCCACTGAAAAAGGCTATTTTCTCTCGCAATTTTAGTTGTTCCCACTTGTTCCTGGCTGACTTAAAACTAATTCAAACCATTATTTTCGGGCGTTGACTTCCTTGGTCTCAGTTTTCTTTACAAATCAGCTTTTATTCAAAAGTGCTTTTTTTTTTTTTCAATGACGTTTTGCGTATTTTATTAAAACTATTTAAACTTAAGTCTTTCAAGTATCGGCTCTTCTGTCAGTCTCGAAAGGTTAAATAATAAAAAATACTGATACATAGAGATGAAGTATTTCTCTCTAGTTCTATTCTCTCTTGACAGTGGATTTTTCCCACCCTACATTTTGAAGAGATCTTTCTTGTGGCACATCCTGTATAAATATTTTATTAGAATATTTAAATTAAGGAAAAAAAAAAACTTTACGAATTAGCTCTGCCACTAATGTAAAGTCCGCCATTTTGAAGCGGCTTTGTTTTTGGATTTGGCTTTGGCTTTACCAAATCCAAAACTGTGGAATGCAAAGCTTTTCTTTGTTGTTTTACTAAAATTTAATTGCTTCAGGAAACAGTGTTTATGGTACAGGGTGACTCAAAATTTTCTGTACAAACTTTAAAGGTAGGTCAGGAATAAAAAGACCATATTCGTAGTGGAACGTACGTCATGTGCTAGAGGGCGCTGTATGGCAGCACATTAGTTGGGTAGTGTGAGCCATCGTCATTTGAGACGTTTACTTTGTACAAGTAGGATGTATCGCTTCACTAATGCTGAGAGGGCAGTGAAACGTACCAGTCGCTGTGCGATTGTATCGTGGAAGGTTTCTCAACAGATGTGTGGCCAATCATCAAACGTTTCCAACAGATACACCTCTTTTTCTTTTGTTTACGGGAAAGACGGGACGACAGCACTACTGTTATTCAGTTAGTAGGAGTAAAAATTAACTAGAATTTTTTTTTCTTTATATTCATTACTTATTTATCAATGTTTAACTTTTGATTGACAGTAGAAATAGCCTTTATATGAAGCAATGTTTGACGGATGTTTACAGAAGATGAAAGCAACGATAGACGGGAAATGCAATGATAGTTTTTGAAGAATAGTTTGGATTTTTTCTTCATATGTTACGACATCAAAGATTTATTACATGATATTAAAGTAAATTATTTTGAAAAGACAATTAAAAAATATAATGTTGTTATCATTTATCTTATCAAAATTTCATAAAAGAAGATATTTTAGTTATTGATTCTGTTGCTGAATTTTGCCAAATTTCAATCAAAAGTATTCCCTCCCCATGATTTAATTGCAAGTCAGCATCTCTTGTGGATCTTTTCCAATATCCATTAGTCATGATATTGAGTTTAACATTAGGTTTCTGCCCGATTGCCAAAGATTGCGTGGGTGGAGATCACTGCATTAAGAAAAAAAGTCAAGTTTTTCAAAGTCCTTATTAACTGATTTATTATTGCTCCCAACCCCCGGAATCCCTCGTTGAAGCGATGGTTTCTTTGAAATTTAATTCCATTCCTATTTATGATCAAACTTAAAATCTACCCCCCCCCCCCCGGTGGCGCATGCTCAGTCTCTCCTATGGATAGCTGAGTGGATATCAAGGTGCAGTGCATTGGTCATTTATAGCTCATTGAAAACGTTCACTGCAACCACATATTTACTGTCTTTCTGCTTCTTACAACTAGAACGTGTGCATATTTGAACTAAGCTTAATGAAAAGATGACACAGAGCTAACAGTTTAACAATTTTTTTTAAAAAAAAACAACATTAATAATTATTTATAGAGGACCCGTTTCGTCATTCTAAAAATGACATTATCAACTAACATAATACAAAAAACAAGTGCTTAAATACAAAAGGGTGATCATTCAATTTTCATAGTATAATTTACACCAATGAAATATTACAGAATTTTGACCAATGTTAAAGAAGACAGTTCAGCTGATCAGGTGTCTTTGATCAGCCAATGGGAAATGAGGAACATCTGTAATCTTGATGACGTCCGCTGTAAAGGAAAAGGAAGTATTCGACAGGACCGGACATCGCTGTGGAGCAATCAACAATAAGTTCAGTTCATCAATTAGGAAAGAGATCTATCGACCGAGAAACATGCATCGATCTCATCCTAAGCGCTGCAAGGAACCATCGAACGTTTCCTAGGTTTTTCCTGAAAAATAAAAATTAATTGGAAGGGAAGAGGATAGGTATAACAATAAGGAAATTTGGTAAGTATACATGAAAGGGGAGGGAAGGAGGAGACAAAGTTAAAGGTAAGAAATATGGAGAAAAAAAATATAATTTATAAAAAAAAATAACTATATTTTAAAACCATAATCAGCTGTCGCCTGAACGGATAAACATTTATTATAACAATGGGGCCTTGTGAGGATGAACACAGATTCTTTTCACTTGTGCAAGAAGTTGTTGGGTTCAGAACGTAATTGACTTATCGAATTCAATCTGATGGCCGAGTAGATGTACATGGGCCGCGGTGGTATAATTGAGATCATGAATTTTAACAGCTGAAGAATGCTGAGATATCCTCTGTTTAAGCTTTTGCTAATTTTCCCCAACATAGAGACACGCATTATTGCAACATTGAATAAAAGTTTAAAATTTTTTTAAACTATTAGCTGTGTGTGTCATCTTTTCATTAAGCTTAAAAAATTAGAACCTTAACAAAAAGTCACGATAGTACAAGAAAAGAAACTGGAAAGCGTACAATATCAGGACCTTGGAAGGATTTGCAAAAATTAAACTTAGCATTGTTTGTAAAGAATGAATCTCTATAAAACATTTAACTCACCTTTAGTTACGAAATGGTATTTAGTGGATCCATTTGTTCAATTGTATTTTAAGTGAAATTACTCTTTTATTTCCCCAGAGTTTTAAATTAATTTAGATTTCCAATTATTTAAAATTGTTGATTAGCTAATAAATGGTAGCTTATAAATTGTGTTGAAAATGAAGTTAGCGGTAATTTAATTAACTTCGTTTTACCTGTCATTAATAAATCCTATTTTAATGTCTACTCCTAATTTTATGTCAGGGCAGATTTTGAGCTTTTTACGACTTAAGAATTTTGAATTTCCTTGAGTGTTTCAATTACTATGAAATTCATTGACGTGTTTATAACTTCTTATAAAATTTAATTTTCTTTCGTACGAAAGCGAGGCTTCTCAAATGAGTCAGTGTGTGTGTATATGCGCGCCACATCCTCGTAATAATCTTGAACTTCTGGATGAATATTGAAACTTGATGTATACAGTATATAGTATTGGGCAAAACAAACAGCAGTGACGTATTCCACGTCCCCTTGCGATAATGGGGCAGGTACGAGGGTCATGATCTAATTGAATAAAAATTATATAGTAATTGGTATTAGATTTTGAATCAGTCGAACCAATAATGATTCTGAGCACAAAGAAAAGGCATTTTTAATCGAATAGTTGTTACGGTCTAGGAGGAAAAGACCGTAAGATCTGCCTTTCATATGTAAAGGAGAGGTTCCAGCTTACGTTTGGGAAACACGCACCAAGTGACAATTTGATTGTATCAAGAGATAGTGCATTGATACAGTGTAAAGGGTGCTACCATGAACGGTAGCAATAAACAAGAATCATGACAGTTTATTGGATTAGGTACATACCGCTGTGGCGTGGAGGCAGTTTCTTGATGAAAACTTTCCTGGCCGTGTAGTCTTAAGGCAGAAAATTTTGCAGGAACGAATTTGAACTGTGTGTCGCCGTAATTGCGAACATTTAGAACATATTGTACAAATCTGGATGCATAATGCTAAGTGAGGGTATTCCTGTGCTCAGTAATTGGTATTTAATTCTATTGTACTGCTTCCACTCCTTGTTTCTGCCCTACACTGCTGTTTGTTTTGCCCAATACTATATTTAAGGACTTACAGACGATCTACTTGTACATTTGAAATCTTTTTGTAGGTGGGTAAAGAAATTAGCGAAAAGGCGGCAAAAATTCCCAAGAATGGATTTGTTTCAAAGTCTTAAAACCTTTGATGCTAATCGCTTTTAGTACTCGATTAATTAGCGCATGGTTTGGTGCGATTAAAAATAATCTGCTGTTTTTATTTCAGCAGATATTACAATTTAAAAAATAAACAGGACAACATTATTTATAACATTTTTTCATCATTTACAAAAAAAGAAAAAAAAAAAGCTAGCAAGGAAAGTAGGCTTTATGTTCATTCAGGAACTCTTGTTTTTGTTTAGATCATTTTTGTTTGTTAAGCTTGAGGCCAACTTAGTTTTATTCTGTAAGTCAGATTCTCTTAATGTAATTTCCGTACATTTGGATTTTCACTGCCACCTTCCAATATCGGTCTTGGACTTGTCCCAAATGAACTTCCGTCGTTAGGTAGGAAAATTGTTGTATTTGCAATTTAAATCCTAGACACAAAACGTTAACGGAAATTTACTTTCTAAAAATTCATGAGATTTTCGTCATTTGAGTTCACTAACATAAACAATAAATAAATTGCCGGAAGGAGTTGTTTTCCACAATCTCCTGATAACGAAAGGAGAATATTTTATATTAATTCTATCTATTATTATAGTGGGAACTTATCATTCTGCGCAAGGGGATACATTTTGAGGATTCTGAATGGGGTAGAGACTTAAGACAATCAGGCTGATATTTTCCATAAGTAAGGATCGTATCAAATTTTATGAAAATCCTTCCATCCGTTGTAATGTGATGCGCAAACAGAATATTGGTTCACATTTAGTCTTTGAGCGAGTTCTCGTAAGGTTTCCTCAATCATGTGTTTCAAAATGTGGTTATGAGATGGTCTTTCATTTTGGAAGTCAAAGTCTCCTGATGGAATTTTTGCTTCTTCTTAAACAGTGCATCTTCTCCAAACGCTTCAGAAAGTTTTTTCACTCATTCAGCAATGTTTTTAAATCCCTAAGGCATTATTGAGCGTAATCAAACGTCTTTGTTACTTATCACCTAAATCAAAAAGAAGAATGTGATTACAAAACTGTTGACTACAACTTACATTTATTGCAATTAAAAAATAATTACTACATATATTTATGCAATGGCGATTTTAAAAACAATTATCATAATTTCCCATTACTTTTGAATCAACCCAATTCTTTGTTGATCTATTTCTTCACGTGCTATTCTTTTTCTAAAATATATTCTGACATTTTTATCTAAGATTTTGTAAAGAAGCTCAAACAGAAACCTCCGTTCAATTAGATATAATGGCTCTTTGGGATCGGATCCTTTTAATCTGTTTGTTCCAATAATTGGATGAGAGTAATTAGTTTTCTTGGCCCCACGGGGTCTTTGATAAATAATCACTGCTCCCTGCTGTTCTGGAGACTCCTGCAGAAACAACTAGCATTTGTGTTCACCAATCTTTTATGTCCGCTTAAGCATTTCCGGAATGTTGCACGGAAATAAACACAATCCAGTTCATCTGCAATTGATCACAGCCAAAAAACAATCCCGCTGTTAAAGAAATGCATTAACTGCATTGTTAATCAAAATAGAAAACAAACAAAAAAACAAACAAACCAGGTTTTTGTTTGTTTTTCGAAGGTAGGAAAAGTTTATATGAATTTTTTCACTCAAAAGTTACCCAAGTAAGTTAAATACCCAAATATTCAGTTAAAACCTTGCTACCACTGAGATTGTTGTTTTTGGACTATTATTTTTGGGCGTCCCACTTCTGAGAGTGGGAGAAGGATCCATAGTCTTTCAGCGTTCTGAGCTTGATCATCGAGGCTAAATCTGGCTGATGAGTCCTAATAAGGACGAAACAGCTGTCCCAGATTGCAGTCGATGATGTCTCAAAGGCGTGAAATCAAAAGAATTTATGCATTTCTTTGTATTTTCCGTTTTTCATCTTACATTTGATGCACGTTAAACCTCCTTACATATTAAGGCGGTGTTTAAAAATAGCTATTCTTTGAGGGGAACTGACTCACCTTCTGTCTGAGAATACAGCTCTCCATTGGAGGACAGTGGGTGGATAATATAAAAAAGTCATGTTGATGATTTTAAAATTCGATCATAAATAAGGTAATAGCAAATTTAATGAAAATCCGTCCAACTGTTTTAGAGTGATAAAACCTAAAGAATTTATTTCTTGATGTAATATGAAGTCTTAAATTTAAAAATTGGGATCAAAAACCATAATACACGAACATAAATATATTTATAGCAACAACAGCAGAAGATATAACTAATGCACGCAGTAATTCAATACTGAATTAACTAACAACGATATATTTGTTGAATAAACATTAGAGATTAAAAACTAGATGTACACTCGGCTAGTGAGGAGATGGTGCCATCTACCGGATTTCATGGAATTCATCCAACCGTTCTAATGTGATGCTTGAACAGACAGACAAACAAAAAAATATTGTAAAGTAAGGTTTCTTATTCTCTGTCAAATAAATAGAACTGAACAGATTAGGAAAATTATTTTTCTGTACATGGATAAAAATAAATCGTGATCCGTTAAGGATTCAGCGAATCCGAATCGTATCCATACTTTAATGAACAATATATATATAAAGAAAACGAATTAAGAATAAAAATAGAAATGTATTTCCAGAAATGTTTTCCTCCTTTCATCAAAAATCGCAGAGACGATGTAACTATGTTAATGTGTAGTTATTTAATCGAAAAATCCTTAATATCCAAGATGTAATATAGACTTTCTATAATTTTGAATAACAAAATACGAAAATAAAAAAAAATAAACATTAAAAAAAAAAAGCCTTTACTAGGCTTTGAACGTACATTAAACGTTCAACCCAACTGGAATTTATTCAGAGGCTAAATAAAAAATAAATAAAATACTTTTCAAAATACAGGATACATAATTATTTATCAATTTCTTAGTAAATAACTATGCTAGTTAAAAATTTCAAATAATATTCATGCACTTGCCTTACGTTTCCAAAAAAGAATAAAAACCTTGGAACTATGGTTAATAAAATCTCAAACTTAAAATTGTTCTCAGACTTTGAGAATACAATTCTTCTTCAACCGCAAAATATTTCTTATTAAAAATATGTAATTTATTCACAAGTTAATTAAATAGAATAATACATATTGTATTTATACGACAAAATAAAAACTAATTCTTCTCCTTTGTGTGCATACTAACCAGTGAAAAACTTTCTGAGAATCATATGATTCAAATGTTCTTAAAAAAAAAACCAAACTCTCTAATCTGACTTTCCCTTAGCTTACCAGAATCTTCTAGAACTGAAAAGTCCTCTTTGATGAACTATTCTCGAACATCAACGTGTTTGTCCCATCGTGATTGGCTGGATAAGACCCACCTATGATGAACACTTCAGTTCCAAAATACGATCTTGACTCCATCTTCTCAATATGTAGAAACCTCAGTTGAAAAATGGAGATTTCTCTTTCCATTAACCTTTGCTGTCTCTGAAAATCCTTTTAAATGAGGAAACAAAACTTATTGAGTAAGTTCCAGATGAACTATTGAAGCTACAGCCTCACATTGACTACCATCGTAGGCTTCGATTTTCTATGAAGGCTCTTTTAAGCCTACATTATGCTTTCACCGGCAATTTCTATCTTAGGTTATTACAATCCCGAATTGCTTCTCTAGGAAAATATTTGATAAAAATACTGTTTTGCTTTTGAAGTAAAATTCTTATCTGTCAGAATCCAGGCCAGAGGTGCCCATACTGATCTGCTCACTTTGTGTAGCTCTTTCTGTCCAATAAATCATCCAATTGTTCTGAAATTCCAGTCATTTCGTTTTCTGTACATGTACATTAAACGTACCAAATTTTGTTTCAATTTCCTTCCTGGTACGTCGAGTTTTTTGTCAAATAGTGTATACAGGGCAGCGCCAAGTGGGGGTGCAAGAGGCCCACGGCACTCGGGCAGCACGTCTTGGGGGGCGGCGGGCGGCAAATAATTTAGTGTAGAAATACCAATGGAAAGGAAATATATGCAAAATATATATATGTGTGTATGTTTTATTATGAAAAATATTAAATTTAGGCTAAAATAATTTAGCTTATTAGGGGCCTTTAGCTTGCCTGCAACCCGGCGCCAACCTACCTTGGCGCGGCCCTGTATATCTATGTTAGGTATTTACTTATAGTTACATGAAATGTTGTTAGAAATGTTTTATGATTAAAATTGTAAACTTCTAAGAGATCAATTGAAGTTACAAAAATACAAGAACTATCCTCTGTTCAGATTGCATTAAAAAACAAGAAAAAGACCAAGATTCATTTCCACAGTTAACCTATTCCCCTAGGAACATCCCAACATCCCGAATCTGATAACATCTGATGGAGGAATCTTCTAGAAACTTTGTGTGCCTATTTAAAGACAACAGACTATCAATTTTTTTTAGATTTAAAATTTTTTCCAAGTTCGTCTTTATCGAGAAATTAGGAACAAAAATTGCCAGAGACAAGAATTGGAATCTAACAGTAGATTTCTATCGACGACGTCGTAAACAATGTTAAGTTTTTTAGCTAAGATATTAATTAGCGCATGGTTTAGGTTTGACTTAAAAGTAATCCAAATTTCGACAAAATAAGTAAATAATATGAATTTAATTCTTTTTTTCCCCAGAAAATGGATAGTTTAAACTGTTTGTATTCAGTTTAATTTGATATTATAATTTTGATATTTATATATTATTAAAATTCATTGTCAAAATTTTCATATTAAAAAAATGTAGACATTTCGTTTATATTTATTTTCACGATTTAAGAAAATGAAAAGATCTTGAGGACGAACATTTGAAGAAAGTAGGTTTGAAGTTCTTTCTTATTCTTCGGATATTCATTGACCGAAACCTAAATGTACCTAATAGATTTTTAAAGATTGCACAGATTTAAGTATGTTCTGCTGTAACAGTATTTAAATTTGCCCAAATTTTGTTTCTTCTTTTAATTAGACATAACTCCGGTAGAATTCTTCTGGCCTAATGTAATAAAGCGCGCGGCGATGTTTAGGAATGTTGGCCTCCTTTGGCCGAGTTCCATTAGTGGGTGGGATTCTTTTGGCTGCCTTCGCTTGAGGGGCGGGTCATCCGGCTTTTCAAACAAACCAGAAATGGTTACCAAAATATTCCGGGGTGAAAGGTGACTTTATTATTATAGAGGAAGTCCATTTCCAGCTGCAAGACCTGAAACTGCCAAATGATAGGAATTTGCGTAGATTTTTATATAAGAAGTTCGAAAGAACTTAAGCCTACTTCCTTGAAATGTTATTAAGTTTATTAAAAAAAAAAAAAAGAATTAAATCCACATACTTAATTAAAAAGGTCTGAATAAGATTAATTTTAATCGCAAGAAACCACCGCAAATTCATTGTTTAGCTAAAAGTGGATTGATATTCATTATTTAAGACCTAGAGAACAGAATAGAAACGAATTTGAATACTTTTCTATAGGATTTTTTTTCACCTTCTCGCTCTAATTTCTCGACAAGAACTCAGTTGAAAAAGATTTCAAATAGAAAAGTGATGTGGTCCTTAAATGTGTAGAGTAAGTTTGAAGAAGATCCATCCAGCAGCGTTATTAGAAGAGACAAACACACTTTCTGATCTGATCACTTTCCTCATAATGAAGGTTTTTTATTTTTTCATTTCCTTTTTAATTGTTGTTCCTTTCCACACCTGCTAAATGCAATTGGACAGCATTCTATTACTTTCACGTCTTCCTTGTTCCCAAAGTTCCTTGTGTTGTTAGTCGTAAAATTTCGTCACGAGCCTTAGAATGACATTCTTCTCATCTTGGTGATCCCTTTGTACGTTTACTTCTCTCTTTCGCCGTGATGGAGTCTAAGTTTCGCCGCCGGAATCGTCTGCCGTTCCCCGGGCTCTCTTCTTGAGACGGTCGTTTGCATTCAAATGGAACAAAAGGGGAGGGAGAAAAGCGGAGGTGATAAAGAAACACCCCCTCCTCCTATTTTGTTCCTTTATGTCAGATCAGTATCGTCTTAAGGCTTTACAGTAAGTAACTCGAAAACTCTTCCTTCCACTCCGTTAATGATGGGAGTTCTTACTTTTATCATATTTTAAAGGAGAATAAAAAGAATTTTCAGACTCCATTAACTCCTTCTCCACTTACTATTAGGATTCTCCAGAGTTTTGTTGACAATAATTTCACAAATGTATCTTGTTTGGGATTGTCTTGAACGATCTATTTTAATTATATTTTTTAACAGTTTTTTCTTAATACGAAATCAAACAAGAAGTTCCTCAAGGAAAATAGTATTTTCCTTAAAATCCTATTATCAAATCATTTTCATGATAGAAACGAAAATCCTATATTTCCTAACAATAACTGAGGCTCGGAGCTACCTTTAATTTTTAGACCCCTTTTTAAAAACTAAGAAAATAGAAAAAAAAAAAGACATGAGAAAATCAGCCTTTCATTTGAACACTAATTTACTTATGACAAAGTTTTTGCATGTGATTTTTGTTCAGTTATTGTGCAATTTTGTTTTTTTCTAGTGATGTCTTAATCTGGTACATACTTTAATTTTGATTTGATTAATCCTAATTACTTATTATCGATTTAACTTCTCTTTATCCCAATTTGTTTTCTTCAGGAGATCAACGCTCTGTATTCTGCTGCCAAAAGCTCCAAAATTTCATTGCATGTGAATGAAAGGGTTGTAAAAAGGATTTTTATTTTATAAAATAAATAATTATAATAATAATCTTCAAAAGCAATCGATTTGTGACTTTACGGAAGTTCATTACAATTCAAAAGGGAATCTTTTTGGAAGACCTCACTTTTATTTTAGTGGTATTTATGTAGGGCTCCTCGTGTTGATCAGAATCAACCAAAGGTCGTTGGATTCTGATAAGAACGATTTAAAATTAATCCTAAAAAGATAATGAATTCACAATTCAGAGATCAAAGATTCCTCGGAAGGAAATTTCTCTCCTTCTCTCAGAAATTTATGAAAATTCCATAAAAATTAAATAAAGAATAAATTTAAATCATATCATGATCAAAAGGAATCCTTCTTCCGAATCCTTTTTATTGAATAGCCATAATCCAGTGAATTAAATCCTTAACTAAGTATTTGGGTTTTAAATCAGACAAATACTTTTTTAACTCTTTATTAAATTAAACATTTATAAGTTAATTATTTTTTTATCGTATGATTTATCCTGAGGGATAAATATGTCCGTCCTATGCGGAAGGATACATTACTTCAATTCGT
>JAFIDM010004315.1:76124195-76180178 GCA_023159025.1 Thereuonema tuberculata
CCTGATGTACTTTCTGTCCTTTTCCTTCCACTGCTTCTCTATTTTAACGACTTTTCCTGTTCAGCATTTTTGTAGCACAAAAGAAAAAAAAGTGGTTTCGCCTACAAATGCCATTCTCGGCTGGTGTTTTCTTTTTTTTCCCTTTTCCCCCTCGTTCCCATTATTTTCGATTTTGTTGCCAAGACTTTTCAAAACTTGCAAAATGTCTTCTAGTAAACAGATAAGTTTAAAAGGAACACATTTAGAAATAAAGGAAAACTTTGGTTGTTATCTTCGTTGACGGACCGTGAATACAAAAGTGGAAGGAATGGAAAAAAGAAACGAAGGAATAGTGGAGTTAAAAGTGTTTATCAGCTGCTTCACTCTAGGCTTTGATAAAACAGAACTATTTAATCCAACCATGAAAACAACTGTTTCACTTTGTTTGTTTGTTTTCACTTGCAACCATTCAGTGAATATTTGCCAAATAAGGAAATAACCCTAGCTCTTAATCATGCCTGGAAGTTCACTTGATTCAAAACAGAAATAAATAAATGAATAAATAAGTGAATTAATAATTAAAAAAATGTTTGAGTTTATAACAAAAAATGACATGCTAATAGATCCGGGTTTTACTCAGAATTACAATAATAAATTTTACCCATTATTTTTATATTCATTTAAGAACATGTATAACAGTTTTTTTCTAGAATACATGTCACTAAGATACATTGAATGAAAAACATAGCAAGTGTTGGTAACTAAAGCTTTTGAGTTTTACTCCTCAAATCTTCAATGTTTTTTTTTTCCTCGCCAATCTGTATTTTGCTGCAACAAATTTTCCCTGTAGCTTTGTTCTAACTAGAACTGATGAGACAACACTAGTCTTCCATTACCTGCTTTCATTTGAAAATGAATTAAATATTGTAGAGAATCCTTTTCTATGTTGATCTTTTGAATCCGTCATAAGAACTGAATTATTAGTTAAAGCATTATAATGAATTGCATTACAAATTAACAACCATAACTTTAAATAGAAACAGTTATTAAAATTAATTAAGAGTTTAGAATTTTTTTTTTGGCTAATTGTTGCTAATTTTAATTGATAACTGTTTAATTTCAGTAAAATCAATGACTTATAATATTGAATTTGAAATAAATCAAATGAATTCACAAAAAAATAAGGTTCAAATGAAACCTTAAATCATAAAAGATTTTATTGAAATTGAGAGGAGGAATTTATAACATCTCAAAGCAGAATCAGAAATCATCCTTTTTCTACTGATTATTCCTAATAAGACAGCTTTGTTATCCTAAAGCTACGCGAACACCATCCCATTTTGCACCAACTTAGTTGGTCCGATTTTGTCAGGCTAGAACACCATCCAACTCGCAAATGAGGTCGGCCGCGATAGCAGCAATCCCATAATTCAATGCAGCTGCAGCTGTGGAAAATCCGAAAAAAATCGAGGTTTTGAAATCTCTTTGAGAAATTCTGCCGCATACAATTACTTCATTTCAGTATAAACTTTATTATGCATGAAAGAAACTCGCAATACTCTGATATTCATTGTGTACTCGCTTGTCGTCGATTCGAAGCGGTGATAATCGTTTACGGACGCCATTTCTTTCCATGGGCGTGACGTCATGACTGACGTGTTTCAACGCTGCCCTATGATTGGTAATTCCGACCAACTTTCCCGAGTTGGACGACTCGAGTTGGTTGTGCAGCACCAACTAAAATCGCTGAAAAACGTGCTCAAAGTCGGCTCTAGCGACTCGAAAACTGAAAGTTGCCCAAAATCGGATGGTGTTCGCGAACTTAAGGTTCAGTCTGAGGTTGATCCTCTTCAGTGGATCTTTTTGAAACTTGATATTCCAGACGATCTCTGTTTGAAATCTTTTCCAAATGGATCCTTGTCGAGAAGTTTGCGCAAGTAGATGACCTAGAGATTGGAATTTAACAATGGATTTCTATCCTACTGCTGTTAATCTGTCTTAAACAATGCATATTAAGAATCCATTGCATATGAGTTGATCCGGGTGGATTTAATCCGATTTAAGCATTCAAGAAATAATGTGGATTTAATTCATGTCTATTAGAAAATGAAAAATTGTAACTGTTTATATTCAGTAGACATTAGAAAAGAAATAAAAAAAAAAAATCTGTTTTGATCGTTTTAGAAAAAAATAAAAAATAATAAAGAAATGGTAAAAAAATAAATTTAAATAAAGTAGGCTACAAGTTCTTTCGAATTTCTTTAATTTTTTATTTGTTTCTTCTTTTCTTTGCTCTTGAATTCCATGACTAAAATGTCTTTCTCCGCTGCCCCTCTTTCATGTAAGAGATTTTAGTCTTTCCGGAAACGTAACCGGAAATTGTAGTTCTCTCGAGAACCCGAATGCCGTCAGTGGAGGACCCAATCATTCCACATTAGTAGGGAGCTCCCAGGCAAAAGGCAGAGGAAAACATCTCTTTTACAAAGAACCTCCGCCATTTACATTCTCCTTAAACGCCGAATACATGTTTAGTAAGGACGAGAGAAAGTTGCCCTTGAATTGTGTTTTTTAGAATATGATTTTTTTTTTTTTTTTTTATCCATTAACATTAAAAAAAATATTATAATTGCCTACTTTTATCCAACAAATGTATCTTCATTTCCTAATGGGCTCCAAATTAGGAATAATAGCAGCTGGTTATTTAAACTGTCAGAAAAAACCCTTGGGACTCATCATCCTAGGTGTGTTTCTGTCTCCTAACTTTTCAACCGCTAATGGATCTTGGTTGTTGCTAAAAACTTGCATTCGAGGAATTGAGAAGATCTAATTTTTATATTTGATATCTTTTTCAAATGGATTCTTTGTCGAGCTGTGGTAAAAAGCATTATTTTCAGCACATTTTAAGCTACATTTTATGTCGTATACTGTTTTTACCATATTTCTAACGCAAATGGCTGAAATTTAGAACCAAAACTGATATTCGCTTTTGAACAAAAATCAAAGTTACGGGGTTTTTTTTTTTAACAGGAAGGAATGAAGTAGAAAAACTAAAATTTTTTTAGAGAAAAGATATACATTCAAAGGTTTAACAAAAAAAATTTCAGCTCTATTACTGGCTTCCTAATTTAGTTGTAGCTCTTGAAAAATGCTCGTTTTTCGTTTTTTTTAAAAGTTTGAGCCCCAATATCTCTGATGGTAAAAATTTGATATTTACAGTATAAAGAGAACTTTATGAGAGGTATCTGTGAAAAAAATTTTGAGTTTAATATTTCAGTTTGATATTTGAGTTAGATACATGCAACAGTATCACTTAGTTTCAAACTCAGATGTACAATCTTGTTGATACAGGATCTACAAATTTTTCTGTTTTTGATGTCATATAACATCTAATAATATTTAACATGTTTAATAATATATTTTAACCTATTTTAACATTTAATAATAACATGTACCGGTAGTGTTGTTACAGCCTAGCGTTCATTTGTCCATTTTTCACTAAATCCCCCCTGCTGTAATTTTGTTCTCCATCAAATATCAAACTCAAAATGTTTTTACAGTTACCTCTCATAGTTTTCTTTAAACTGTAAATATCAAATTTTTATTAGGAATAAAAAAGTAATCCGTTGGAGATTCTGGAAAATGATTTCCATTTTGTCAGAAACGTTATCTGGGTTTTTTTCCAGTTAATCTTTATAATTGTTTTTAAAAAGGAAATTAATCTTTGAATTTGACAAATAAAACAGCTGGTTTTCGTGTATGGATGCCTTTTTACAATTGGAATGAAGGTAAACCGATGTTAATAATTATCACGACGCTCTCGATAACAGCCTTTTGAAAGAATTCAATAACTAATGTTGAATCCACAAAAGAATGTTTGTTGTGACATAACCATGCCTGAAAGTGAACATAATGGAAATTGAACAAACAAGTAGCCAGAAGTGAAGGACAGACGTTGCACAGCCATGGTAGTGGTATCATTTGGAATGTCTCTTTTAGTACTTCAAGAAGCTAGAGGTTTCTGCAGGTTTGTCTCAACTTTCTTCAGTGTAAACAGATACATTCATTTCAGGTGACGTTATCTAGAAATGTAGTTTTAAAAAAAGCCTAAAAAAAAAAAAAAAAAAAAATATCTCTCTCGGAATTAGTTTTTAATATGGATGAGTTTGATTTAGCTGTTGTCAGATTTAACGGCTGAGAAATATTCCTCGAAATTGACAGGTATTGATTTTTAATATATATTTATATATTCATTCGTGATAAATTGGATTTACGAAGAGCAAAAGAGCATTCAAATGAAGTAACATCATTTTACTCTGGCTTCGCTGGTTCTTATGTTTTTAAATCAGTATAAAATGTTCTTTTCATAGACAAGCATTTTAAAGAGACCAATAATTAAGCCGAAAAAATAAATTTCTAAGCTTTATTCGAACCCTAAATCACCAAAAGACATCAATAAAATAATAAAGTAGATAAATATAAGAATAAATTGAAATATTAAAGACTTTAAAAATAAAACTTTTACGTGCGCTGTTCATATCTTAGAAAGCAATCACAAAGCCGGCACATCTGCTTATTTAAAAAAATATATAACAAAATTTAAAAAGTTACAGCAACCATGGTTTTAGTCATCTCAAGCATGACTATCTTCAAGTGATTTTCAAGTCATACTTGAAAAAAGTCACGCTTGAGTTGACTGAAACCGTGGTGGTTGTAAATTTTTAAATATTGTTAAATATATATTTTTTTAAAATAAGCTGGTGTGCCGGCTTTGTGATTACTTTCTAAAAAACTAAGAATAAAACTAATTAATGAGTGAATTGAAAATTAAAACATTACAATAATAAGTTATAATGAATTACCAAAAAAGACAATATCGCAATATCTTTACATTAATCCCATGGAATGTTTACCAGTGTTTTTTTTTCAGTGGTAGTGTTGTTGGTGGAATCCATTAGTAAATACTACGACCCCTTTAATACACTTTGATGGTGTCAGTTGGTCTACATTTTTATAACGTTTGATCCCGTAACAAAATATGTGGTCTGAAATGGTAAAATGTAAGTCTAGTGTCTACTTCCTTCCTAAAAAGTTCGATATGAATCCAGACTCTTCGTTTTCATTAGTGACAATTCCCTCCTCTCTGAAGCAAACAACAAATGTTTTCAGTTCCTTAAATCTGTGTTTTCCAGTTTCAAGTGATGGAGATTCCTTCATGTTTAAATGATCAGATATATATTTGTGTGACCATATACACTGCTGGACAATTGCTAAGTATGGATCATAAATTGCGATGTATCATAACATTACGCGGGAGTGGAGGCCCAGCAGGATACAATCTTGTTGCCACACTGTTCGGACGTAAGAATAAAGATCATTTATTGTTCTGGAAAATACAGAAGGTTGTGAAACAGATGAAATGACAAAAGTGTTCGTTTGATGTTGTATACGGAGAAATAGAAAAATACATATGAATGACAGTAGACACCCTTGAGAACGGTGCCAGTACGGGATATGTCCACCGTGGAGGACGATACAACATTCTACACGACGACGTGTCATACTTTGCACAATATTATCCAGCGGCTACGGAGGCAAGTTATCCAACTCCTCTGTCAGTGCACGAATGAGGGTGGTTCTGTTTTTTTGGAGGATATTGTTGACCAGCAAGGCGCCTCCCCAAACCCTCCCAAATATCATTGCAAACGGGCGGTACGGTGCAGTCTGGACAATGGGACACACACAACAGATTTGCGGGTGTGTAGTCTTCCTTGTCTCAAACGTCTGGCTACGGGACGTTGTTTTTCGCGAGAGCCGCTTTCCTGCGGCAGCAAGAAACTCAATTGCCACTTGCTGAGCTGTGGTGCGCGGTTCCATTTTGCCGTTAGGGCAAAGTACCTGTCTTCTGCAGGCGTCGTACTTCTAACACGACCTTCCCCGTGACACCTGCTACACATTCCAGTTGTTGTAAATGCTTTCCACAGCCGTTAAACAAAGCTGTAGGCGATGCTGAACTCCTTAGCTACATCTGTTATTTGTCGCCATTCTTCGATCTTTCCAATAATACGGCCACACGTAAAATCATCTCGAAACAAGCTCGAAACGGCCGTCCCAGAGTACAGCTCGACTCAAAAAGGCATTCTTATTTGAATTAATTGCTTTTCTTTTAACCTTTAGAGGGTTTCTTATTTATTTATTTATTCCATCGTGAATTCCCAATTCTTCCCCTCGTATGCCTTTTTGAGTCGAGCTGTACTCTGGGACGGCCGTTTCCAGCTTGTTGGGCTCTCTTCAGCCAGAGCTAATCAGTCAGTGCAAGACTCAAAAAGGCATACGAGGGGAAGAATTGGGAATTCACGATGAAGACAGTGACCCCTCAATGACTAAAAGCAAGAAAATAAAAAAAAAAAAAACAAGAACAAAATGTGGAATCCAAATCCTTGGGCAGCACCCATGCTATCACAAAAGGAATTTGACCACAAAAAAAGGAAATAAATAAATAAATAAGAAACCCTCTAATGGTTAAAAGAAAAGCAATTAATTCAAATAAGAATGCCTTTTTGAGTCGAGCTGTACTCTGGGACGGCCGTTTCGAGCTTGTTTCGAGATGATTTTACGCGTGGCCGTATTATTGGAAAGATCGAAGAATGGCGACAAATAACAGATGTAGCTAAGGAGTTCAGCATCGCCTACAGCTTTGTTTAATGGCTGTGGAAAGCATTTAAAACAACTGGAATGTGTAGCAGATGTCACGGGGAAGGTCGTGTTAGAAGTACGAATCCTGCAGAAGACAGGTACTTTGCCCTAACGGCAAAATGGAACCGCGCACCACAACTCAGCAAGTGGCAATTGAGCTTCTTGCTGCCGCAGGAAAGCAGCTCTCGCAAAAAACAACGTCCCGTAGCCAGACGTTTGAGACAAGGAAGACTATACACCCTCAAATCTGTTGTGTGTGTCCCATTGTCCAGACTGCACCGTACCGCCCGTTTGCAATGATGTCGTGAGCATCGCAATTGGAACGAAGAGGAATGGGATTCCGTACTATTCTCAGATGAGAGTAGGTTCAGTCTGTCATCGGATTGTAGACGCCAACTGGTCTGGCGTGAGAGTGGTACTACGTATCGTCAGAAAATATCCAGTAAAGGGACCGATATCCGACTTGCAGTATCATGGCATGGGCCGGCATCATCATCAATGGCAGCATGTCCCTACATGTGGTTGCAACTAGGACTATGACCGGCCAACGATATATTGATGAAGTTCTGCTGCCTCATGTTCGCCTTTTTCGTGGTGCTGTCGGTGATATACTTCTTTTCATGGTCGACAACGCACCATGTCATCGAACACTCGCTGTTCAAGATTATCTAGACAGCGCAGCGAGGGTATTCAACAACTTGTATGGCCAGCACATTCTCCAGATCTAAACCACATTGAAAATATTTGGGAGGGTTTGGGGAGGCGCCTTGCTGGTCAACAATATCCTCCAAAAAAACAGAACCACCCTCATCCGTGCACTGACACAGGAGTTGGATAACTTGCCTCCGCAGCCGTTGGATAATGTTGTGCAAAGTATGACACGTCGTCGTGTAGAATGTTGTATCGTCCTCCACGGTGGACATATCCCGTACTGACACCAGGTGTCTATTGTCATTCATAAGTATTTTTCTATTTCTCCGTATACAACATCAAGCGAACACTTTTGTCCTTTCATCTGTTTCACAACCGTCTGTATTTTCCAGAACAATAAATGATCTTTATTCTTACGTCCGAACAGTGTGGCAACAAGATTATATCCTGCTGGGCTTCCACTCCCGCATAATGTTATGATACATCGCAATTTATGATCCGTACTTAGCAATTGTCCAGCAGTGTATATGGTCACACAAATATATCTCTGATCATTTAAACATGAAGGAATCTCCATCACTTGAAACTGGAAAACAAAGACTTAAGGAACTGAAAACATTTGTAGTTTGCTTCAGAGAGGAGGGAATTGTCACTAATGAAAACGAAGAGTCTGGATTCATATCGAACTTTTTAGGAAGGAAGTAGACACTAGACTTACATTTTACCATTTCAGACCACATATTTTGTTACGGGATCAAATGTTATAAAAATGTAGACCAACTGACACCATCAAAGTGTATTAAAGGGGTCGTAGCATTTACTAATGGATTCCACCAACAACAACACCACCACTGAAAAAAAACACTGGTAAACATTCCATGGGATTAATGTAAAGATATTGCGATATTGTCTTTTTTTTAATTCATTGTAACTTATTATTGTAATGTAATGTTTTAATTTTCAATTCACTCATTAATTAGTTTTATTCTTAGTTTTTTAGAAAGTAATCACAAAGCCGGCACACCAGCTTATTTTAAAAAAATATATATTTAACAATATTTAAAAATTTACAACCACCACGGTTTCAGTCAACTCAAGCGTGACTTTTTTCAAGTATGACTTGAAAATCACTTGAAGATAGTCACGCTTGAGTTGAGTAAAACCATGGTTGCTGTAACTTTTAAAATTTTGTTTTATATTTTTTTTTAAATAAGCAGATGTGCCGGCTTTGTGATTGCTTTCTAAAAAACTAAGAATAAAACTAATTAATGAGTGAATTGAAAATTAAAACATTACATTACAATAATAAGTTACAATGAATTAAAAAAAAGACAATATCGCAATATCTTTACATTAATCCCATGGAATGTTTACCAGTGTTTTTTTTCAGTGGTGGTGTTGTTGTTGGTGGAATCCATTAGTAAATGCTACGACCCCTTTAATACACTTTGATGGTGTCAGTTGGTCTACATTTTTATAACATTTGATCCCGTAACAAAATATGTGGTCTGAAATGGTAAAATGTAAGTCTAGTGTCTACTTCCTTCCTAAAAAGTTCGATATGAATCCAGACTCTTCGTTTTCATTAGTGACAATTCCCTCCTCTCTGAAGCAAACTACAAATGTTTTCAGTTCCTTAAGTCTTTGTTTTCCAGTTTCAAGTGATGGAGATTCCTTCATGTTTAAATGATCAGAGATATATTTGTGTGACCATATACACTGCTGGACAATTGCTAAGTACGGATCATAAATTGCGATGTATCATAACATTATGCGGGAGTGGAAGCCCAGCAGGATATAATCTTGTTGCCACACTGTTCGGACGTAAGAATAAAGATCATTTATTGTTCTGGAAAATACAGACGGTTGTGAAACAGATGAAAGGACAAAAGTGTTCGCTTGATGTTGTATACGGAGAAATAGAAAAATACTTATGAATGACAATAGACACCTGGTGTCAGTACGGGATATGTCCACCGTGGAGGACGATACAACATTCTACACGACGACGTGTCATACTTTGCACAACATTATCCAACGGCTGCGGAGGCAAGTTATCCAACTCCTGTGTCAGTGCACGGATGAGGGTGGTTCTGTTTTTTTGGAGGATATTGTTGACCAGCAAGGCGCCTCCCCAAACCCTCCCAAATATTTTCAATGTGGTTTAGATCTGGAGAATGTGCTGGCCATACAAGTTGTTGAATACCCTCGCTGCGCTGTCTAGATAATCTTGAACAGCGAGTGTTCGATGACATGGTGCGTTGTCGACCATGAAAAGAAGTATATCACCGACAGCACCACGAAAAAGGCGAACATGAGGCAGCAGAACTTCATCAATATATCGTTGGCCGGTCATAGTCCTAGTTGCAACCACATGTAGGGACATGCTGCCATTGATGATGATGCCGGCCCATGCCATGATACTGCAAGTCGGATATCGGTCCCTTTACTGGATATTTTCTGACGATACGTAGTACCACTCTCACGCCAGACCAGTTGGCGTCTACAATCCGATGACAGACTGAACCTACTCTCATCTGAGAATAGTACGGAATCCCATTCCTCTTCGTTCCAATTGCGATGCTCACGACATCATTGCAAACGGGCGGTACGGTGCAGTCTGGACAATGGGACACACACAACAGATTTGAGGGTGTATAGTCTTCCTTGTCTCAAACGTCTGGCTACGGGACGTTGTTTTTTGCGAGAGCTGCTTTCCTGCGGCAGCAAGAAGCTCAATTGCCACTTGCTGAGTTGTGGTGCGCGGTTCCATTTTGCCGTTAGGGCAAAGTACCTGTCTTCTGCAGGATTCGTACTTCTAACACGACCTTCCCCGTGACATCTGCTACACATTCCAGTTGTTTTAAATGCTTTCCACAGCCATTAAACAAAGCTGTAGGCGATGCTGAACTCCTTAGCTACATCTGTTATTTGTCGCCATTCTTCGATCTTTCCAATAATACGGCCACGCGTAAAATCATCTCGAAACAAGCTCGAAACGGCCGTCCCAGAGTACAGCTCGACTCAAAAAGGCATTCTTATTTGAATTAATTGCTTTTCTTTTAACCATTAGAGGGTTTCTTATTTATTTATTTATTTCCTTTTTTTGTGGTCAAATTCCTTTTGTGATAGCATGGGTGCTGCCCAAGGATTTGGATTCCACATTTTGTTCTTGTTTTTTTTTTTTTTATTTTCTTGCTTTTAGTCATTGAGGGGTCACTGTCTTCATCGTGAATTCCCAATTCTTCCCCTCGTATGCCTTTTTGAGTCTTGCACTGACTGATTAGCTCTGGCTGAAGAGAGCCCAACAAGCTCGAAATGGCCGTCCCAGAGTACAGCTCGACTCAAAAGGCATTCATATTTGAATTAATTGCTTTTCTTTTACCCATTGGAGAGTTTCTTATTTATTTATTTTATTTTGTGGTCAAATATCTTTTGTGGTAGCCTGAGTGCTGCCCAATGATTTGGATTCCACATTTTGTTCTTGTTTTTTATTTTCTTGCTCTAAGTCTTTGAGAGGTCACTGTCTCCATCGTGAAATTTTCAATTTTTTTTTGCAAAAAAAGAAAAAAAAGTTAATCCACAATATTTACTTAAATTAACTTGAAATCGAACTAACTTCAATGGGATAAAATATTGCCTAATAGATTAGATTAAAGAGTTTAATACTATTCGTTTAAGACAATGAGATAGGATAGACAAAAATAGGATAGAAATTTTACAAGGAAATCTACAAGGGAATTTTGTCGTGCTAATTGTCTGACAAATGATTCATTTGGAAAAGATTTCCAATAGAAGAGTTGTATCGTCTCTAATAGGCATGTTTACCCAGTTTCATGTTGCAGTGTTATAAAATCGTTTCTTGGGGTGGGAGTGGAGGCACAGATTGACTTATTTAATAAGCCTCTCTTTCACCATTGGGGCCGTCCATTAATTACGTGAGGTGTTTTTTAAAAAATTTGGACCCTCCCTCCCTCCTCGGTGAGATTTGGTGAGATTTTGCTGGACCCCCCTCCCTTTCCCCTTTTGAGCTCACGTAATTAATGTACGACCCCATTGAAAGATAAGCTAATAACAATAGTGGGATGAGTTCTAAGTTACTTTCTTCAATTAAATAATCACTAATTTGGTTGTTTCCGTTTTGTTAAAATGAAGATCTCTTTTGTTGAAGTCATTGTTTTGTAATTTTTCTTTCGAAATGAAAATACAAAAGACAAATGAAGTTAATTTAAGGAATTATGAATTATTCAGTGTAAAAGGAATTCAAGTCATTTTCAAATAAAAAAAAAATCAATAAGCTTAATTGAAAATCCAACCATCATTATTATCCGTGCGCTCAAAGATGAACCTCTCAGAATGCAACGCAGCTTATAGATTGATCTTTCTTGGCTTTTCGTTAATATTCAAATGGAAGAGAAAATGGCGGTCGCTGGTTCACAGTCAACATTTCGACGAGGAAGAGTTATCAAGAGTCAAGCTAGGGAAATTATTCTTAACGTTGCTCGTCGATTTCTAGAAGATGTATCGCCCAACAACGATTTGAAAAGTAAAAAGGATGCGTTGAAGGTCACTGCAGAATATAATGGAGTGAGTTTGTCAACGGTGAAGAGAATTTAAAGTCGCCTTTGCTACGAACGCCAAGGAGAAAAAGGCCTCTTTTGGCTCCAAAGAGTTCGCCTGACGATTTTGATTGTTCCGTCATTCGCAATATTAATATTCTAATTTTAGTAGTATATTCTGCAGTGACCTTCAACGCATCCTTTTTACTTTTCACATCGTTGTTGGGCGACCGCCATTTTCTCTTCCATTTGAATGTTAACTAAAAGCCAGGAAAGGTCAATCTATGATCTGCGTTGCATTCTGGGAGGTTCATCTTTGAGCGTGCGGACTTTAACTTTGTATGTTTAACTTACTAATGAATCACTGTGATTCACGATCCCTAAAACTATTCAAAATAACTTACAAAGAGAATTTGCACTGGTCTGTCATTAGTTCTCTTTTAAATCGTGAATGGCTTCGCCAGAGAAATCCATTCCAGCCATCAATTAGACAACAAATTGAATTAATGTTTATCTAAAAAAATGTAGCCCAATTCCTTCGTTACCAAAATAAACAAGAATTTACGTAATGATCATTAATAAGCGATTTCTTTTACTACTCATGTTTTTTTTTCGCTTGTTTTCCAAGTAAAGTGAGGCTCCTGACATCAGTAAGTTTCTTCCCTAATAAGATTTAAAATACTGAAATCTTCTTGAAACTTGTCATATATATTTGAGGACTAAGAGACGATTTATAATTGAAATCTTTTCCCAATTAGTTCCTTGTCAACATCAAAACAACTGACAACATTAGGACAAAATTTATTAATCTTATTTTAAGTCGTGAAAACAATACAAACAGAAAGGATAGTTTCCAATTAGAATACAAATAGTATTAAACTTTTCATTTTCTATTTAAAAAAATGCGTTATATATATAGTCCATAAATAAGCTTTCTTGATTTCAAGAAGATCTATCTACGATTCAAGAGTTTTAGAAGTCATACACACATTCAGACTGATTTATTTCATAAGTCACTTTTCTCTAAAACATGGCTAAAATGGCAAAATTATGCCTAGGAATATTTTTTTGATCGTCTGTAAGAAGATGTAAAGAGAAGAAAACGTAGATTTCATTTGTGAATGGAAGAGATTAAAAATAGAATTAACTTTTCGGAAAAGGACAATTTTATTAGTAGAAACTGGGGAAACGTCGATTTGCAGCAGTGCGTCTTAGCAGAGTCAAGGGTATTTCTTTAGATCTATCTACAATCTTATGATTTTCTCTGTATTGAGTTTCCCAATCGGCCATTGTCTTCTCTGGTTGCTGAGATAGTCTTAAAAAGTCTGTAGAATATATAGTTTTCTTTGATGACGTCACTTGTATGCGGTTACTAGTTACTTATTTATCTTTAAGAAGGAATTTGCTAATAGTAAGCCTTTAATAGTCACTAGGTCGTATTAATCCCACTGACAAAGATCTTAATATATTCTGTTAAATCAGACAAAAAGTACTGCAAATCTTGTAGGATTTTTAGAACTCCTATATTGAGCTCATATATTTTGAGAACCAATATAGATATGTTTATATATTGTACATGCATAGCAAAGGGTTGTGAAAGATATGGTTAAAGATCTACACTGAGAAAAATGTCGGCATACAGGGTTATTCGTAATTCCTTGACACATTTCAAAGGGCACATAAATAGATTATTATTTCTTAATTGTTTCTTTTTTCATATTTTTTTTTTATAAATGTTGTGTGTCTCCATCTTGCGTGACGTCAGATATCCATTTCTGACGATTTGTGGTACAGCCACAGTATATCAGTGTTGAGGGTTGCAATTGCATTGGTGATACGATGTCGCAGTTCGATTAGGTCAACAGAGAGTGAGGAACGAACCACTTATCCTTCACGTACTCCCAAAGAAAAAAAATCTGAAGCAGATCTGATGACTTTGGGGGCCAGCAAAGTAAGGCCAGATTACCACGGCTTTGCGCCCTATTCAATATTTATAAGATCAATATCATTGCTGTTTTTAATGTTAGAGTAGTGGAGTTATTTCATCAAGAGGATACAAAAGTCGAAGTGATGGAAGAGCAATAAAAATTAAGGTATTAGCTGGAATAATGTTGTGGCAACTGTCGTTCAGGTATCCACAGATCAAGTTGTGCAACAGGTCGCATCACACTCACTAGTGAATTCTTGTATTCCAAGACGAATAAAGCCTTCTCACATTGTGAAGCTGCCATTTTGGATGCATTTGCGCCCTAGCGGCAGGCGATGAAACTAGGATAAAGCGCTCTGCTAGATAAAACAAAACAAAAACATGGTGAGTTTGTCTTTCATTTGATATCTTGGGCGCAAAAATCCCTTTTTTTTTCGCAGCAGAGCTACGAGCCATTGATATGTATTAAGGAATTATGGATAGCTCTGTGTTTGGTATTTGGTTGCCTTTGAAGATGCTAGAACGATCCTAACGAAATGTAGACTGTATTTTTTTTTTCGTCATTTGACATTTTTATTCATTCCTCTATTATTCCATACTTCATCCATTTATTCATTCATTGTGTGAGGGAAATCTTTTGTTTATATTCCATCCTTGATTTAGTCAAGAACAAAAAAGTATGAATGATATTTAGTAACAGTTCTATAGGTTTTTCTTTACATATTCCTTTGGGTTATTCTTATTCATCTATTAATTAGAATTGAAGGAAAATGAATGGATGTCAAAGAAGGTTCTTTAAGCGTCATTATTCGATTCACGAATAATGAATTCGGGGCAATAGTGAAGGTGAAAATAGTGAAGTATTCAACAAATATTAGAATTTGAAAATGTAAATATAGGCTTTGTGTCAAAAACATAACTTAAGAATAACATTGTAAGAAAGTAAGTTCTTTCAGGAACATCTTGTTCTTTCTTTTTCTTTGGTGAAAAGACTTGTCCTTTGAATATTCAGCTTAACATAGTTTCGAGAGGCGAGCGACACCTTGTGCCTGTACTATGAAACTGAATTAAGCCTGAGATTGACTTCTTTGCCTGTGTGTTGGCGGCAGCTGCATTGCTAGTCCATCACGCCGGGTAATTGGACTAAATTGATGCCGTCACTGAAGCGATGGGGAGCCGTCAGATTGTGAGCTGCTTCCGAACCAAAGTGACAGCCACAGCTTTGCCATTAGATGGGGGATCGCATGGTAAAAAGTGGGAACCAACAGATTGTGGGAGAAGTTTTTGCAGTTGTTTACCAGACTTCAAAGGAGCGCCAGAGAGAAGGAATGAGAGGCAAAGGAAAAAAATGTGTGAAGGTTTCTGTATTCTTTTGTAAGCATGCACATTTTTAATGTTGCACCGTCATGAACAACGCCTACAACATCATTGAAAAACTTCTGATAAAATTGAGAAAAGTAAACGTCTTATCATCGAATTTGTAGGTTTAATGTATATTATTGGGAGCATTTACAATAGAAATAATAAACTGAGTCCATCCAAGGCCCCTCTTCTAAAGATAGAGGCAACCTGGACCTGGGTCCTAGATAGGTAATGGCCTCTCGGGGAAAGACTACAGTCCTCGCGGCGAGAAATGATCCTCCCAGAATGCAACGCAGATGATAGATTTATCTTTCCTGGCCTGTCGGTCACATTCAAATGTAAAACAAAATGGCGGTCCTTGGATTCACATTCAACATTTCGACGAGGAAACGGTCTCAAAAAACAAGTAGGGAAATTATTCTTAACGTTGCTCGTCGATTTCAAGAAGATGTATGTGAGATTTTTGATATTTCCTATTTTTGATAATTGAGATTGATATTTTTTGCGGTGCTTTCGGCATTGATACTGGAGAAATTAGTCAATGATAATGTGTTTGCGGGTTCAACTCTCACCGCGACGATAAAATGTACTGAAACGTATGTATATTTGTATCCGTCCGTCCCTTCTAAAATTGCGATAACCAGATTCCTGACAACCAAAATCACACCTAATAATATAAGTTTTGACTTTTCAGATTGTACATTAAGTCGGGTTTAATGATTTAATCCTTATCCGCAGTCCATTTACCCAATTGAATCTCTTAACTTAAAGATTACATTGGGCGATTATTGTACTGTGCATGTATGTACATTATATTGTAGTATTACTGTAAGTATTTCAAAAATGTATGTATGAATTACCGTAGTTACATTGTAGTATTTATAAAAGTATAGAGGTGCAATACAAGATTACAATATTTCCCTAATATTTCATCCTCCCGCACTTTTGTATTTGGGAAAAAAAAATTAAATCAGTTCAAATTTGATTAAATCCTCAAGTGTTTTTCTGTCGCCTAAAATCAATTATTTTGCTCAAGTGATAGCATGCGCAAATTTAAAATGAACTACGAAATGAATTACATTAATAGCTTAATGACGTTGTTTGTTTTCAATGCTTTTTGTATGGGACTTTTGCCACATTATATCGGGATCCATAGAAAGAACTTTTCAAATGTAAATAATCTCTTATTCAAAATGCATATTCCAAGTTAAGGCACCGTGCACAGATGGCCGATTTCGACTACAGCTCCATTGGCGGCTATTGCAGTCCCAACTGTTGGGACGCGGCAGCCATATTTCCTTTTCTAAAATATAGCTTGTTGTTACCCTTCTACTTTTACAAATCTTTTTCAAAGTAATTTATAGCCGAATCGATTCTCAAGAATGGCACTTGTTTTCGTTAATATACATTGGGAAAAATAGTTGGTAAATAACTTGGACGAAGTAGGTGCATTGACTTTTCATTTCCAATGAAGTGCTGACTGCATAATTTTGAATTTTTAGTTGGTTCCCAGGTGGAATCTTTTGGCCTAAAAAACAATTTGAAAGAGATATACTGGTAATTATATGAAATTTTGTTTCTGTAAAGATGTAATTATACAAAAAGTTAGATTATTTACAAATAATAAAAATACAAAATTCAAATGGTCTTGCAGGAAAAGAATAAAAGTGAACGTTTTCTGTATTTTATAAGTACTATTGCATCCAACAACGCAGCAATTAATGCTGCCTTTGCCCATTATTGAAATTTTTTGCAAGAATGGGCATGCAACCTTTCGTAAGCAAGTTATTGTTAGAAGCTCTCCTTATAATATTTCCAATTTCTGCCGCCACTGGCAGCACCAGTCACATGCACGGTCCCTTACTGACGCACAGGAGCCTCAACTTCCATAGGAAAGCAGGCTAAGAATAAATGGAAAATAAATAGCACGTGTTTTAATAAAATTAATTAATTCTATTTTGCCAATTTAAGGATATGTACCTTTAATTAACCTTTTTCTTTTTCTTTTTTTTCTTCTAAGAAAATGGAAAATTTATCCTTTATTCATTCAGCAGATATTAAGCCCCGCGAACACCATCCAACTTTCCACCAACTTAGTCGGCCGATTTTGACGTCACGAGTTAGTAGAGATAGTTTTGAGCCAGTTTTTCAGCGACTTGGCACCAACTTTAGTCGACCGATTCGAGTTGGTTGTGCACGGCCAACTCGGGAAGTTGGTCGGAAATACCCAATCACAGGGCAGCGTTGGAACACGTCAGTCCTGACGTCACGCCCATGGAAGAAATGGCGTCTAAAACGATTTTCACCGATTCGAGTTGAAGACAAGCTCATACTCAATGAATATCAGAGTATTGCGAGTTTCTTTCATGCATAAATAAAGTTTATACTGAAATGCAGTAATTGTATGCGGCAGAATTTTTCAGAAAGGTTTCAAAACCTCGATTTTTTTCGGATTTTCCACAGCTGCTGGGGGAAACGCATGGCATTATGGGATTCCTGCTGTAACGGCCGACTCATTTGCGAATTGGATGGTGTGCGGGGCTGATAAAAAGTTGGCGGACTAGAAGTCGGCCGACTAAAGTTGGTGCAAAGTTGGATGGTGTTCGCGGGGCTTCAGAATCATTGAAAATGAACTATTGGTTTTCTGTTGGTAGCAATTATTGTCTGTTTACATTGTCCCAAGCAAGTGATATTGTTATCATTTGGAATTTTGTAATATTATGATTTGAAAATAAACGTATGCTTTCCGCTTGTCATTTTCACAGACAATAAGAAAAAAGAAATTGGGAAGAACTTGTAATCTAAGTAGGCATGGGAATGGCACCTCCAGAAAAACTAAACTAAAAACAAAATACACACATTAAAAATAAAATTCACTTGTAAACACTTTGGATGTCACTTGTAAGACGATCTCACCCTTTTAATAACTTATAATCTATTTTCCTTTTTTTTTTCTTTTAAACTTGTGTGTGTGTGTGTATGTTTATTTTTAAAGTCGTGAAAAACAAAAATGGAAAACCTACATTTTTATTTCAATTCTATCGATTGATTGAATACAAGGAGAGAACATTTTCTCAAAAACATTGAATTAAATCCGCGTTATTAAATAATTTTTTTTCTACATGGGATTAATTTTAATCGTATCAAACCACGCCAAAAGGATTAAAAATTTAATATTCATTGTCTAAGATAGAGAGATAGTTCTAGAAAATAGGAGAAAGAATCCTAGATTTTGCTTCCAATGCTTTTCTAAGGGGATTTTTTTTGTCTCCTTCGCGCGCAAATTTCTCGACAAAAGCCCAATTGGAAAAGGTTTCAAATGGAAAAGTTAAATCGTTGCTTGAATAAACATATCAAGTTTGAAGAAGATCCATCCAGAGTTTAAAAAGGGGTTTTATATAAAATCACACAGACGGACTGACTGATGGAATAAGCCCATTGGTTATTAGAGTAAAAAAAAATTAAAATAAATAAATCTAGAGAGAAATTTTAACGAATGACATTTTAATGACAGTAAGCTTCAATTTCTCTGAGGAACTTTGTTGTTGTTTCCTCAGAGTTAAAAGTTATACGAAGGAGGATCAAATATACAACAGAATGTAATGAGAAATATACAAGTTGATAAGAAGCAAATAAATAGCCTTAAACCCTCAGTACCAATGTCAGACCACAAGAGGACATGACAAGGCAAAGCTCCAAGTGATTAGTCCATTCAATTCACTAGGATTAGCTTTCATCTGGTCTGGGGTTTTAATGGAATTTTGTTCTCTAAGTGGAGCTGATATTCGTCAATTAACAGCGTAATTGCAATCGACTGAGAACAGCTAATCATATTTGATCCATCAGTTTTGATGTTCGTCTGTCCCAAATTCCATTGGATTTGTAGTTGGAGATTGATAGTGAACGAATTTAATTACTGATCCCTGGTTGGTCAGAAATATTTTCAAAAATGTTCGCTAACAAAATGAGCTCTTGAGAAGATAGATACTACAAAGTAGTTTATCCATTTTTTAGCTGTTCTGAAGTTTCTGAAATCCTGAATATTATATTTAAAAAAAAGACTGTCTTGTAAGTCGGTAAGCTGGGCGGCAACTAACGAAGACAGCATTATAGTTCTTATGCTATTTGCCATATCGCGTAAGACAAGAGTCCTTCACTAAATACTCATATTAATAAGTTATTAATATGAATATTAATATAATATTACATTATTAATATTATAATATTAATGATAATAACCATTATCACATTTTCTTATGACTTTTTATATTACGGATTGGATACAAAAGTGATATTTATAACATCATCGTATATAAATATTATAAGACTCCAATTTAGGAATTAATAATTAGTTTGTGATTCAATAGGACTGCGTTCTATCCTAATGTTTCGCTAAGGTTTTTCTTTACTTAACCAATCGAAACAAATTGTTTAATTCTATTAAACTTCGAGGTCATCCTGTGCCATTCATAAGAAGTGATTTTACTGGAGTTAGCTCAGCAACAATTTTGAGACTGCGAAAACGAAGCAAAAAAATAGCGTGCTGCGTTCTCCGATGCGAAACCGGTTCATATCGGTCAAAACTTGAGAAATTTTGATAGTTTTGCTCTTTCTTGATCGATCTTGTGTGAATTTTGTTACCGCTTCTGAAATCCTTATCATTTGTTGATGATCTGTCCAATTTTCCTTTGAGATTAAAACATGGGTTGCTCATCCGGACGAATTCCTCCCACCTACAATTATGGAACTTATCGCACTCACGCGATATTACCAAAATCTAATCCAGAAAAAAAAAAAAAAAGAACAGTTGGACCCAGTGACGTAGCAGGGGGGGGGGGCGGTCCGCTACGGGTCCCGCCTGACCTAACGAAAATTTCCTTTTTTTTTTTGGTTGTTGCTTAATAATGGAACTCCCGCCCCGGGACCCCTAAGGCGTTGCTACGCCACTGGTTGGACCTATTTTTAGTGCTCATAAGTAGTATTTGTCAATGTGTAGTTTTAAAATATGTGGTTAAGAATTGAGCATAGTTAATTGACGTAGCGAATGATCAGTTAAATGTAGCTTTGTTTCTAAGTGGAGATTTAAATAGAACGAAAGGCAGCTCATCAAAGATAACAAGTATTATCTTCAGGGAAGTGGATTTGATCGCTACACTAAGGACCGGCTAATTTCACTAAATATCTTCGATACTAAAACATATATATTTGATAGATAATTTCGAGAAAGAAGGAAATAACCTAGATTGGTAGAATTCAGGTGGATGTCTGTACACATTTTGTTTTTCTTTTTGTTGCTCCTCTACTTTGAACATTTATTTTTGTTCTGTTTGTTTATATAACGCATCACCCTACAACGGCTGGACGGATTTCAATACAATTCGGTAGGTTGCTTCTTTAGGGTCCATTTATTTGGATCTCCCTCCCTCCCGCTAATTCTTTTAAAATTTGACACGTTTTTTATTTATAGTCCAACTTCAAATATGAGCACGATTTTTTGTTCTCCATTTCCTCCCCCGTCCATCCACCACAGCATTCTCTGTCTTTCTGGTTAAAAGGTAGAAATCCTCTTAGAGATCAGACAGAGAATCCATTTGCATTTGCTTTTTTTTGAAAACAATGATGTTAAATGTGTGTGGTTCTGTTACCTTACCTTTGGAACCGATGGAGGAATCTTCTTGAAACTTAGCTTGCTTATTTTAAAGGCAAGAGACATCTAACTGTAATAGTTGAGTTTTTTTCTCAAATGTCTCCTTATCAAGAAATACGCAAATTCAGGTGATAACAAAAGACGTCCTCATGAAGCAGAATTCTAGCCTAAATTTTGGATGTCTTAATCAATTAATCCTTTTATCTAATCCATTTGTGCGTGATTTCACTTGATTAAAATTAATCAAATTGAAACAATTCGAAGTAATTAATGCGGATTTAATTGATTTTTTTCAGAAAATGAAAAATATGTATTGTTTGTATTCGGGAGATAAATTGAAAAACAATTTAGCGTTTGTATCGTTTTCACGAGGTGAAAAAACACACAAACAAGATAGATTTAATTGAAAGTATGCTCTGAGTTCTTTCAGGAACTTGTTGTTTCATTATCAGTTTTCCTTATTAATTGATTCCAGGACGTGCACTTCAGGCAAGATGTCTGGTCATTACGACAGACTTTCTTTGCTGAGAGCAAATTACAGTGTCTTTGAGAGACTCTTAAACAAGCTGGCTTCTGTTTTCCTCTGTGAATGTATCTGCTTTAAGCGCCATTCCTAAGAGACTTACTCTAGAAAGCGTCACGTGCTACTTCGAGCTGTAATGCTTTATGAAATTTAAGGTGGAACAAAGTCAGAAATCGGAAATTTAAATCTGTTCGGTCGGGCGGAAAGTGTTTCTAATTCGGTTGGTTCCGTCGATAACCATCGGATCGAAGTCTTTGTGGTAAACAATAATATCGCTGACAATCCATCACTTGGCCGAAGGACGATTGTTGGCATCCGGTTGCTCTTGTTCCACTGACACATGTCGCTGCAATTTATCATTACTGACAGCTAAAGAAAAGGCGAGTGATGTGATCCTGACAAAAGAACCAATCAATAGTTGGTTGGAGCTTATTCATGATAGATCAGCAAATTCATTATTACAATAAAACCACCCACGCCTCCCACCTTATCCGAGATATTTTGGAATGTTGGAAATCGGTTTCCTAAACAAAATAGGAAAACTTTAAAAAAAAAGTAAAGAAATTTTAAGGAAATTAGTTTGTTTTTTTACCTCTTAAAACCGAAAGAAAGCTTATATTTATTTTCAAATTAGAATAGCTATTGAATACAAATATTACAAGTTCTTCGTTTTCTGAGATAAGGCATTATTTACTTAAATTGCCTTAATTTGAATCGACGCGGAATGTATTAAGGATTCCTTGGAATGTAAATAAAGCATTTCTATCCTATTTCTAGTATTCTATCATTATTTTAAACAATGCTTTTCTATAGAAATTTTTGTCGTCTACTCGTGCAAATTTCACGACAAGGACCCACTTTCAAATATAAATTGAAAATAAAATAAAAATGATTTCAACTATGAAATATATCAAATATACAAACCAAGTTTCAAGAAGATCCATCCATTAGTTCAAAAGTTACTCACTCTTACTTAGATTGAAATCATAAGTGAAGCCATGTTTAAAATTAATGAGAATTTAATTACACTACAAAACACCTAGTTTCAACAACTTGAGAGAGGGCTTTTTACCTCTCTCGAGTTAGTGAAACTAGATGTATTTTAGTGTAATTAAATTCTCATTAATTTTAAACAGGTGTACGGCTTAACTTATGTGTTCAAGAAATTTCAGTACACGTAAAAATTGTCATATACATATAGATTGAAATGATGAATTTCATTTTCAATTGGAAAGTAGACCAAATGTAGGGAATGGATTGAACCTGTAGAGAAGTTCAGATTCAATTGATTTTAAGTTTTTTGCTATTTTTCTAACTGAGACTTATTAAAGCTGTGTGTCCCTAATTAATATTGAATCTTCTTAAGAAAAAAAACCGAATTATAATCTATACAGTTTACATTTTTTTGTGTATGTGCTTGTCAAGAAATTGGCGCGATAAGGATAAAAATTCTCATAAAAAACATGAAAACCTAAAAAATGGATTTCTAAACGAGGGATATTAATTTGCTTAGTAATCCCGTAATATCTTCACCAGCTGTGGAGACCAAAAAACTGTGCTCATACTTTAAAGTTGGGACCATAAAGTAAGAAAGTACCAAATTTCGTGAAAATCCTTACAGCCCTTTTAACTTGATGCTCTCACAAAAACAAACAAAGAGAAAAAAAAAAAGTTCAATTATAGTAAATAGTAATATTCCATGTGTCTTGTCAGTATAGTAGATGTTTAAACTTTGATTTTTTTTTTTTTTTCAATAATCAGTTTCTTGATGAAGACTGTTTCTTTCTAATCTTTCTCGCTGTTCATTTGTCGTTGACTGTTGCATTACTTCCTCTATTGACTGTTTATGTAACTAACTGAGTTGAGACAAAGATTGTGAGTTTTGTGGTGTTTGCCTCAAATTATCTATTTAAAGTTTCATAACAACCTAATAATCAAACGGATGTGAATGTATAGACGGAAACAAAGACTTGAACAGATCTGAATCAATGTTTCAAGATTGTTATAACACAGTTGTGGACAACAGCAGATTAGATCAGATTTTTTTTTTCGATTGCTTTAAAGAAGTTCGGTATTTACCAAAGAAATAGAATAAATAGTTTGCTTCTCTCCGTGTTTTCTTTTACAATGTCTTTGTAAGAACAGCTACAAATTGAGGAAGTGACTTAATCGCGCATGCGTTAATTCCAGGTTAAGATCTCTTGCCACGAGTGGAATTTGCAGCCTTGTTGTTGCTTATCTTAATATGGATCCTTATTTCTATTAAACAATAAGTTTTACAAATAAGAACTTTCAGTAACTTCATTGTACAGGAATAAAGATAAAAAAATCTAAAATATTAAAATAAATAAATTCATTAATAAATAAATACACTTCCAAAGCAATTACCCCAGCGAATAATTAGGCCTGACTGCAGTGCTTCTACGCCGTGCTCATAAACCTTTAAGATTGAGCCAATAAGAGTTTACCGTTTTTCTATACAGTCTTACTTGATATCTTTCTGTTGAGTTCCAGTTTCCAAGTCCGTTGGTTTTACTCCATTACCAGGTCCTGAAATTGTGGATTACTTTGAAGAATAAATCGGCACCTATTAGGACAAATTTGACCCAATTTCCTACTATAATTATTAAAATAAGGAAAGATAACTCTTGAACCTTCCTTTTTTAATTCTTTGATTTTAAAATTATTATAATCAATAATAATTTTCTCTAAAATTTTATATTATCATTCATTTTTAGGATTTGCTTCATTTCTTTTAATACACGTTGAAAATCTTCCTATTTGAGCTTTTATCCAATCTTTTAATGTAATTCTATGTTACGCTTTGTACTTAAGTGATTTAGAGAATACAGGATTGAATGTGCAAATTGTAACAAGCTCTATTTAGGGGAAACGAAAAGAACATTAATAGAACGTGTTAAAGAACATGTATACTACATAAAATATAAACTTACAGATAAATCGAAACTTGCTGAACATTTCCTAGAAAAAAGGACATCTTCTGTCACAAAAGTTCAGATATTGCCTCATGAATATGACAATAAAAAAACAAAGAAAGTCTGTTAATTATAAACACAAAGATGGAGAACTTAAATAGATGTGAAGAAGTTGATATGAAGAATCAAATTATTTTCTCAGCCAATAATTTGGCAATGGATTGTTTACGTCATTTTCACTCTACGGACTTTAAAGAATTGATTTATTAACGTATAGCTTTGTAAGAGATTTATTGTAGGAAATGTTTGGTACAAAAATATGTTATGTTATATTATTTTATCACAGATATCATAATATTATTGGAACAATTGCTTCATTATGCTGAAAGGATAACATCGTGGAGTCATGTACATTCATTCTGTTGTTAATCTTTAAGCTTGAAAAAGGAATTAAGACTCATTCCGAAAATTTGCTTTATTTATTTAATTACTTTTTTAAATAAATAATTTATTAGAGATGAAGTAATGAATTTGTCGAAAGAAAGATAAACAAATGAAGCCATTGCAGGAATTTGAATCCATCTCCTAACACTGACTTAACCACGACTTATGAACAGTACCAGAATGAAAAACTATTCCTAATATGCAACAGTTATAAAATCCACTCGCCAGTTTGCCACAGGCGAGTAAAAAATTGTTATCTGGCGATCGGGAAAGAATCCAGAAATTGAAGAATAGAGCAAAATGGGAGTGTCTAATGCATTATTACCTTAATTATACCATATTTATTCGCCACAAAACACTTTTAAGGTTTCCGCCTTTTTTTTTTTTTTTTTTTTGACGATGCAGTGTTTGATTCTTGCATTACGGGTAATCGGGATCTCATTACTATAGTTGAGGACAATGGTTGATGAAATAGGAATATTAGGCTCGTCAATGCACATTTAAAGCATTATGTAAACGTAACAATGATTGAACAACGAAACATGACTTGGTTTTCCAATGGCACTGAAACGCTGGGGAGCCTGACCGATAAAAATGTTTAAAAGGAATATAGAGGGTCCATGATCTGATCCGCCATTGGCTTCAGTGAGCCTCACTCTCGAGGATTTTGTAATGGTTGTCAGACCCACGCTGCTGCCGGCGGATTCCAAGACAACAGCGCTACGACAGATGCTTCGAAATATTTTTCTCAGTGACAAACGATTAACAGAAATTAACAAAGAATTAACAGAAAATTAAATCACTTTGTTACGCGCAATTATCGGTGTCCATTTACAAAAAAAAATGGTGAATTATAGAAACCTATTAAACTGTTTCAACTTCATGACTTCGAGCGATCGATTTAAACTTGAGTTCGAGATAATTAATCGGTTAAATCACCATCTATTAGGATAATAAAAGGCTTGATTTACTGAGCGTGATTCAAATTGCTTGTGTAATTGCTGCATAGTTAGTTGAGAAGCCTGAAAAATTATTTTATCCTCTTACTCGATAACAGTATTTCTCAAATGGAAGCGCGCGTTCTGTTAAATAACTCGATTGTGAGAACGAATTACATTAAACTTATTAAGCCGAATCTGATATCAAGATTGTTTCAAATCATCAAATCTGTAATAAATGCAGATAAAAATTTAAAAAAATTAATTGTAATTCTTATTATTATTAGTCTATGATTATTGAAATTCATTTCTTAATTTCAAAAACAGTCATAGTTTCAATTATAGGCTTATATGAAAATTATAGAAACAAATTAAGAGTAAATGAAGTGTCGTTAGACAGGGAATCGATGGCTGAATAAAAACCAAAGACAATCCTTTATAGAATTGCGTTTTTTTTAATTTGCAGTTTTTAATTTTTAAAAAGTAAACAAAGATATAGTGCAACAGACGGATCTTGACGATCTCGTTTGCGTGAGAATTACGGAAAACACGAGATCCGGCCATTAGCCTCTTCAGGAGGTGTGAAGGAGATGTACGAAATATGTACGAGTAGCTTCAGCTACTCTGTCTTGAACTCTTTCTAAAGGAATGAGAAGTCCTCCATTAATTAATCCCCTCCGAAAATATTCTTCAACTTGCAATATTATTTTCCGTGCGCTGCTTCGTATAGCACTGTTTCTCGACATTTTGTGAGAATTACTTGGATAGAGGCTATTCTCGCGTAAATTACGTGAAATCACGAAAAAACGAGATCGTCAAGATCCGTCTGTTGGACAGTAATTAGGATATTTTAATGATTTTTTTTTTTTTTTTTTTTTTTTTACCATTGGAAGATAATATCCACAGTCTAAACAATGCAAAATAGTCAGTAGCATACGAGAGGAAACACAGTTTAATTGTACAAAGTACAAACAATAAATTATTCATCTATAATAATGTTCTTATATTAGAATAAAGAAATGTGAAGATCAGTTTATATTATTGGGATAATATTACAACTAACCTAATTATTGCATTTACTTTTTTAAAGTTCATTCTATCTTTCAATTAACGATTAAGCTCAGAACTAACTTTGAAAAGACCTTTGAACTGTTGTGTTAATCTGCAATGAATACGTTTCCAAAATAACTTAATTGGTTGTTTTTTCGTTCATTTGAATCAAGAAACTTCAAATCAACAGCAAATATTTTTCCTATTTGATCTTGTACTGCGCAGTTGAAGTTGCCTTTGAAAAGAACCATGCATTCGATGCAACTTGATCGATGTGATTGAATCAGATCATGTTTTCCACGTAAAACCTTTCATTTCCATGATGGGTGTTTCTCCTCATTTGATATCATTGTGAATTCTAGGTTTAATAAAGCGTATGTATTATCAGTTAGTTCAATTGCTTGGTGTAGCGCTGATGAATTATTCTTGACAACAGAGTATTCCTTCAGCAGTTTTCTTTGTTTCTCTTCTAAATTCTAGAGATCAATGAGATCTCTTCCTCCTTCACTTCTTACCCAGTGAAAGAAAAATGTGATTGAATGCAATGGATTAGGTAAAAAGGCATCCTGAGGACACGACTGAAGGATAACACTTCCGCTAAATGCAAAACGTTTTCAGAGAAAGGCGGTTAATTTGGGCTTCAAAGACCTAAAAATTACCCGAAAAAGCTTTTCGCCTGGATCTCCTTGCGTTGGACATTTGGGTAGCTTAGAAGGGACTACTCCTAACTGATGAGCAACTCTGTTTAGATAAAAGAAAACATTTTGAATGGAATATAGTCTGACGTTTCTGTCTAGATTCCATTGATCGAAGTCTTCCAATAGGTTGTGCAAGCTGTTATGTCCTGAGGGTGGTTTATCTTCAATGAATTGGACCTGTGGTTGAAATATCCGTTTGAAGGCTATCGACTTATTTTGAACGAACGGATTAAAAGTTACTTAAAAAGGATTAGATCCAATACTTTCCCATTTTTGTTGCCTTCTCGTGCTAAGTTTTCAACAAGGACCCATTAGGTAAAGATTGTAAATGTAAAGGTTAATTATTAAATATACATGTTAAGTTTGAAGAAGATTCATTCCGATGTTGAAGAATTATCAGGGGAGTGAGTGATTTACAAGGAAAGTAACTCTGTTAACACTTGCTTCTCTATCTGCTGAAGTTTGCGCGAAAAGATTCTCTTTGGAATTGTAGCTCCAACACCAAGAGGAAGAAGTGGGCGGAAAAAAAAATGTTGACGATTTCTGCACCACGTGACAACACGCCACGTGAAATCGCCCACAATTGGTTTGAATCGCTTTCGCTAATGGATTTCCTCGCTCAACTTGGTAGGTTGTCACTGATAGGTGTCCTCATCCTTCACCCACTACCCACACAATGGGTGGTGATAAAATACATCTCCGCTCTCCAAAAAAAAAAAAAAAAAAAAGGTTTGTAAAACTAGACTGTCTTTAGCTTTAAGAATGTGCTTTTCAAGAAATAGAATAAAATTAAGACTTTTTAAGAACTAAAAGCATAATTTCCTTAAAATCTTATTCTTTTTTTTTTTTTTTAATTTATATTATTTTTGAAAAGCTTTTTACTTATTTGTTATTTATACTATCTGCTGAGTAAAAATCAATAGATATTTGTTAATCCACTGTAGATGAAATTAATTAATGGCATTGCTTACTTAATTAGACAGATCCAATATTAGAGCTCGCGCAGCTTATCAAGTGGATTAATGTTTAAATCAATGATGGCTTTACTTGTTTTAATGGGATCTTTTGTCACCACCTCGTGCTAATTTCTTGACGAGAACACACACGAAACAAAAATTAAATAAAAAAAATGAGGTCTCTTGTCCATAAATAGGCGTGTTAAGTATCAAGAAGATTCATCTTAAAAGTTATTAAGAAAAGAAGAGCTGATTTGAATGAGTCTGACCTTCGTAGGCTAAAAATAACACTTATTTAAATTGTTTAACAACTGCGAAGATGGAAACAATTGAAGACTTGAGTCAATAGAACTTAAGGAAAGGCATTATGGGTAATAGCTTAAAATAACTCACCTGCAGATAAGGACAATATCAGATAATGGAATCGTTGAGAGAAGATAAAAATGTAGGTAATTGGAAACTAGAAAAAATGAAGGTAAGGAGAAAAAAAAATGATCGATTTGAAACCGAAAACTCTTCCTTTGCTTTTGCTTATAATAGTTTTACATGAATTGTTCTGTTTCTCTCCATGAACTGACTTTAGGTCCATGTAATTGTTTTCTCTAGTACTGAATCCTATACCACTTACATCTTGAATACTAATCTATTCAAGAAAAATTAATGTGGAAAATGGGAAACTTTGCACACAACAAGAGTGAAAGAATTATAATTTCAGTGTTTAAAAATCGGTTTTGATGTATAATGGATAATTTTAATATATGTGGCAATATTACTACATAAGAAAAAAGAAAACCGCACGTAAGTAAACAGAATTTCACTGAGCTAATTTTGGTTTTTACTGGGAATTGGAGGAATTGCTGTTTGAGTTACTAAACGCTCGTCAGTCCGATCCGCCAGTATACCCGGCTCAGTGAAGAAGAACGATGTACAAAACGGACAAACATACAAGATAATGACCCCTCAATCAAAAACTAAATAAAAAAAAAAAAAAAAATAGAGCTGGGTATACTGGGAAGATCTGACTAATGAGAGTTTAGTAAATCAAAACAGTAGTCTCCGATTCCCCAAAATTAGCTCAGTGAATTTCTGTTTATTTATGTGACGGGTTTTTTTTTCTTATGTAGTAATTTAATAAACCTAAAATGTTGTTTTCTGCTACAATCGATTGCAAAATATTACGTTAACAGTTAAAAATATTATAAACAAATTAACAAAAAATTGTGTATATAAGAATTTTCCTTTATTTTATCAATAATTATTTTAAATTCAGGCCAAATGTTATTATTTTCAATTTTAAGAAATTTTTTTTAGACTCTTAAATTTTAATAATTGTAGAAATTGATAATGGTCCTTCCTAAACTCCGTTAATTTTTTTTAATTATGAAAATTTTGTAAAGTTTTTCTAAAATAGAAAAACAATAACAATTTTGGAATTATGAATCATCATTTAAAATATAAATTGTAAATCAAAATATATATAAACATGAAACTTGGAAATATAAACATTTTGAGTGTTTGGCAGTGGAAATATAATTAAAATATTTAAGTATTTTTACACAGTTTAATTATATTCTTAAGATAGTTTACTGTTTAATTCCTGAAATTTTAAATCAAATGTGTTTCTCAAATTTTTACAATAGGATGTTTTGGAATTAATTTTCTATTTCAATTTTTTTTTACAAAACAGTAAAGCCTGAATTAACAGAATTGAGAACGAATTAAATAAATAAAATTATATTTATAATAAGTTTCTAAAGAAAAATAGTTTTTATTTTTAGATAATTGCATCATCGATGCATTTAAAATATTAAAGTCGACTAGTATTAAAAAAAACAAAACTTTATTACATAAAACCGAAATTATGCAAAAAAATAACTGGTTAAAAAAAAAACCAAAGTATTTTTAAAGTTATAATTAAATGAAAAACAAAAGCCCGTTTACAAATAAAAACAAGTAGAAAACACGGGTTCCTATTGATTTAGTAAGAGTCTAAATAAATTGAAAGGTATCAATGAGGTTTCTTATTGATATCATCCTTTAGCTGCGCGAACACCGTCCGATTTTGCACCAACTTATTTGGCCGACTTAGTTGGTGCAAAATCGGATGGTGTTCGCGTAGCTTTTGATGCACAGATACAATAGCACCTGGGATCCATTGTTTCCTATGGATTCGAAACCTGTTTTGAGCATTCGAAGCATTGAATAAGATTGTTTGTCATTCGATATTTGAATTTATAAGGGTAATGTCTAAACGCAATGCTGTTTCTTTGTTTGCTGAGTACCTCTAGTTCTTCCTTTACTTCCAAACTGAATAGTTTTGTTTTGTCACCAGAGTAACATTAAACTCTAAATGCTATCGATGTGGGTGGAAAAACATCTTCATTTGAAATTGATTGAAACAAGTATCCTTTATCACTGCTTTTGTTGTTAAGGTAATTATGAGTTTAATTAAGTTGCCAAAGGTTTGTCTTGTGGGGTTTTGAACGATTTAAAATTGTTTATCATTGACCTGATTTCAATTAAGCTTTGCGCTTCAGAATAATGGCGCTGTCGACAAATCCCACAATGCCTTTGGAAAAAAAAGAACGCTACTTGATTAATTGCAGCCTTTCTTTTGTGTAAACACTGGATTTTCTAAAACCCATTAGTGCAACTTTTCAATTCATTTGCATCATCAGAATTTCAAGGTGTTCGAGAATTTTGTTACATAATGAATGGAAAAGAATTGGATCAATGAATTAGAGAAGTTTAATAAAATAAACAAAACATCCTTAGAATTCTTAGCGTTTATTAGATGCTTTTGCTTTTTATTATTGTTACATATTTGTTATTGATATCGGTAAGTAAAAATTCCCTATAAAAGCTACTATCTCAGATGCGTTCTTTGTGGTATTAGCATTATTGACAATACAGTCATCTTACTACAATTCTCTTTTCGTTCATACGACGGTTGCCACCATTTCCCGTACGATTCGCGATACGACATTTATTTCGGTATGACGCTATTTAGATGGCGTCAATTGGTTTAGAAATGAACTCTTTAATATTTACTTAATCATAGTGTTAACAAAAATAAATACTTTTTAATAAAATATAAAATAACTTAATAATGAAAAAAAGGAGAGTTTTATCAATATTTCGTTAACAACTTTAAAAAAATGTTTTAAAGTTGTTAACGTATTATTGATAAAACTCTTTTTTCATTTAAATTATTCTTAATATATTAAATATAAACAGTAGAGTTTCTGTCATTTTCTGATAAAAAAAAATCATTAAATCCACAAATACGTATTTTTTCTGAAAATAATGCATTTTAATTATATGACAGCTCACGCATGAATTAAGAGGATTAATATCCTATGATATGTTTTGGTTGTAATGCGTTTCTGTGCAAATTTTTGTCACCTTCTGGCGCTCATTTCTCTACAAGAACCGACCCGGAAAAACGTTCTACAAGTTTTTATAAAAAAATCTGTCTTTTATAACTTGATTCAACTGTTATTTTAAAAAAGTCCTTTACAGAATATAATATAAAAATGCTTAAGAAAAGATTAAAAAGAACTGTTTTATTATAAAAATAGCAAAAACGTAGTCATTCGACTAAATCCTATTTAAAAGATCCTAATTTCGGATTTGCTTTAAATTCTAGAAATCCTTCCTTAATTAACTGTAATGGAAGGACATTTCCAAGAACGTAAAAAAGCTTCTTTGGGTTCTTTGTGGGGAAAAGGGAGCCATCATTGTAGAGGACTTTAGCAATTCCTGACTCTATCAAAGTTAGTTGGTAAAGTATAATTTCATCCAACAACATCGGATTAAAACCAAATCGTCGAAAGATGCCTTTCCCTTCCCTTTAATAAAGAATTTAGATTTAATATCGTCGGAATCAATGTGGAGCCTCAAAATCTAAAATAAATAATAAAAACCTCGCCAAAAGGATAACTGGCGAGAAAATTCATGTGTACGCTAAACGCGGCCGCTATTATTTTTTTTTTTTTTTGATTGACAAGGGAATCGCACAAGATTCCGAAAGCTCTCATTTTTGGTTTTCCGTAATGAATTTTTAAACATTTTTTATTATTAAGGCTTTTTTTAACAAATTTTGGTGTGGTTGGTGATTCCTTATTCTGTTAAAAGAAAAATACACGACCTGATTTCAGTTTAAGTATAGAGAAGTCTTTTTCAAGGGAACGTTTTATTTTATTCCCTTATACTTATAAGGAGAGGACACGGGTTGTATAAAACGGATTTTAATGCCCTTTTGTGAGGTGAAAATACACATGAAGTACTTCAAAAATATGACGGTGTTTGGGTCCAATAACCTATCCTTTTCGAGATATTTGATGTTTTTTGGGAGTGTTTTCCTTGCTAGCTTAATAGCTTCCTTTGTCGATAGAACGAACAAGTGCTTTTTTTCCTTCTGTTTCTTCTCTATTTTTCTTTTATGTTAATGCAGTTTTTTTTTTAATTTTTCTTTTATTTATTTATTTATTTATTTATTTATTTATTTATTTATTTATTTATTTATTTATTCTTTTTGTCTTCCTTTATGTTACGGCAATTCACTTGTTCGGCATTTTGAGTTCTACCTAGGAAATACTAAAATGTCCGGTGAGCGTTAGGACGTTCTAGTTTTGCCATTGGAGTTCCTATTTCCTGAATTGGAGCTTGTCCTGTAATATAGTGTATAGTAATGTAATGTATAGGGTGATTCTAAATTTAAGGATGGTAGGGCACACTAAAGCTAACATTTTTTATCAAACAATGCATGTTCGCAACTATCGCATTTACGCGGTAGACGGCGCTGTTTGGTCGTTGACGATCAAGTCACTGTCTGGTCTTGTTTCCATAGACTTTAGAGCTAAGACTATACAGTTACTTTAGTTGACGATACCCGCCCAAAGATTGAGAGAGAATCGTTGCTGGTAGGCATTTGGATTTGCGTTTGCCTACATGAGCATTGTGCACATTAAACACGCCCTCGCGTGCAAACAATGCTTCATATATGAAGAGCACATGAGCTGGAAAACCCGGCTACACTGTACTCTGCTGCATAAACAAGCAGCAAAAGTCTACGCATCGAGGATAATCCTCCGCTTTTAATGCGTGAATTCTCTGTAAATGGAATGGATGTGATTGCTCCTGGTGCAAAATTCTCCATACTGTGGTTTGGCTCATATCTACGCTACGTGCAACAGCTCTGGAGCTAGTGTCGGGACGTTCCTCAACCTCTCGTAGAAAGTAAACGCGACAGTTGAGACATACATTGTTTGATAAAAAAATGTTTGTTTTAGTGTGCCCCCCCCCCCTTTTCCGTAAAAAAAAATGCCCTTTGAATTTAGAATTACCCTGTGTAGCGTTAATATAGAAATAGGAAAAATATTAAAATAATAAGCGTTTCCTGACATATTCATTGCGTAGTGAACCTGCACCGCACGGGGTTCTTTTGAGGACGAGGAGAGAGAGGGGGTGAAAACTAAAAAAACCGTTCTTAATCAAGAACAAACATCTTACCAAATTACAAAGAAGTCTATCCAGAATTTAAGTGACAGATTCAAGTGTCAATTTGGAGGTTTGGAAATTAACACAAATAAGTTTATATTATAAGTTGGGCCATAAAGAAGCTATGCATCAAATTTAGTGAAAATCCTTTTATTCTCTGTGATGCGCATACAGAGAAAAATAAGTTCAAATGGAGTAAACCACTCCATTTGAACTTCGCATGCGCAATTTCTTTTCTTTTTTCTGTTTTTTCATCTCCAAATTATCCATAGTATATTAAGGGACTTCACTAAAACAAAGCGCGGGGGTGGGAGGGTCGTTATTGGTATTTCTGTTTGATTTACGGTTTGTTGTCTATAAATAAGGCCTGTGCTCTAGGCAGTCAAAAAACAAACGACTGAAAAACAATCTGAGGCGGACAAAGTTCATCCAAGAACATAAATCAAAATAATGATAAATCATCCGGATTACAGCTGGATCAGAAGAGATTGTTCTTAGACCCAATTGAAAATCTGTCTTCTAAGATTTGCCAAATACACAGCATTTATCAATGACAGTAAGAAAGCGATCCTCTTTCTTTCTTTGTTAGATATCTTAAGCAGATAACTACAGACTGTTTAGCGTTCTCGTAATTCTTTAGTTTTAATTCTACTAAAAATCTATTGTATTTACTTAAATTTTAATCTGAGTTTTTTTGAATGTACAAAATGAAGCATAGATAGCTTTTAGTGAGAGACATGAAATCAATCAGTCTGTTCAGGTGTGTTTTCCCCTCCTAGTAATAACGGCAAGATGGATCTTCTTGAAACTTGGTTTGCCTATTCGAGGACTAGGGATGATCTCACTTTTAATATTTTAAGTCTTGTCCAAACGCGTCCTCAAGAGAAATTAGCGCAAAAAGACAACAAAAATTCCCAGAGAAAAGCAATGGAATCTCAACAATAGATTTCTATCCTGTTTTTATAAATATTTTATTGTCTTAGGCAGACAAAGTCCATCCATGAACATAAATCAAAATAAATACAAACGGATTAAACCGGTCTAGGAATCCATTAAATCTTAATCCAGTGCGTATGGTTTTATGATTAAAATTAATGTGATTTAGACATTTTAATTAAATAATATTTAGTTTTTTGAGGAAATGAAATATATTGTTTGTATCAGTAAATAGTAGAATTGGGATATAAATATTTGTTTATTCTACAGGACTTTAAATATATCTAAAGGAGAAATATAGATAAGATGACGATTTTGGTTAGATACCGAACCAAAGTTATTTCGTTCATTTTACGGTAGATGTGTATGATTTTAGTACAGAGGGTGTCAGAGCAACCCATGCCACGTCAGTACCTCTTTGTGACCGAGATAAAAAGTATATTACTTTTTGTTTTGTTTATTTTTTTTCTAATCTATTAGTTATAATATTTGTGACGAACATCGTTCTTGAATCATCGAATTTCCTTTTATACGATTAATATTAACAGCTAGTTAAGTGTTTATTTCAATTTTCTTAACCATAAATGTGGAATATTAATGTAATCCTAAAAGCGTCCTTCAGGATAAAACGACGGAAGGATAAGATGTGTCAGAACAAACTCTTATTTTGACCCTGATGAGAAACCCTGAAGATGATGAGGACTCTTCAATTGCAATGAATGCTGTACACGCAGTCGAGAAGATTCGATGAAATGCCAACACTGCACTCTGTGTGAGATTTATGTAAATAGGGTTTGAGAATTAATAAAGCTAATTATTAGTTGACAATATGATGCTCAGTTCGCCGTCTTACCCAATCATACCCAGGGGCAAGAGGACGAATATGCAATGTTTATGAAATAGTAAAATTTTGAATGAACAGTTGTAGAAAAAGTTTTAGAACAAAGTGAAATCATATAGTTACCATGTTTTTGTAACTCTTATAAATTTTAATTTAAGACTTGCCCCCAGTTCTCCTTTATAAGAAAATCTTAAGAAATAACTTTTAAAGGAAAGAAAAGGCAGTTAAACAATACAAAGTAAATGCTTCTCTACATTTCGATATCTGATCAAAATAAACTTAAATTCTCCCTTAGCTGAAATTTAGTCAAATCCGTAAGTCTTCAATCAATTTGAATAAGTTCAAAATATGTGAAATAACTGTGATTTACTAAATGGATGAATTGTTTTACTTTAAATATGAATTTTCTATGTGAATTTGTATCATCATTATGGGATAATTTCTGGAAACCATGCCGAAAAAGCTTGAAACGTTACGGTAGATAGACAGAAGAACACCTGCAATTTTCGTCTTTATCCCGGGAAACAAAACTCAGTTTACAGGGAGGACTGAGTGAAAGGAGAAGAAATCCAACCTCCGCCGGCGATTGAACCTTGATTCTCCAGTCTGCAAACCAATGCCTAAACCATGTGTCCAATATCTCTTCACACATTTATTTTATGAACCTAACTTTTCTTATCAAAGAAAAGATCGATAAAAAAAAATGGTCAATAAAAAAAATAAATTATAATTTATTTATTTTTCAGTCGCGTTTGTACAATTAGAATCTATTATTCCCTTAACAAATGGGAACTAATTTCGTGAGAAGAAGAATCGAACTACGTAATAAGATAATGTGTCTGTTTCTACTCTCAAACGTTAAAACGGCTAGGCTGATTTCCATGAAGCTTATAGCATAATTACATTCAACTTAAAACGGAGGGTAGAATCCAAAATGCTCAATTAAGTATCGCTAATTGATGCCTTTTTTTTTAAATAATTTTAAGAATCAGCAGTAACAATGTTAGAATCGAAACTTTCGATTTAGCTTCTGTTAACTAAAATAATATGATTTAAAAAAAAAAGTCGTCTAAATGTGGAAAATTTGACCATTTGGAGATAGATTTTTCCGGGAATCTGAAACCTTCGTCTTCTTTGTCTGATCCTGCGCAGTTCGGGCACCACGTTCTTCCGTGTTGTCACTTGCGGCCAGACTGAATTGTATCCATTTCTCGTTGGCAATACGTTCGCCTTCTTCATAGGTTCACTTTCCAACTTCGGCTTCTTGTGACTGCTGTCCATCGCTTCTCTTAGTAAAGAACTTCGGTAGATGGACGGATGCTGCGTCTATTGCTGAAAGTCAGTTCGGTCGCGTGACTTCTTTGCTGACTGGTTTGTCTCCACTGACTCCGTTGGCACTATTGCTATTTCTTCCTCTTAAACGTAACTGGCTTGCTTCCGCCTTTTTCGCTCGGAATGCGGACCATCGCCACTTCTTCGACTGATTGGCTTGCTTCCGTCTCGTGTAACTGGCTTCTTCTACTGACTGACTCGATTGGCTGCTGTCACCGCTACTGATGCTTTTGCTGGCTTGGCGCCACCACTCCTCTCCTGGCTGAGCCTCCCTTTTTAACCGGTTTTCCAGCCTCGATTTGGGTGAACAAGGCTGGTCTCTTTACAGAAGGTAAGGAAACTGCCTGGACTATTCGACAAGTAACAATATTTTAAGTTGCATGATAAACAAGTTTTTAAGAAATCAGTCCAGACATTTTAGCGAGGGATTTCGGATGTCATATGGAAGAGATGGATACCAAACTAAACGTACCTTGTTTAAGTTGGTTCCTGAATAATCAACGAAATAGATTTCATGAAAATCCGTCCAGTGGCTTTGCGTGATGCGCGTGTCAATAGATAAATAGAAAAACAGAAGAAAAATATTCAAGTGGAATAGTGAGATTTCGCAAGCCGAATCAACGAAGAATACAATGAAAAGAAGTGATCATTTCTCAAAGATACGATTGATTTCTGATTTTCTTTGACCAAAACTATCATAATTTTTATAGTTTTAATGACTTTATCAGCATATCGACTATATCATCGAAGTCGTTTCGAAAAGGAAGTGTAGCAGCTTTTTATCTTGTGAACGGATAACAGATATATTGAAATATAATTGTAATACTTTGTTACGTGTTGTTTTAGGGCGCTCGCCATCTGATGCATCCCTAAGCAAACACCGACTACGGGACAAGGGGGGAGAGGTGTGTAAGGTGGGAGTGAGGTGTTTGGACGGGGAAAGGGGGAGGTGCCGTGGAAAGCCAGCCTAGAGACAGTGGCCCGCGCCTTTCAGATGAAAGAGAAAGGGCGAAACTCAGATAAAGAGTTAAAGTAAAGATTTTATTACAGAAAATAAACTAATAGAATAAATACAAGATAACAAGTAAAAGATAAGTCACATGTTCACTCTAATAGTCCGTTATGTTCAGTCCTGGGCTGCACTGGGGGGAGATCGGCTGGGACGGTCTCGAAGGCATCCTTTGGGCACTGCAGAGGCACACTTGCGATCACCGCAATCTGTCTCCGTGTCTCCGGAGATGTCGACAGCTAAAAAGCGAACAGGCGGCTGGGTTGGAGACTGGCGGAATCGTATTTCTGCACGAGTCCGCGATGTCTCCTCTGACGCTCGCCTTTCCGCACATGCACTGCCGTCGACCTTCTTTAAGGGGTGAGCTCCAAGTAATAGTGAAAGCGGGCAGGTTTCCTGCGACGACCGTACACGCTTGCCGCGTGAGCTCGGGTCGTCTTACCTGCGCCTAGCCTTCTCAAACGCTGCTTGCCTCCGTCGTGGATCCACTCCGAGCAGGGAAAATGCGTGGGGTTCTTGGCGACTGAAGCCGCTGGCCGCGGACCGTGTCGTCTTCCCCAAAGCTCGCTTCCTGCTCTTGGCCGCTGCTTGTCGGATACTGCTCTGTTTACTCCCGGGGGTCGCCGTTATATTCCTGGGAGGGGTGGCGAGACATTTCTGTCCCATCACCGCTTGTGGCAACACCACTCGTTGTTGTGACATCAGGCCCTTTGTTTTCCCGGGTTCCCGATGCACATAACAAAAGGGGGAAAGTTGGGAGAAAGCTTTTAACGGTGAACAATATTCTTCATGGCCTGATAGCCTTTGTGGACCGTTTTGAAGAGCTTTCTCGGGTCCTTCCCAAAGTCGTTAAACCATTGTTTAAGGTTTCTTGGTGCCAGTTTGTCGGGAAAATGCAGTCTAGCAGACGCCAAGGACTGAGAACGACGAGAGAGAAATATGTAAAGTTAGAAATGGAAAAGAAAAATATATTAGAAATATTAAAAATATGTTAGGGAGATGAGCGAAGCTCGGGGCACGAATAGTGTTCGTGACAACTTCACCTCCCAAATAGACCGTAGTATTTCCATAGGTTGAAACCCTAAAATGGTTTGCTTGATCTGCAAATATCACCACTTCTATGGAAGTAATTAAAGTATGCTTTAGGGGTGTAATTTTGTCTGTTGAAGGATCACCCCTACTGCATTTGGTATCAACGTGTCATGAAGTTCTTTCTGTATTCTGCATCCTGTTTTGTGAGTTGAATCCCTATTTTGATTCAAGATGTGGAGATGTTGGATATTCGACAAGTGATGCTTTGAGTTCTTATGAGGCTTATCAGCAGCTGAAGTTAAGGGGAACATATGTAGTGTTTTCGGTGATGACCATGTAAGCGAAGGATAGTGCAGCGTCGGTTCCAAAAATTCCGTGATGGAGATTACAACCTAAAGAATGCTCCTAGAGGATCCCTTGAAAAAGTGGTCTCAGCGGAGGAGGTGAAAGAACTGATCGAGTCTCACCCACATCGAAGTTCACGGGAGATGGCTGAGAAACTAGGGGTATCTCTTACACAACAATTTTACGCCGTCTGGAAGAACTTCGCTTTGGAAGTTTGGAGGTGAACGAATGGATACCCCCTGACAGAAGGAGACAAAGCGACACGTTACACAATTTATTCTTCACTCCATCTTCGCGAAGAAAAAGAATCTTTCTTGGACAGAATTGTAACCTGCAACGATAAATGGAGGATAATGTTTGATAATAGGAAGTGCTTATCATCTTGGCTGGATAAGAACGCGCCACCGGCAGCAATTCTTAAACCGCCTCTCCATCCACGAAAAATTCTTTTGACTGTTTGATGGTTCATTGCTGGAATTATTCATTGGAACTTTCTTTCCCGGGGACAAATCATTACAGCGGAGGTGTATGTGTCAGAATTTACTGAAATGCACCTGAAGGTAGAAAAGATACAGCCTACATTGGTCAATCGTCCCCTTTTGTTTCACGATAATGCAAGACCTCGTAAGGGTGAACACACCCTCAGGAAACTTCACGAATTTGGATATGAGATTTTGCCTCATCCGCCTTATTCACCGGACCTTTCACCAACAGATTTTCACCTATTCTAACTTACGGACAACTTTCTGAAAAGCAGGAGATATCTCCAAAATTGTTATCTCAAAAAGAGACAACTCGAAGGATTCCTCGAAGGTAACGCCAAACCACAGATATGTGCAAGAAAGGAATTTCTAGCTTAAGATAGCGTTGGCAAGATTGTGCTGATACAGATGGAGCCTATTTTGAATAATAAAAATTACACCTGACCTTTCAGCTTTTACTATCCATGAAAAATGTCGCTTCTAGCAATTTCACACTATAACGAATTCTCTCTAATGTCAACGATTGATCTACATAAAAACATTGTGATCAAATGAAATGGTTGCGCTGCGATGTTCTTTGATGCAAAATTTTTGAGAACAACCATTTTTGGAACATTTTTTTTTTCACTTCCGGAATGTTTCACAAAACTACCAGAAATGCATTTGCCAAAGGTAAAATTCCAATTTCAAGTTCTTCAGTCAAATTCTGATGCATTGAATTTAAAGCTTTTAAATTAAGATTGTTTCATCTCAGAGAATAATTTTGTTGCAAAAATAATGAATTCGTGATGATTCAGTTGAAATGAGCAAAAATTCAGAGCCGTCATGTTTAGTTCTTAAACGACTGATCACAGAATTCGAAAATGCATTATTAACACTAAAATATTATTTCTGAATCATTCTTTAAATGTTTTTAGTGAATTTAAATTGTGAGAAACCAGTTTCTCAAAATCTCTTTTTTTGAAGAGGAGTTTTGTTATCTCGATTTTGAAATGTTGGTTGAGTTTTCCTTCCTAAAGCAAGTAATTACCACTTTCGTTTCGGGCTGTGAACTTACCTTCCACCGCAAATGCTTCCAATGTCGTCTGAAAGCTGTCGGAATAAAAGTGGTCTGAAGAATTTTTGGAATGTATGCCTCATTTCTGTCGTTCTAATCCACGTAACACACACTGAAGCCTACTGATGAAAATAACTTCATAGATTGGAATTACATTGAAGGTAACGATTATAAAAACAACTTTAGAAGTTTTTACAAATTTCGCAGACAGAATCATTAGAAGAAAATAAATGTTTATCTTTTGGAAAAAAAAAATCTATTGATTCATTGAAGATGAGAATCCTAGAACGGCCGTTTCTATTAAAGCTGATCAGCTAGGCATTTCAGTCTATCATCACTTTGATGAACTTGAGAAAAGCGAAATTATGCAGACAACTTTTTAGCCGTGAGGTGACTTCTTTTTTTTTAGAAACAGCAGTGCTATTTAGAACATTATATCTTTTTGAAAAGAAAGAAGATTCGATCTAAAGAATGGATTGGATTTATATCTTATTTTAACATTATATTCTTAATCGGTGAATGCTTAATCTTTTTACCTAATCCATTAATTTCTTCGTGGTTTGAATTTATTAATCCAATTAATATTATTGAATTTATTAATCCAATTATTTTAATGCTGATTTAATGGATTTTTTTCCCCCAGAAAATGGAAAATTTGAAGTTGTTGAGTAGACATTATTAGAATTGGAAGATAATAAATGTAAGCTTTTTGTTTTGTTTTTTGACGTTTTTTAAAAAAAGAAATTATAAGAAATAAACGATAATTTTAAAGAAGTGTGCTTTAAGTTCTTTCGAACTTCTTGTTTCCTTTGATTTCGTCCTCTCTTCGTAAAACAGTGTCTTTTTTGTATAGAAATGTTACTATTAACCGCCCTCAGAGGCAAGCGATCTTCTGCTACAGACAAAAGCTCCCTTCGGTCAAACGACCTTCATTCAACGATTTTGGTACCATTTCCATGACTACGATGTTTTACGTGAATCTTAAGATACATTCACCAAACTGATGGCGTTTTAGTTTTTGTAGAGAACGTCTACGTGTTCAGTAGAGAACGGCTGGAATTTTTTTTATTGTTTTATAAATAAATATTGTCACTACTTATTTCTAATTTTTAAGAGTATTTTCATGGGAAAATGATCACTTTGTGTTTGTCTTAAACTTTTAACTGCTGCTTGGATCTTCATGAAACTTAGTATGTATAATTATGTAATAAGCCTTTTACATTTGCAATTTTTTCGAAATGAATCCTTATGTAGAAATTGGTGACAAAAATTTCCATAAAAACCGAAAGGCATTAAATAGTGAGTTTCTGTCAATGTTTTAAATAATGTATGTTAATCCGTTTGGCTAATTCATTAACTTGTGTGTTATCTGATGGTAAATCTTCTTTCAAGAATTTTAAGTAAATGGATTTTTTTTTTTTTTCGAAAAATAGGAATTTGACGTTGTTTGTCTTTAGGAGATTCTGTAATTTGAAAATAAAACTAGCTTTTCGTTTCACGAAAAGAAAAAAGACAACAATTTAAAATACATTAATTTATAAGGGGCGTTCAAGAAAAAACGAGCCGGAGGCCGAGAAACAGAAACCAGTATAGGTATGTCAGAAGTATTGGCCCTGGCTGTTGAGGCACTTGTCCCACTGCGATACAAGCGATGAATGGCTGTCTCGTAAAATTCCCGGGGCTGCATTGTGAACCAATTCTGAACGAAGGGCTTGACTTCGTCGTCCAAGGTGAGCAGAATGACCCCCGGGTGAGCTTGCCTGTGAGGTTTGCGAGTAATGCTGGGCATTCACTGTTGTCCCGTGCTGCAGGAAGTCTTATCAGAAGGGGGCCGTCTTAGTCAAAGAAGAACATCCCCTTACTCCCTCTGCTGTCAGAAAACGAACAACACCTCTTTGCTCTTCTTTAGACGCCTCCATTGCACTGTTTCACTGCTTACAACGTGAATGGCCTCGTTGGACGATTGACGTATGCTTCTGCTAGCTTTTAGTCACGTGACTTGCACCCGTGACCCTCGAGCGGAGGGTGTGAACTTCCGCAATCACTCGTATCGGAACCAATCTTGGTTACACATGCAACGATATTATCTTTCTTTCACCGGTTTGTCCATTCCACACTCCGGCTCGTTTCTTTTTGAACGCCCCTCATATTATCCCTTTTTATTCTTAATTTGGTTTGTTTTTTTAACTGAAGGGTCATTGTTTTGTTCATTTTTGTCCTTCTGTTTATCATTCTTTGGTTTCCACTAAGCTATAAGTATTACGCGAATCCAACTGACGAGAACTTAAAGCTCGAAAAAGTCTGTCTCGGGTTTCCGGTACGAAATTTCTACAAATAGCTGAGTGTGCATTTAAAATGTGTGCATTTTTAAGCTTATGTTTCTTGTTGTATATTTGTGAAATTTTTCTGTTAAACCTAAAACATTAACAAATGTTAACAAATAACATTTTAAAGATAGTACGCTTTGAGGTCTTTCGAACTTGTTGTTCTAAGTTGTTTTTTCAAAATGAATTGAGAGTGGTTTTGCTTCGAAAATATTTTGGAAGTATTCTTGAAAATAAATAGATTTTTTTCTCAGAGTGCTTTGAGAATCCAATAGTATTTTGAATTTAGTTAACGCAATCACTGATGTCTTTAGGGTTTTTGGTTCCCTGGTTAGTCATCTATCTGCACCGTCGTTGTTTTGCTGCTGTCTCTCCATACTTCCCATCAGCTTGATTGTCCTCACTTTCCCTGCATTATTCCATTGCAAATTTGCGCCCAAATCCATATAAAGCTGTTCAAAGATAAAGAAAAAAAAATCGCAGATAAGAATTCATATTCTCAGCCGTCGTAGTAAAAATACCTGGCAACTGTTTGCCATGCGCATGCGCAGTGAAATTCAACAAGAATAATTAAAGAAAAGCGTTGCATTGAACTTACAGTAAGAGAATTACCATTAATTGATCTTTTATCATTTTCTTGGCGCAGGTTTATCAAGAGAGCTGCTGTAATGCGATTGTTACAGTAGTTTTTTATACTATTATTGCTTTCTTCATTATTTGCTTTTCGTTTTATTTTTTACAAGATACTAAGGAATATAGTCTGTTGATCTGTTTCCTTGTCTGTCTATTCTGTTTGGAAAATTGAGAAAACTTGTCAAGGAATATTTGCAGAATTACTGCGCTCAGTACCTTTCCCTTTGTTTGGATTTGAGTTCATTAATTGGAGAACTTTACAGTTTTATTCTTTTTTCCTAGGAGGCTTATGAGATCATTCAGTTTGTGTGTACACTGTAATAATTTTTGAATTTTCTTGGTCTATACATTGGAGAATGAGAGATAAACTAACTTTTATACTTTTGAAATCTTTCCAAATAGATTCTGAAAGTCAGAGAAAAGCATCTCTCATCTGAACAATGGATTTCTATCCTACTAGCGTATTATACGCCCCCTCAACAGGGACGGTTTTGAGTTGAGATAGAGTATTTTAAGAAATTTTTTCTGTGTGGAAATATCATTTTTAATTTCTTCATTCACGTCGCGAAATGTGTCTAACGACTCTTCCATTCATCGCTGAGGGTGAGCTTCTGCATCTAATGCTCATCTGACTTCGCCTGTAGTAGGCTAAAAAAAAGGAACATTGAAATTTAAATTTTAAGCTAGTAGGCTCGTCTCTCATCTATTTTTTTTTCTCTGGCTCGTCTCTCATTGCGTCACACACACAGAGGGAGTGATAAGAGATATTTAAAAATAATTAGAATGTAGTCCCCGTAGTCTATTGGATAAGACATCTGACTTCGGATCAGAAGGTTGTAGGTTCGATTTCTGTCGTGGATGTTTCGTTATAGAAATAATTTCTATTTTCACAAGAACTTAAAAGTATTTTCTAAACAGACAGGAAGTGCGTTAGATCACAGACAAATCTATGAATATCATTATTAACTGGATGGTGTTTTGTATCATTTGAGCAAGCGCCAAAATAGATTTTTTTTTAGATTATTACTCCATTTATTAGCGATAGACGTAAACTCTTTATAAAAAAAAATTGTTCCTTATTGCTATCTCAATATAATTCTGCGGAAAATTAATTTTGAATAAATGCCTATTCGAGTAATCACAACGAATAAGATTTGCATCATGTGACTAATGAATGACCTTTGAAGGATATTATTAATTTTGATACTTTCACAGGACAATTCTGATAATTATCTTCGTTTTGATACATAATACTCTTCATTCCATAGAAAATGTGAAGTAATACACAAGCTTTTGCGTTTATGTGAATATCTCAAAAACGAATCCTTTGATCAAATGAACACCACCCAACTGTGAATCTTAATTCCTTTCAGTATTAATTAAAGTACTGTTTGATGTAAATAAATAAATCCACATTATTTACTAATGTTGTCGGAATTGGATTATCTTTAATTATTTAATATTTTCATGAAATCAGATTTTAGGGAAAGTAGGCTTAAGTTCTTTGAAGTTGTTGTTTGTTAAACGGCTTAATAATTGAAGCTGGAATTAATAGAAAATCAAAATTTTTAACTGTAAGGAAGCTACACGATAAGTGCAGTGTTCTTCTCATCCAATATTGAATTTTGCAAGAAATTATTTCCTTACAAATCATTCAGAAATGAAGCTGTTTGAAGTTCATAAGAAATCATTTTCAATTTCAGGCTTTCATTATTTTCTTTTCTAATGAAAACGATAATTATAAATAAAAGTAACCTATGAGGCTATCAGTTACTGATATTACGAAGAAGCTGTCAATTTTTCTAAAAAACAACTCCTGAGTACGAAATTATTCTTAAAACTAAGGATCCATCGCATAGTGACACCATGGGGAGGTCAACTTTGAGGAGTACGTGGAGACCCATGGAGAAAAAAAAAGTTTGGAATAACGAGACGTGGCAGTAATTACTCTTCCCTTACTAACGATTAGATATTCTGTAAATACATTGAATTCAATGGTCACTCCTTCCTGGTGTGAGAACATTAAAACCTTTTTTTTTTCTTTCTGCTAATAATGCCTGTTGAAGAATATTCGTGAATGTACTGTTGTTGTTTTGGCTTAATGAAAAAGAAAACCAATTTAAGTTCGTTACTCTTTTCAAAAGTAAAGATTACTTCAATATTTAGAAGAGATTCAACTGCCTCTAGAGCTACTCTAGTAGAACAACTGAAGTATTGATCAGCTGACGATTAGAAAAGAAATTGGGGCGGAAGAAGAATTCCAAAACTTTTTTGAATTTACTAGGGTTTTTGAAGTTGCAGAAGAAACACAATGAATGAATGCAAGATTCGGTTTGTTTTTTCCTTTATTTGCTTTTCAGTATTTCATTGAAATGCCATTGAAGTTCTAAACAAAAGTTCTAAGTTTCTACCAAATTTGGAATAAAATGCTAATGAAATTTGATGTGGGAAATCTGTTGAAGCACGAAGCTACAGTTCAGTTCATGAAAGAGCTTTTGATGACGTAATTTCCTTATAGTTTGATGTTTCCAGGACATAGCAGCGCTAAAATTCGTAACTGAATCTTATAAACATTACGAAAACATTCTGTTTTTTTACTTTTCTACGGTTACGAATACATAATAATAATTAAACTTGAAAGAATTACAAACGTTCTACACTATTCCCCTTGCTTGGCTATGCAAAGCTTGTCCTTTCTTGGCCATGCTTATGCGATCACAAAACGACGCCATCTTGGACTGACTACTCGGAGGTCAAATTGATGACGTCATGACTCGTGACGTTTCTTCCAGACAAAATCAATCGCAATTTAATGACCATATATGACAAACCCTTCTTTTTTGAAAACTCATTAAGTACAGCGTTAACTCAAAAACTGCAAAAAAATATAAATATAAATATAATGACTTTTATTTCTTTTCGATCCTGGAAAGTTAATGGGTCAAGGAATTTAAAGGACTTTGTTTATTGTTGTTTGCATGTTGGGGTCCTGCTTCCGAGAGCGGCAGTGGAATCCTTAAACTTTCACGCTTTCTGAGCCTATCATCGAGGATAAATCTGGCTGAAGAATCCTAATAAGCTTGAAACGGCTGTCCCAGATTCCCATCGGCGTTGGCTCAGATGCGGAGGCATTTCTTTTTGTTGTTATTTTAATGTAATTTTTATACTTTATTTGAAATGTTTTCCCCCTTAAAAGAGCATTGGAATTTAGTGGAGGATTTCTTTAGTGGAGGATTTAGTGGAGGATAATCCCCTGTTTTTGATTTTAATACGATTAAAATTAATTCTATTCAAATAATTCAAATAGACACAGTATACAAAAATAGACGGAAACAACAGATTCAATTTTTTTTTTTTTTCAGAAAATGGAAATTTTTGTAAATGTTTCTTAATTCACGAGGTTTTAGAAATGGAATAGAAATTTAGGATTTTCGTTTTATTGTTTTGACGACTTTATTATTTTATAAATAAAAAAAAAATTAATACTAAATAGCCTAATTTCAAACCTTTTGGTTTTTTTTTTTTACTTTTTTGTGGCAAAAATTCTTATTTTTCATCGAAGATACTTGAAACCTGAAGGACATTGTGAGATAAATTTTAAATTCTGATATTATTTTGTTTTACCGTTTTTGATAATTAGAACTTCTCATATTTATTTTTTTTCTTTTATCTGAGATTTAGAATATATAAATATATTGCAGTCATCGCTTTTGTACAAAATTGACAACAACAGAATTAGAAGTTTTTTATCAATTGTACATTTTAATACTTTAGAGAATTAAAAGTAACTGGTAATGAGTGGAGGAGGACCGAACACGTCCAGCGTTGAAAGAAGTCGATATCAGAGGAAGGGTGGTTCCTAGGACCCATCGGAGACAAATGAAAAGCGTTTTTGTTTTTATGTTTGATTTCTTATGAAAACTCCACTTCAGAATTCTTGGATGATTTCGTCGTCTTATGATTAATTGATAAGGCTTTTGTAATTTAATAAAAGTTCGAAAAAACTTAAAAACCTATTTTCCTTAAAATGCTTTTTCTTTAAATTTCATTCTTTTTTTTTTTTTTTTTTTTTTTTGATAAAAAAGTATTTTTTTTTCTGTTGAATTTGATTTTTTTTTATCATTTTCATAAGGTCATAGTTAAATCCGTCGTTACTTATTTGCTTGCCATGTCAAAAGAATTACAAAGATTTTCCACATAAATTTAGATCATATCTAGTTCTTAAATATCCTATTGAGTTCAAAGGTTGACTGATTTGGTTATGCTAAAAACTCCCTCATTGCAATTTCACGATTCGATTAAATGTTAATTGTTTAATAAAGAAATGTTTGAAGGTTTATCTATCTATTGATTACGATAGCCAAGACATCAGAAAATCAGGAATGTTTTTTATCCAGAACTTTTTTTTCCCCTAAGTAAGGGAGCTAATCTCCTGAGGCTTAGTTGTGACAACTGATCATGGATTCCCAATTGACTTATCCTCGGGCCAAAGCCTGAAAAAGGTTCTTCATTTTGAGCTAACATCCGGTCTGTTCCTATTAACGAAATGTATCGGACTCAAGAGCAAATAAATCCACTTAACTTAATTAAGATAAATAGACAGTGAATTACTCCTTCTTTAAATAAAACAATCGTCGAAAATAACTAATAATTAGAAAATGATTCTCAATTAACGCTAATAAAGTCCATCCATTCGATTTCAATAACTGCAGAATTTTTTTTTCTATTCTTTCCAAAATCTTTAAATAAATTACAGTACAAATAATTAAGTATAAGCAGTTAAGTTGGAATTTGAACTGCAATGAATAGTAAGAAGAAAAACTATCAAAGTGCACTGAACATAAAATTAATTTACTTAATTACAAACAGTTACAATTTTGAGGACCAGTAAATTATCTTCATCGGACTAATACAATAATAATAATAATAAACAAATAGCCTCAGTAATCTGGGTTTGGTGGTGCCCATGTCACAGAGCGGATGGTTTCCATTGCATCGATGGGAATGAACTGTTTGGTTCCAGATACAGTCATCAATGGGGGAATTGTCAATTCTTCGAATGTTCCTTGACGTCTAATTTCTTCAGTCTTCTAAATACAGCTTGGGAATATTTGCTCCTTCTTCAGAGAATTATTTGGTTCTTCCGTTTTTTGAGCGTCACTTTCATTGAACATCATCATCTCAATACCCTCTGTTTCTCACACTTCGAATCATGTCGCCTTGTTGAGTGCTTCTCCACCTCCTCCATTCTTTGTTTTCTTTCAGCTGACACATTTCCTACTTAGTTCAGTCATTTTAGCATTTCACTGAAGCTTTGTAGACATGTTTATTGAATGACTTATCAAAAGTCCCCATCGATCATACGTACTCTTAAAAAAAATGTTAAAAGGGGTCAAAGGTCACGAAAAGGTTTCCCTAAATTTCTAGGTTCCTATTGGTCTGAAGACTAAAACTGTTATTACAGACATCGTAGATTAGGAAATTCCCTATAAAATACGTCCTACACGTTTTACTCCTAAGGGCAATGGTTTTCACGTGATACGGTCGTATGCTTATAATGATTCCCTATCCGTTAAATCTATTTATTTTTACGGGTTGCAAATAAAAGATAAGGATGCAACTGTGACTAAACCATTCTCTGTATAATAATAATAATTTTCTTTGTTATTTGGGTTTCCCCCCCCCCTCCCCATTCACCGGGTTCCCACTCCTGCCACCAAGTTGTAATCACCCCACCGAGTCAGTTACCACATTCTTCAATAGAGGACTCTAAACCGTAAATGATCACCCTACCACCCTACGCCTTTCACTGGTTTATTATTGTATTGGTTTATTATTGTCGCATAAGTTGATGGAATTCATTAGTAAACGGATGGTTGAGCCCAGCCGAAACATAATTTAATTTTTAAATGTGTTAATATAAGCTTTTAAACGTTTTAATTTTTGTGTTGTCCTTAATCTTTTTTAAATTGAGTGTCAATTTTACACATGTAAAATCTCAGTTGTAAACTGTATATTGAGTCAAGATTTTGCATGTTTTCTCTTTTATTCATTTATTTGACCATTTTTTTATCTTGTCCTGATTATACTCTTCTTCTGATTCTTTTTGGGCCCAATGGAATCAGCATAAACATTTATCATTTCCAAGTGACTTAGAAATATCACTTCTATTAAGGAAATTATTTTAAATTCGAAGATCCAAAGCATCATCATATTCCAAATACGAAATTAGGCCAGTGTTGACCCGTTTCGGTTCCAGCTACACAGGGTCCAGATGGCGTTTTTGTGGGCGTCCAGGTCGTCTTTTTCCCTGAGGTTTGTGGTGAAGTATTTCATAGGGTATTCTACTTGGTGTCATTCTGGAGATATGTTGTAACCATCTATTTCTACCAAAGCCTTTGATAAATTCATCTCACAAAACTTAGTCTCTTGGTTTGTTTTTCATCAGCTGCAACGATGTGTCTTCTCCTCCTCATAATCGCTTTTAATACGTTCCTGACCATATTTAGATCTTTAAAAAGGCTCTATCCAAGTTCCACTGCTCTTTTCTCTTTACACTGGAGTAACAGAAAAAGCTGTTCTGCGGCGACGGCCTCTCATGAGGCAGACATCTGTCGTCTCGTTCATCTTTTTTCTCAAGTCGGGAGTCATTTTTTAATGACTACCTGAGGAAGGCAATGGGAAACCACCTCAGTATCTGTTCCCTGAAAATTCAAAGGCTTCTTCTGATCATGATATGATCAGCATCGGTATGAACAGTCATGTACGTGACTTGTTGTTACTCTTCCACATTGGAATGCTGCTACCGACCTTGAAACAGTTCTGTATGGTAAAAATGATTACACAAAGCTTCCACAAGCTTTACGTGACATTCTCTCGCTGTTTTCAAGAAGCAGCGGTTTCGCCAACTAGCGTTCATTCTCGACGGAGGTTGAAAACGCACTGACTTGGTGCTCAACTTCCTTTGATGTCCTTAAACATCAGCACCATCTAGTGGCATTATTAGGTACTATAGATTGTTTCTCAAAGACATTCTAAAATTCCGGAAGTCGGAGCTTAGGATAAAGATACAACAATATGTTGCCTTGATTTAGGAAGTAACCCTCGTATAAAAGTTAGATTGTCCCATGCCATTAAATACACATGCAAGTTTCAGGACGATGCCTTCAGCAGTTCAAAAGTTCTTGGGAAATTCAACACATACACTGTGTGATTGGATGACCGGACTTTTTTATTAAAATAGGCTAAAAAAGAACTCAGAATGTCTAGAAATACATAAAAATAAATCATAAATGAAGTATTTGGCAAAACTTATAAAATTTGGTTCGTAAAAAAAACTTTTTTTTTTTTTTTTTTTGCCTTTAGTTCTCTGTCATTTTAAATTTGATCAATTTGTCATTAGATCCTAAGTTTGAAACGAATATTTTGTTTTAATTATCACGAGTTTTCTCTTTAATTCATTTCATTCTATTATTAATTTTGAAGTTTTCCTAAGTTTTGAATTTTGAAATGAAAATAGGAAATCAAAAAGAGAATAAGTGATAATTTTCTGACCTTTGATGTTGTTAACAAGCGGCAAATTCAGGAGTAATGAAAGTTCTCCCTGGGACTGCTCTACATTTAATTAGATCCAAGCTCGGCTAACTCTATTAAAAGTGTCAGTCTCCAAAGTCTCATTGTACATGAAATTGTAATTGTTAAATGGAAATTTATAATGAAATAAAAGACAACATAATGAGAGTTTGAAGTTAATATCTTAAAGTATTAGTTTGATCTTAATGGCAATTTATTAAACGCTTTACAGCATAATTTCAAGGAAAAGTGAGGCTCATGAGATCATTTAGTCTGTGTGTGTGCGTTTTTCATCCCCGTAATAACTTTTGAAGCGTTGGACGGATCTTCTTGTAACTTGATGTGCATCTATCAAAGCTATTGGAAGGATTACAGACAATCTAACTTTTCATTTGAAATCTTTTCCAAGTGGTTCCTTAACTAGAAATTAGCGCCAGAAGGAGATAAAATAATCCCAAAGAAGATGATTGGAACAGTGGATTTCTATTTTATACATCATTCTTTTATACGATGAATTGTAATCTCCTTTAGCTAATCCATTTATTAGCATGCTGTTTTATGATTTTAGATAACTTATATAAACAATGCTGATTTATTTATTTATTTATTTATTTTTTGGAGAAAATTTAAGCTTTTTACCGCTTGCGTTGAGGGATATTAAAATTAGAAAATAAACAAATCTGGTAAACAAAAAAATAAAGGAGAAAATAAATGAATCTCTTCTGTCCAGTACCTTTTTGTAAGGAAAGGCAATAAACGATGTAGACATAAGTAAGAGGTGATCTTCAAATAAACTTACATATTTAAAAAGACATGAATGATTGTTGAGTACCACTTACAACATTACAAAAATAACAATATCATAACTATTACAAAATATCTGGTGCAAAAAACTGTTCAGAAAAGGAACTGCAGGGGTTTCCAACTTTAAAAATTTCATTTCCACAGTTCAAGGAATCTGTAAATTCATTGCAGGGGGTTTCTCAGACCGGAAGTGATTGGAACAAGACTCGTTCTTTCAATTTCCGTGAAGGATTTCAACGTAGATACACAGCTTCCTTGTTTAAAATAAGCTAAGGAATGGTTCTTCCCAGAAATTGTTTAAATTTTCTCATTCTCTTTGAAAGTCAATTACAATTAATAAAACCCCAAATGATATTTACAGAGCCCATCGTTATTTATTTTTAAATGTTAGTTGGCATTTATTAAGCGTTTTCTTCGAAGTTTGAAAATTGATATTTTTTTTCCATCATTATTATTATTATTATAATTAAAATTTCTGAGCAGCTTTCTAAGGAAAGCTTCCTCTCTTAGTTTAAAGTGAGGCTTATGAAATCACTTTGTCTTTATGTATATTCCAACAACCACTGGATGTTTTGAATCACTGGATCGATCATCTTGAAACTTGGTGTACACATTTCAGGACTGTAGAAAATGTAGCTTTTAAATTGGAAATGTTTTCATGTGGATTCTTATGAGAAATAAGCGCATGAAGGATGACAAAAATTTCGTTAGCAAAGCTGTAGAAACTATGGATTTATCTATAGATTAAAAAACAAACATATTTTAATCGTTTTATCGAATTCATTAATATGTGCGCAATTTGATTAAAGTCTGTCTGTCTTTATACTTTAAGTTTATATTTAGTAGATATTAGATTTGGAAGAAGACCGTGGACTTTTCGTTTTCATGTGTTCAAAAAAACAAACAAACAGAAATAATTAAATGATATTAAAAAAAAAAATCAACTTAATCAGATTCTTGAGAATTTAGGTAAAGTATTTTTATTTAAACTAGAAAATACTTATTTCTATTCGTTGAGCCCTATTTCATTTCTTTATTATTATCTTTTTTTTACTCTTCTTTTTCTTAATATATTACGACCACTTTTCTTCCTCTCTTGTGAATTCCTAGGAATAATGAACTCTCACTTCGCAAGGAAATTAAAATTCGTACTAGACCCGATGAAAAATTCCAGCTATGCGATGATGCCAAGAGAGAGAGAAAAAAAAGGCCAAGAATCTTGGTCGAAGCCACTAAAATGGTACCTATTCATTCACTCGGATTGTGGTGGGGAATTATAATTAAAGAAATAGAACTTCGGCTTCAAAGTACAGGGGGGAAAAAAATCATAAATTTTAAATTGGGTTTGGTTTCGATTACTTTTGGTATTGCTGGTGTTTGGAATATTTTTTTTTTATTTTGAAAGCGGCTGATTGATGAACTTCCGAGAGGTATTTAATAGAAGTTTCTTTAGAGCGTGGGCGCACCAAGAATTTTAACTTCTTTGCTTAAATTTCACAAAATTAGGCAACTGTATAATATGGCTTCAAGATTGGATTCTGCTCCTGTGATTCCCACGTAGCTTCCAAAGCAATTGGGATGAAACGGAAAACAAGTTCCCTGAAAGGTTTTAAAGTCTACTCTTCCCACAAGATTTTATTCTTTATAATTACAGTAACTCCCTCTTAACCGGCTTAATGGGATCGAGGGTAAGCCGGTTAAGCGAAAATCTGGTTAAACCGGAGAAGTGAAATAAATAAAATTCGGATGTATTTGTCTAAAAAAAAAATTCGGCCGGTTAAAGCGGAGATCCGGTTAAACCAGTGTTTCCCAACCTTTTTTGTGCTAAAGCCTACCTAAAGTATGCTATGCCCCACCAAGTTAGCTATAACTTTCACAACCAAAAAAAAAAAAAGAATAAATTACCGCCTTTTTTTAACTTTCACAACCAATCGAATTGCCCCCTTAACAATCAAATTCCCCCTTGTGGGGCGTGGGCCCACGTTGGGAAACACGGGGTTAAACGAAGTCCTGTTAAGAGGGAATCTACTGTACTTTATTTATTTATTTATTTTTCTAAGTTGTGATATATTTTGATTTATTTAGCCACCCATATGCTTCTGTTTCGCTTGTCCTGTCCGTCTGCCGGGTTGTCACGCCCCCTTCCCTTCCTCCCCAACAACTCCCGAACGAAAGGTCGGATCGGTAAACGGACTTCACCAGAGGCCCAAACACCGTAGGAATGGGGTATTTATTTCTGCCTATCCGGAAAATTGCGGGCAGAGTCGACTTTTTGCTTCCGCAAACAAACAGTCGATTGTGCCTCAAACTATTATAGATATCGTCGAATACAAATATGCACTCATGTCCTGAAATTAAGGATAATGCCAGCTCCGGCAAATAACAGTTCAGAAACAAAACAAACGTGACTGATTCATACAGCCCATGTATTAAACAAAAGATACAGAACAAAAAAGATGGTGTATGTATGATACCATTCACAAAAACTACGATGTCCGCTCCTTGGAGCAGTTACAAAAATTGTCTTCTCGACAAAAACGCAATATTACATGGTTGGTATGATGGTTAATATGATGGTATGGCGTCCATGCGATGAAATACAGTCCGTACAACGCCTAGGCACGCTGAGGATCCAATGATCGAGCTGATCTTGAGGAAGATTACTCCACTCAGCAAGCAATGCTCCCCGAAGATCCTGTACTCATGTAGGAGGTGGTTGACGGGCTGCAACTCGTCGTCCCAGCATGCCCCAAACATGCTCTATCGGATTCAAGTCAGGTGAGAATGCTGGCCATTCCATACTGATGATATCCTCAGATTGCAGGCATTCGTTTACGATGTTGGCTCGGTGCGGACGTGCGTTGTCATCCTTAAACACAAAATCTGCACCCATGGCACTCCTAAACAAACGTACATGTCGTTCCAAAATGATGTCCCAGTACAATTGGCCTGTCATGGTTCCGATTTGAACATGCAGATCTGTTCTGGAGCCCTGTATAATTCCACACCAAACGAGTAATCTTGCACCACCATAACTGTGTCATTCAATGATGTTGTCTTGGTGGTAACGGGTACCTGGCGTTCTCCGTATGAAAGTCCGACGTGAATCAGATTGCAAGCTAAACCTGGACTCGTCCGAAAACATCACACACGCCCACTGTGCCGATGTCCACTTTGCATGTTCCCTACTCCAGGCTAATCGCTGGGTACAGTGTGTTGCCGTGAGTGGGACATATCTGACAGACCTGCGAGCATATAGACCAATATTTCCCAAACGTCTGTACACGGTTGCCTGGAAACTATGGTACCCGTGGCTGCAGATAGCTGACGAGACAGGTCGGATGCTGTGCTCCGTCTGCTTATTTTGGCAGTTACTGCCAAATACCGATCTTCTTTCGGCGTTGTCACTCGGGGGCGACCTGTATTGTAACATCTACTGCAATTTCCATCATCTTTGAATCGTTGCCAAAGCCTAGAGATAACACTTTCCAAGTTCCTCGGATACGTCCCTCTGCGTACGCCCATATACCAGGTGGCCGATAATTCTATCACGTACAAAGTTATTCACATGCGTCCTCTGTGTCATGACTATTCGGTTATGACACTGTGCGGCTTACCGAGCGCTTGTGAACAATGTTACTTCTTTGCCACCGTTCCTTCTCTACCCCTCTCTTACACTCTCGTCATTGTGACGTACAATCGGTGTCATCTGGTGGCTTCCTGTAATTTGCATATTCTTCTTTGCCACCGT
>JAFIDM010004315.1:76182232-76209020 GCA_023159025.1 Thereuonema tuberculata
TTTTTTTTAAGAAAATGAAAAATGTGTTCTATTTGAATTCAGCAGCTCAATTATATTTTCTTTCATTTTCAATTTAATTTTTTTTTTAAAAAAATGAAAAAAAGAAAAACAGCTACAAAAATTTCAAGAATTAAACATTTTAAGGAAAGTGACTCAAAATAAAAACAGTGTTCGAAACATTTTTATTTTCCTAGGGTTTTTTTTTCTCTTTTTTTATTTTACTTATTTTTACTTTAACAATTATTTTTTATTACCTTTGTGATAGGAATGATATTGCTTTTAAGAAATCTCTGAAACAGAATTAAACATTGGTTAAATAAATCAGCATTTAACTGTAAATCATCGCTGGATATTCACGTATTGTCATAAATTATGACTATTTGACGACAGATACATTGCAAGTGGAAACCACAGTTAGCAATGATTTCACAACACCCTTCGTTGGCTGTGAAGGCGATGGTGAATGTATGAGCTATGATTCAGGAATAACCTCAATATTGGTTCCAATTTATTTCACTCACTTAAAGATGTCAAACCATAAGTGTTTTATTTTACATTCTATTGATTTTGCTGAATTAAATTTTCTTTATCATCATTTATTCAGATCTTATTCAATTTTTGAACAGACATTAAATACTGTTTGTTTTTATTCATTTATCAGATTTTACAGCATACTTAATATCTTCTAGCGTAGGGTTGCCAGACGGCCTGGTTTTCACTGTCCCGAGTGAGCAGGAAGGTTAAGGTAAAAATTCAACAACTTATTAAAACAAGCCAAACACGAGGGTGAGTCAAGTTAAAGTTAGAAATTGCATAGAAAAGGACACCAGTAATAAGGAGTCTGAATATTTGACCACCATTGTGTAGCACGCTCTCTGGTGAGTGCTTTTGACCCTACGCTTCCAGTGACGTAATAATGAGAACTCCGAAGCTTCGAAAATGGCGGATCGCCTGGAGACTTATTCCAAGTAAAGAGTGCGATCCGTTTCTTACAAGCAGAAGGTGAGAATCCAATAGAAATTCATCGACACACATCCGATGTGTAGGTGATGGATGTAAGCGTACGGATCAGGTTTACAACTTGATTATAAAATTCAAGAAACGCGTCACTTCCTTACACGATGCAGACCGGCCTGAGAGAGGAAAGACAGCTGTGACGCCAGAAAACATTGAAGCCATTGACAATCTCCGTGGTGTCATTCGTCATCACCGCCTCCCAACTCAACCTTCAGCTGGAAAAGTGATGTCGACTGTGTTTCTGGACAATAAAAGAATTAATGTCCAACACTCCATGCCAAGGGACACTACAGTAAGTTACTATGATTTGCTGGAGACTTATGGGAAACCTACTATTCGATCTAAGCACTGCTGTCTCAAGAAGTCCTCCTGCTGCAAGACAATGCCCATCCACACACTTCGAAGAACACCAAGGTTTCTCTAGAAAAACTGAAGTTCAAATAGCACAAATATTTTCTATTATCTGAAAAAAGAATTAAATCCCCATATTTGTAAAATCGTATTAATTTTAATCGTCTCTAATCATGCGGAATTTGGATTTGCTAAAATAGGATTAACATCTTTTATTTAAGACATCACAGAAATCCATCCTTTAGATTTCAGTGCTTTTCTATGGGAATTTTCTCGAGCTAATTTCTCATCAAGAAAAGACTTCATATGTGAAAGGTAGATCGTCTGTAGTGGAAACCAAATGAAAGTTCATAAGTAATTAAGATAGGAGACAAATGGACAGACTGAGTGATCTCTTGAACTTCCCTAGAAAAAACCACCAGTAATGAATGGTTTTTAAACAAACTATGACAATATTCAATTTGATATACATTATTTATGTAACAGTATTATAACATTGTATACGTATTAGTAATGTCTAATTACAAAAAAAGATATATCTAGAAATTTGCTGTTATTATATATTATTATAATATTTATTCAAGAGATCGTTGAGAAGATTTTTTTTAATTGAAAAAGCATCTTTACTTTTAACTTAAATAACTTAAGGATTTTTTTTTTCTTTCATGTTTTCCCAATCATTAAACATGATCAACTCAAATGCAGTAAAAAAAACTACATCTAACAAGACAGAGACAAGTTAAAACAGAGACCATATGAGAACACAATCGCTTCCAGCTGTTGGAACAGTGCAAAAAAAAAAGCAGAAATATCTTCCTTTTTCTTGGCAAAGGTCGTTTGAATGCATAACATCATTTTCTTCGTGACGAGGTCAGAGGAAACCACGATATTTCGTAGCAAATTTTCTCTCTGGAAACTTTCCATTTTTATTGTGCGAATCATCCTCAGCCTCGAGCCAATACAAGCGACGGATCTAACACCAACGCTCCCTCCCCCTCCCAAAATAAAAAATAAATGTTTCTTCAGCTGCCTCTCCCCAAATATCAACACTTAAATTAAGAGAAAGACGACACTGAAATCAAATCTAAAATTAAAAGAACATCTGAGCGAAACAGCAGTGAAATGGTTTACTAAATAAGTTTGAAAATAAATCTTCAATATACTACAAACAATTAGTAAAACTAATTCACTGTGAATCATTTTGTTATTTTGAACTTCTTTTACTTAAAACGTTCAATTACGAGGGAATCTTAAGTGTCTTTGGAATTCTTGTTTAAGCGTTTTGTTGCTTATAATGTTATTTCTTAATTTTTTTTTAAAGTCGTGAAACGAAATGACAATAATTGTATTCCAAATGTAATTTCTATTCAATTCAAATAGTGTATATATATTTCGGATTAAAAAAATCCGCTTTATTTACGGATTAATTTCAAATCACGCGTTAAGGATTAAGATTTAATATTCAATGTTAAAGAAATAAAAATACTAATAGAAACAGCATAGAAATCCTTTGTTTCCATTTCACTGGTTTCTTTGTTGTACTAATTCATCAACAAGCACCAATTTAGAAAGATTTCAAATATTCAAAGTGAGATGGTCCCAAGTCTTTGAAAATACATATCAAGTTTCAAGCGAGTCGTCCAGCAAAACACACATCCTTCAAATCTTGCATTTTCTTTTTCTTTCTTAATGTTAAAATAATAGAAACGGTAAGTCCTCACTTCTATTATTTTTTTATCTCATCTCTAAAGACTGGATCATTTCTCAAAAAGATTAATTAAATCCGTATTATTTATTTAAGCGTCCAAATCGAATTATTAACTGGATTAATATCGATTGTTTAAGATAGCCAGAAATCTAATGTTTTGGTTCTAATCTAATGCTTTTCTTCCACCAACTTCTCAACAAGGATCCACAAAAAGAAAAATATAAAATTTAAATCGTCTCTTGTGCTGAAATGCACAAGTTTCAAGAACATTATGTAGCAGTTTCACAGTAGTTAAGGGGAGGGGGGAGACACCCACATAGACTGAGTCATTTGAGGAGTCTCCCTTTCCTAGGAATTATGCTAACAAGGAATACTTCAATTATACAAATAAAAAAAAATATTACAATTCAATATTTGGTTATCTAACCACCAAGATTAAAAGTTTTTTTGTTTTTTTCAAATGCCCGGGCTCATAGATTAATCGTCTTTCTTTAGGCAAAAAACAAGGGGTGAGATCTGATGCCTTTAACCGAAGAAGCGTTGCCCAGGGTATGCCATAGGAGGCAGCATCAAGGGGACATCCGCAGGAACGGACAGAAGGAGAAACAGAAGAAGAAAGAAACATCCATGCCACGATCGGGATTCGAACCCAAGTACCGGCACACTGGCCGCAATGGCACGGCAAGGCTGAAAGTGGCGCTGTAACATCATGGGTAAACTATGAGACAAGAAGAAATATAAATATAAGAATGAGATAGGCTTATTTTTGTATTATCTTTAAAACAATGGATGATATACTGTCTTGCCACTAAATATTTGAAAACAATAATTTTTAATTCTGGTGATTAGATTATGTAATACAGTAGTCCCGTTAATCCGGACTAGATGGGATCGGACCCTGACCGGATCATCGAAAGTCCGAATTAAACGGAATTTGCCTTAAAATGCACATAACACAAGTTTTAGATGGGTAAAACTAAAAATATCGGCGTTTTTTTCTTTCCGTACAGCTTACTTTTAGTTTTAATATCACGTACTGTATATATAAACCTAAGTTTTTAACCTACGAACTGATGTAGGATTATCAAATGTAGGCCCATTGGTTGAATAAAAGAAGTGACTTTCTGGGGCAGAAATTTCACAAAAAAGTCCCACTTTCGCAATTCTTCTTCAGAAGGGTGGCAAGATGCATTGTCTATGAACAACACAGCTTTTTCTGGGATTTTTTTCCTCTTTCAAAAAATTCTCTTTTTTTTTTTAATCCCGTCCAGATTAACCGGATGTCCGGATTAGCGGGACTCTACTGTATTAATTTGTAGACACCACATTGAAATTCGTCATTATCCGGACGCAGCGCCGCATTGAAATTCCTTCATTAGAAGAGCACGTAAGGCACTAAAATATTTGGAGATTGTCAGTTTAGTGCCATTTCAAGCCATTTCCTTTCCAAATATTTTTGTAATTCTATTGCCTTATGTGCTGGTCTAGGAATTTTTTAATCCGGATAATAGAAATGTCATTTTATAAAAAAAAAAAAAAATATGTGAAAAATATACTATACATATATAAAAACCCAGTTATTTCGGTGGAAGAAAAAATTCATTCTACAGCATTCATTTCCTAACTCCAAAACTACGGCCCGTACATCAAAATGTCATGGAACATTTTCGACTCAAAATGACCTTTGGAACCCGTATCTCTTCGCTTTGTCTACTATTTCCGAAACACGTTTATTAGATGATTAATTGACAATAATATCAGAAACTTCGTATACTGCATGTGGGATGTAAGATATTGTGTGCCTGCGGTGGATTGTTACGGTCTTTTATTTCTTCCTTATTTTATTTTCCTTCTCATACCTTTTCTTTGACACAGCTCGTGTCGTTACGTCACCTTGTTGATGCTAAAGTGACCTTTGGCTTGTTTTGCTTTCTTGCTTTCTCCGCCATTTTTTTTAATCTCTTTTCTTCTCTTTATTTTTTTCAATTAAACTTGGCTTGGAAAGCTTTCACATTAAACCTCCTTATTTTTTTTTATTCTCATTCCCTTCCATCTTATGTTAACTTTTTTATTGTTATCTGCTGATTATTGTATAGTTTATTACATGTAACTTTGTTTTTACTTGAGTAACTTTTAGTGCTGGGGAGAGAGTGCAGCCATTTTGTTTTCTCTGTAAAACTCCGATGATGTCATTTGGAGTTTTACGGCACCCTTTGTTTCTTGAGGGACCATTGGCTGACCATTGTCTACGTCACCATGCCTATTTAATGCACCCACGAAACTTCTGAGGCAGTCTCTCCGTGGTGTGTCCGGGGAGACAGACGTGCCTCTCACGATCGGAAAAACAGTGTCGATTTTGGGAATCGAAATACGGCTTGTCTTGCTATCTTTATATACAGTTAATGGTGAGACTGTGTTTCATCCTATTGGTTCTACGTCTCCGGATACATTGAGACAATTTCTGCTAACGTAAAATCAGTTTCCTGGATATCAGCTTGTTATTAGGAAACGAAAACAAAATAATCGTACACTCTGAGACAAACTAAGGATAAATCTAGGCAGACATTGTTGGATGTGTGACTGTTTCCTTCCTGTTGTTTCTACGTCTCCGGATACATTGAGACAACTCCTGTCAACGTAAAGTCAGTTTCCTGGATACCAGCTTGTTATTAGGAAACAAAATAAAGTAATCGTACTCGCCGAGACAAAACAAAGATAAGTCTAGGCAGACATTGTTGGATGTGTGTGACGGTTGCAAAAGTGAATGGATAAGGTGAAGTTAGCGCTGTGTTTCCCTGTGTGTATGTGTGGATTTCGACGAGCAGAAATTGGTGATTTTCAGTGGGTGTACCCAGTGTTTATTTCCCTGTGTATACAAGTCAAGAAGCTGAATTTGTGAGCAACAATTTTTTTTTTATTTCTGAACTGGATGTGAACTTTGAGAAAGACACTGGTGTAGAAGTTTGTTTTATTTCAGAACGACTGTTCTTCGGACTGTCATCATTACAGAGACATTAACTATTGTAGGACTATTTATGTAATTTCATATTACTGTTTAACTTTGTTGTTTTCTTTTGCTCTATCGATTATTAGTATGTATTATCCTTACATTTGTTATTTTTGATAAGTAATATTGTAAGGCTATTTCTTATTTAATTTTATTGTGTATTATTGTATTGCATTGATTTTATTTATAAATATATGTTTCTGTTTTTTAATCTACCCGATTTGTTTATCTTTCTTTCTCCTGGTATTATATTTATCCAGTTTTAGCAGTGGAATTCTTGGGTCCGGCGGTTCCACCAGATATCTTTATCTTCATTATCTATCTTTAATGGGTGTAAGCTTCCTAATGCATCATATTATACAATATTTCGTATCTCCTATCGAAATACAGGGTGATCCGTAACAGGATGTCATATCCGTAACATCCCACAGCGCGAAAGACGACACTCCAAGGATAGAACGTAAGCTGTTGTGTAGTTGCACGTGGTGATGATACGATGGTGATATCGAAGGAAGGTGTTGAAGGAATGCTCTGTGGATATCTGAATGGCGTTAGTACCCGGAAAATTGTTAAAAGTTTGGTGACGATATTATCGAATAGAATACCTGCTATGACTGGTAGAGAAAATTCGACTATGGTGTACAGGATTTGTAAGATGCTAAAACTAAGGGAACTGCAGGCCTTTCATACGACCATCAACAGCAGACTGCAGAAATACACTGAGCAAATGGAAATCTTTGTCAGGCCTGAATCGGATGCAATGTTACTCTATCGCTGTTGCCTCAAGTGAAAGAGAAAAATGAGAGTGCTTTTTTGCAAACGGATGATGAAAAACGGGTCACATACGTAGATGTTATGCGACGCAGAGCAAGGTCCAAGCAGAGTACAGGGTATCCAAGCAGCGACATGATTCACTATGAACTCTGCGATAAGACTAACATCACAGCGGATTCCTACATCCAACAGTTGGACCGTGTCCATGCTAGAAAAGCGCCCAGAGTTAATTAAATCGACATAGAGTCGTATTCCACCAGGATAACGCTTACCCACATGCAGCATTATGGACCCAGCAAAAATTACACGAGCTGGCATCGGATATATTGTCGCCCCCTTCCCCCCTCGCTTATTCCTTGGATCTGACCCCGTCCGACTTACAATCTTTTCCTTTATTTGTCCTAAGAGAACCTTTGCTACTGATGATGATGTAAAACGTTGCCTTCTTTAACTCCCGCTCGCCAGACTTCTATTGCAGTGGGATATCTGCACTTCAGGTCTGTGGAATAAGGTCATAAGGTTTAATGGGGACTACCTGAGCGATTAGGTACAATGTTGTTCAGCTTCAAACATATGCTTCCCTATTTTTCGGAAACTATCTTTACAACCTGATAATAATTCCGTTCTCATTCTTCCTAACTGCAAGAAAAAAAAAAAAGCAAAAGACAATCTTCAATCCCTCCCGGACGCCATTGACGTTGTACCTCCTCATTCACTTGGGAGTCTGGTGTGGATTTTAAAAAATTAAATATCTGTTCAATACCAACATTGTACATTCTTCATTTCTGAAAAAAAAAAAATAATTAAAATTTTCAAAGGCTTATTCAAGTTGCTTTAAATCCGACTAATTTAAAACATATTGCAGCTCGCGCATACATTAAGAGGATTAGTAAGTGATTAAGACATCGATAAAAACTCATTGTTAAGATTCTAATGTTTTTCTACGGGATTTTTGCCAATTGAAAATAGGTTAAAAAAAATTACAAAAACGATTAAAATAAAACGATTATCTTTAGAATGTGTTCAAAGATAAAATAACATCTTACTTTAAAGTAGGATCTTGAATTAAAAGAAATGACAATGACGTGCTAAAGATTTAATATAAGTAGATTTGCTATTATAACATGCAAAAGGAATTTGAGATAGAAAAACAACTGATATTCCAACATTTGGAATTCCAATTTGATTTCGAATTTTAATGAATGAGAAATGAAAATAATAATGGTTCCATTTCAATTAAAATATGCAAATTACAGTTGGAGTTCACATCCCTCGAAGGAGAACGACTTTCTGCAAAGACCGAATCTACGAATATCATTTTAACTTAGAAATTACTAAGACCACTTTGGATTCAAGCTGAAACGCTACCAAGGAATCACCCTGTGCTTTGAAAAAACAAAAACAAAATCATTGTCTTATTTGAGACTAGCTGTGCCCCGCGGTTTCACCCGCGTTAAATTGTGATTATACAAATCTGTTTCATACACATTATGAGTACGTAACTAAGTGCATCTTATTAACTATAAATACCATCTGAAAATTAAAATACATGGCCCTTCTCGGTAATGTTCGGTTCTCGTCGTGTGGCCAACTCGCCGCCGATTGTTACTTATTTAATAAAATAAAATGTCCACTACTGTTTTATTTGATGTTTTTTTGTGACGAATTAATTGTAATTTTACTTTTCATTGTGGTTCCCCATCAATAATTGTCAACAGTTAATCTTTGATTCGATGGAATTAGTTTAAACGTTGGGGTTTACGTACATTGGCAGAATCCATTATAATACTGTGGAAAAGTGCCATTAAACAAACAAAGAAGAAATGTTTTCATAATTTAATTAATTGTATCTATACTAATAGATACAATTTTATAAATACAATAAAATAATATATTTAATTAATTGTATCTATAATATGTTGTTACCTATTCATAACACGATCGTTGCAACCAATTAAAAAAACTATCTAAAAATTGATTTTATTAAACCTAACTAAAACCTAAAATTTATATATATTAAGGCAAACGTACGCTTACCTATTACGGTTAGTACCTTAGAAGAATTATATAGGAAATGCATAAATTATTCAATTAAATTAACCAAACACATCCACAAAAATTAGTTGGCTGAAGCACAGCTGTTGCGTAAGGATCCGACCACATGACTGAGCCGTATGGCATTGTGCCTTGCTCGCTGAACTGGGCATTCACAGTTCGGCCCTTCTTGGTAATGTTCGGTTCTCGTCGATAGATTTATAATAGTAGTGTAGATTTATAATGGCAATTATAGTTCCAATTGCTATTTTCAAATTACAATTAAGCAGACGGATCGGATTTAAATAAAACAATCTGAGATTCAAAAAAGAGGTTGAATACATTCATTATTGATGGGGGAAAGAGGAAGGAAACATGAATCATAAAATGAGTTACTTTAATAGTTTCTTTAATCCCATTTTTGAACAGTTTTCAATGTACTTGATGTTATGTAAATCATAAGGATTTTTCCGCCTGTATTTTTTTTTCAATATTTGTGAATTTAAGCCTTTATTTAAATATTTTTAATTACTAACTAAATTTATTATCTATATTTATGATGACTATTCTATTGTATTAATTTCATTATATCATACCATGTACTTATTATATATGTAACTTATTTTATATTGTTTTTTGACTCATGTTTCCTTCCCCCCCTCCCATTAATAATGTATTCGACCTCTTTTTTGAATCTCAGATTGCCAAATTGATTGACGTTTATGTTTACTGCTCCGCTACTATTGGTCGTAGCGTGATGTTATACAGCCTATAACCTTCCTCAATAAACAGGCTATCTAACGCAGAAAGAATTTTTCAAATCGCACTAGCGCGATTCAAGCACACAAACTCTTCTGCTTTATGATAGTAGTATAGATTCCTAATATTAAGATCTAACATAGCTTTTTATTAAGATTTAGTTGATTAAAACATCACCTGAACAGTCGTGTTGTAAGAAGAATAAATAATTGGATACTAAACCTAAGATTAGCTTTAGTATAGAATACAAATACTGCATAGAATACTAGCAAAAGGACCCGTTCTTCGCTCAGGTTACAAAAAACAAATGTTCTAATGTGGATGATAAAGAAATTGCAACTTCGAAACTTTCCCGGTTGGTCGAAAAAAAAAAACAAACAAACCTCAAAAGGTCTGATCTCATTACAAATCTATATCTATCCCGAAAACCCCGTAGAAGTATCCTTCCACCATGTTTGCCCATCCACTCACCACCCTCCCGTCTACACCCATAGTTTCAGGTTATTTGAATTTTGTAAAGACAAATAATGAAAATAGGAACAAAAAACAAAAAGTTGTAATAAAATTACTTTGTTTTACTAAATAAAATTTTATACTTCTAAAAATCAATAATAAAAACACACCATTTAACAATAAAAATTTTACATAGACAAATAAAAAGAAAATTATGGAAGGCACAGACATCAAAATAGGTTATACTTTGAATTGAAGTAAAATTTCCAAAACCTTAGAATAAATTAAATACAGCACCCTTACAACAAAAAGAATATTTTACATGATAAAATGCATTAATAAAGACTGTCACTATATTGGTAATAGCGGAAAAACTTAAATAAGGAAAATATGTAAGGAAAGATAATCATGCCACAAAAGTGCTGTAAAAACAGGAACATCATTTATTTCCAAGCACATTTACGACACAGGACATGGGGTTGATTTAACACAAGCTATAATATTAGGAAAAGAAAACACACAAAATTGAAAGAGAGGCTATGGAATCCTATTTTATCTCGTTGCTAAAGCCATGTAATACTTGTCTATCAAACGTTAATATTAAAAAGCATTTAGATAATTACAGTTTTAAGGAATACAAAAAGGAGAAAATGAAGAATTGAAAAAAAAAGGATGGAAAATAGTATTTCTCTTCAAGGACCAACAACGTGTTGAGACAAAATGGAAAAGCAAACGACAGAGGATACTCTTTTTTGAAGACTCCAATAGAAGGACTTACAGCAGACGATAGTTCATCTCCTTGAAAAATTCTCCGATAGAGGGACTACATTTGTTTTTTAATAATCACATGTTTACAATTTTTAAATCTCTCTCTTTTTTTATATATATAAAAATATAGAATTTCTCTCTTAATGTAATTAACGATTGAAAAGGGATCACTGCACAAAGGATCCAAAAGCTCTCGACAACATTGTATATATTACAGAAATTTTTTAATATCTTCATTACAATTTTTAATATGAAATGTTGTGTCTTTATTGTTGATTTTTAGAACTAATAAAATCAAAAGACGAAAAATTTATTCATGAGATGTGATTATTTTCACTAATTTTTTCCCAAGAGTTTGTTCTTAAAAATAAAAAATTCTACAAAATAATAACAAAAACTAAAAGATTTTAGAAAAGAGAAATTCAAAGAGAACTTTGGAAAATTTTATAAGCGGTCTGTTGTTACGATAGATAGAGAAAATTCTTTAAAAAAAAGAAAGGCTGCTTATTTACTGGCAGACGCAGTGTTTTCTAAACCGGGGTCAACTGTGCAGAGATGGAAGCTTCATAGCTCTGGGAATTGGTGTAATCTTGAGAGAGTTGCTTTCGTGGCTCATATATCAGAAGCTGAATTTTTCCGCGTGACCAAACTGCGAAGGAGGGCGAGAACCGTGGCCTAGGGTTGGGAGGGTGGGGCTTCGTCGCGCCGGAGCCAATTAGTCTTCGTAGCCATTCATTAAGGCCGGTAGCCGCCCCAAGTGGTGCCGAAGACCAAGTCAATCTTGGCCGGGAATCCGTCGCCGATGAGCCGGGATTAGGACGTACAATAACAAACTAAGCCTTCCCATAATTCACCGTCCAAGCGCTCTCGAGTCCTTAATGGGTCAGCTGCTTCCCTCGACATAGGAAAGACCTTCTTATTATAATTCGTGTAATGGGTGGTTCCTCCAATCTTTTACCTCCGGACTTCGGTAAATTCGTTCATTAGAAATTCTGAATGTGATTTAGATCTGCTTAAAGGATCCAGGCAGAAAGTAAATAAGGAGAATAGAACCCAGAAACTATTCAGCAATTTAAAACGGATGAAACAGGAAGTTGGAGTGTTTTTAAATCAGCTGAAATTGCACGAATAAGTAAGATCCCGTGTTCTTCTTTCATTTGATTGATTTGCTAAAACAAGATTTTAATCATCCTATTAATAGGCAAAAATTGTACGGATCTTTGTAAATTTGTAATTTGAAATAACCAATCACAGTGTAGCGTTGGAACACGTCAGGCATGACGTCACGCCCATGTTTAAAGATGGCGCCTCGAATATTCTTCCCACTTCACCTCGACGGATCGCGATTACACAATTATTATCAGCGTATTGGAATTTTCTTTCCCATATAAATGAAGTTTACGCCTGAAATACATGAAGTTCATGCGTCAAAATTTTTCAGAGTTTGTAAAACCTCGGTTTTTACATAATTTCGGCTGTGTAGCCATTCGCTACTTAACAAGTAGGGGACAATGACGAAGCATGTGCCGTCATTGTTGTCCAGACAGGATTATTGGTATTGGCAGTTCGACATTCGTTATTTTTATTGCTATTGTTGAAACTGGTAAATCAATTTTTTATTTTCTTTCATTTTAAAAAAAATTGGCTTAGTCATTCAAATTATATGTTGGCTGTTGCGGAAGTCATGGCTTTTAAAAAATGAGCTTAGAACATCTTTTTCAATCTATGTTTTTCAAAAATTTCAGGGTATTTCAAAAATGTAGCATTTGTTTTATTTCCGTTAATATTGCCTCAATTTCGACGGCCTATTCTTATAGGGCAGCAGGTTGCCATTATGTTTCATAATGAGAAACCGCAGCGCTGGCTACTACGAAAGTGGTAAATCAATTTTTTATTTTTTTTTATTTTAACAATATTATAATATTATTTTAACAAATAAGCCGATATTCAAATTACATATAGGCTGTTGTGGAAGTGACGGCTTCTAAAAAAATTAGCTTAGAACATATTTTTCAAAATCTTTGTGTTTTTCAAAAATGTAGATTTTTTTATTTACTTCCGTGAATATTTCACGGGTCGCAACTAGTTATTTAGTAATTTATCATTAATAACAAATAAACAATATTCAAGTTATTCTATACAAGTCAAGACAATCTAAAAATAAGTAACAAAAATTACAGATAAAAAAATAACATGGTGTATAATAAGTAACAAAAATTACAGATAAAAAAATAACATGGTGCATAATAAGTAACAAAAATTACAGATAAAAAAATAACATGGTGTATAATAAGTAACAAAAATTACAGATAAAAAAATAACATGGTGTAAACTTCTGAATATTCGAAGGGAATTCCTAAGTTCAGAATAGCAGCTTTCAGAATAGTTTCATCTTTCTAGAAAAATTGTCGTTTATTTATCGGGTTTTATGAATTTCGTGGGTTTTTAGCCTCAGATCCAAAGGAGTCCATTGGTATCTGAATGAACTTAACAGTCATTGGTAAACTGAGTGACATTGGTTATAAACAGGGTGAAAGAAAAGTCATTTTGCCCTCAACAATTTTAAATAAAACAAATACGGGGAAAGCGACTTTTATCTCACCAAACGGTTCTTGGAATTTATATGTAGATTAAAATGAATGAAACTACAAGAAAACTAACGAAACCCACCAATTGCTATTGATTGGTTTCTAGTGCAAAAGGATTATTGACTAATAGAAGTAAAAGAAATCGCTGAATCTACAATAAGAAAATAGGAAATTAAGAAAATTAAAAAGATTAAAGTGCAAAATACAATGAAATTAGTGTAAAATTATACTGTAGTGTAAAAACAGAATTACAATAATAGCCTCCTAAGTGAATTATCTTTACAAAACACTAGTCGGCTACCCGTCGCTTCGCTCCGGAAGCCTCCCTTATGTAATGGAAAACAATTTTTTTTTTATTAAAAAACACACACACACACACACACACACACACACACACACACACACACACAAATTACATCAAGGAAACTAAAACTAAAATTTTTTAAAAGCTTTTTTTAATTTAATTTTTGATGTCTATATTCTCTCAATCTACGCTTTTAGAACCACCTTGTAAATCATATATCTATGATATATTTTTATTTTTTACAGAGATTAGAATGTAGGCCTAGTGGTCTAATGGCTAAGACGTCTAACTTCTGAGCAGTATTCTACCTAATAGAAATAGTGCATCTTTCTTTCTAGACTATCTTTTTTTTTATTCCTATTGATATTTTTCAGTCGTTTTCGAGTTAGAAATAGTGATGGTTTTTGAGTTACAAATAGTGATTTTTCAGTATTCTACCTAATGAAATACTGCTTCTTATTTCTTGACTCTTTTTTTTTTTTTTTTATTCCAAATGATACTTTTCAGTGGTTTCTGAGTTACAATAGTGTTCAGTATTCTATCTAATAGAAATACTGCTTCTTTCTTTTTTGAGTCTCTTTTTTTATTCTAAGTGGCACTTTTCAGTGGCTTTTGTGTTCCAAATATTGATGGTTTCTGAGTTACAGATAGTGATTTTTCAGTATTCTATCTAATAGAAGTATCGCTTCATTCTTTTTTGACTCTCATTTTAATTATAATTGTCACTTTTCAGTGATGTTTGAGTTACATTTATTGATGGTTTTTGAGTTGCAAATAGTGAATTTTTCGGTATTCCACCTCAAAAAAAGAGTGCTTCTCTCTTTCTTGACTCTGTTTGCTTAACTCCAACATCTGGCGTGTACATCCACATATTTTTCAATATCACGTAGGATTTGGTTAAGTAAGAATATTTAAAATATTGCAACGTTTCGGCAATTATCGTTCTAATTGTCAGTTTCGAATTACAAATAAAGTGACTGATGTGAAATAAATAAACAATCTTGAGATTCAAAAAAAAGATTGAATACATTCCTTATTGATGGGGGAAAGCAAAGGAGATATAAGTCAAAAAACCATATGAAGAGAGTTGTAGTCCCTATGGCCTAATGGATAAGGCATCTGACTTCGGATCAGAAGGTTGCAGGTTCGATTCCTGTCGCGGATGTTTCATTGTAAAAATTATTTCTATTTTCCATTCGCACAGAAAATTGCGCCGGACAGACAGACAGACAGACAGAAAGACAGACAGACAGACAGAGAAATGAAAGATTTTAGTAGTATAGATTGTCACTTTTCAGTGACGTTTGAGTTACATTTATTGATGGTTTTTGAGTTGCAAATAGTGAATTTTTCGGTATTCCACCTCAAAAAAAGAGTGCTTCTCTCTTTCTTGACTCTGTTTTCTTAACTCCAACATTTGGCGTGTACACCCACATGTTTTTCAATATCGCGTAGGATTTGGTTAAGTAAGAATATTTAAAATATTGCAACGTTTCGGCAATTATCGTTCTAATTGTCAGTTTCGAATTACAAATAAACTGACTGATGTGAAATAAATAAACAATCTTGAGATTCAAAAAAAAGATTGAATACATTCCTTATTTACGGGGGAAAGCAAAGGAGATATAAGTCAAAAATCCATATGAAGAGAGTTGTAGTCCCTATGGCCTAATGGATAAGACATCTGACTTCGGATCAGAAGGTTGCAGGTTCGATTCCTGTCGCGGATGTTTCATTGTAAAAATTATTTCTATTTTCCATTCGCTCAGAAAATTGCGCCGGACAGACAGACAGACAGAGAAATAAAAGATTTTAGTAATATAGATTAGATAAATGATCATTATCATTTTTAAAATAGAGAGATGTTAATAGCAATGTTATATTTCACTTAAAACTGTATTTTGAAACTGGTTTCTATTTAAAACTGTTTACAAAAGTAAAACCTATTCTTATCAGGTGGATGTAGTCACTGATAGCGAAACCAAAAAAAATACGCAGTTGCCTTCGAAGCCTCAGAAGCAAAGGGAGAACAAACGACCCTTATTATAAGGCAATGGACCTATTAATTAGGTCCCTTCTTTTAGGAAGTTCTGTTTTTTTTTTTTTCTTCCGTTGGTTTCTTGTAAGATTGAATCCATTCACAACGAAATACATTTTCTCTTGAATTTCAAACAATTTGGCAACAGGAACAGAAGCGAATGTCTTCCAACTGAAGCCATCGATCCACGAGTTATTGCAGGAATAGAAATAAAGGTTTTAAACATAAATTATGAGGCAGAAAAGATGGAAATGGTTTCCTGCGGGGATCTGCTGGCGTCACTTTTTCGAATTAGGCGATACTTTGACGTCCTCGGAATTCTTAAGTTCCTTTACTTATTGTAAGACATGAACAATGACAGATTCAGTCAGACCACGTGATATTTGACGTCACTCAATTAAAGAAAGAAGAAGAAGAAAAAAAAAGACACGAGTTATTTGATAAAAACATGAATGGCTCTAATTCTAACAGGCAAGAAGCAAATTCCAGGCAAATTCTCTCTTTCAAGAGAAACCTAAGTTTTTTGCTTAATCCCTCCCAAGATTTTGATTCAAGGTTATTTAGTAGTTCTTCAAAGTCTACTTCAAGTGTTACATTTTTTTAAGTATTATTATTACTAAGAAGCGATGATTTTAACGTGCGCTAAAAAAAGAGATAATGAACAAATGTACGCCGACGCACTTTATATATTGTAATAAAATTATGACATTACAATTTTTATTATATAAAGTGCATCGGCATACATTTGTTCATTATTATTATTATTTTAAAGTAATGGATACCCTACGTTGATTATCAACTTATAATTACAATAACTATCAAATGTAGATAATGCATACTTTGCATTTTCTGAAAAAAATAATTAAATCCGCTTAATTCACTTAAATTACCTAAAACAATTAACTTTAATCATTCCAACCCATGGGTCAATGTGTTAGATTAGTACCCATGGTTTAGATTCCAAAGCTTTTCTATGGGAATTTTCTTCTCGCGTTCATTTCTCGACAGGAACTCAGTTGGAAAAGATTTCAAAAATAGAAAATTTAGATTGTTTGTGGTCCTGAAATATGTTCAAATTTCAAGAAGATTTATAGTGCGGCTTAAAGGTGAGAGTTTCACTAATAATTTCACACTGGTTCCTTTGTTGGAGTTTACATCCGCAAAAATAGACAAAGGTGTTTTTAATAAAAGACGAATGGGTTCATTTCTAATTAAGAGGATCTTCCGATTACAACACAATTTACCAAAACTGTTTTCTTTTTCTGAACGATTTTTCTATCACAAATTGATTACAATACGACTGTGATGAAAAACTCCTTGTTTCTTCATAGATTCAAGTCTCTCTTTCTCCTTAATTCATTTGCCAAATTACGTTTCTCTGCATTTCTTTTTAAAGAAGTTTCAATTTATGAAGCGCTAGCAAAATCCCCCTTCTTCGTACACCTTAGAATATTGATGAGAAAGAAATTAAAATTCTTAGATCACTTCCAAATGGCAGGGGAAAGCATTGCAGACCGATTAACTCAGGTGTATTGCCGTCACACATTTCATGGTCATTCCTCCGCCCTCCCTCCAAATAAAGAAGTTGATTTTTACACTTTGTACACTGTCTACACTACTGAAACTATCCACAGGCCAAATTTCAACTTGGTAGGAAGTTGGGAAGTATGCTCAACATTTCGAACAGATACAACACACACACACAATCTCCCTTTTAAATTACAAGTTAGTCTTTAAATTATAATACGAACATGAATTCTTCAATCTATCTTAGAACACTTCAAATAAAGAAAAAACAAATCCTACTCTGCCGTATTGAAAGGAATTAACAAGAAACCTTAAAATATTTATGTATTTTATTTAAGTTACAAAAATGTTATCATCAAAATCCTAACGTTTCGCGACAGATTATTTACAGAACTTAAAATTTACTGAATTTAAAATATTTTTATTTTTATTACTATTACTTTTTTCTAAAATCGTGAAAATAAATGTTTATTATCAAGTCATTAATATCTGCTGATTAAGAGACAATACAGACTTTCCATTTTCAGAATAAATCCGCTTTTTTTAAATAGCTTAAAATAGATTAACTTTAAAACCTTGCGCTAATTATTGGATTACTTAAAAAAAGATTAGCATCCATTGCTTTCATTTCAATAGTTTTGATTTTTGTCGCCTTCTCACTCTTAATTTCTCGAGGATGATTTCAAATAAGATCGCCTGTAGTCCTTAAATATGCATTCTAACTTACAAGAAGATCCATTCAAGTCCTCAAATTAGGAGGAGAGACGAGGAAGAGTCTGATTTGAGTGATGAATCTCACCATCTGAAAATGATCAAGAGCTGACTTTACAACAGCTCCAATTGCATTCCAGTCTTTCTTGTGAATAAAGCAAAGGTGAGAACGAAAACTAGAAATAAAAGAATCATCTGAACTGACTTCTCACATGACTTCAATCAACGACATTGATTCATGAAAACAGTTTGTAAATCAAAATATTATCAAAATAATGAATTAAATTTCAATTCAAATTCCTGTTGTCCATTTGTCTCTCTGTAAGCGCATCCATGGATTTCCATAAAATTTGGTCTGTTGCTTATCTCAAACTTAAAACTGGGTTCATTTATTTTCATCTCAGACCCTTCTCTTAAAAAGGATCGCTCGCTAAAATGACTGAGCTGATTTCTCTAAAACTGTATACGATGCTCATTTGTACGAGTCCTTTATAGTCCTTTAAAACAGGAGTCCTTTCCAGTCCTTTAAAACAGGAGTCCTTTCTAGTCTCCAGCTCATTCCCTTCCTCTAAATCAGTCCCCAACAAGCGAAGGAAAACTGAGCGTTTTTCTATTTTGTGTTTAAAATGACTATAAGAGAGAGACGTTGATTGTAGGTCTTGTCTTAGAGCAGACGTTGTCCTTCTCTTTAACCTCAAGCATTTCCCAGTGGGTTTCTGAAGATGATGCAACGAAAACAGACACGAATTATCGGCTTTTAATTTGTTTTCCAGATGCGGGTGGAGGGTAATCGCTCACGTCAATAACTTCGAGCGGAAAACCATCTGGGATTCATCGAAAACAAGGAACACCAACCCCCCCAAACACCTCCAATATTTGTTTCCGATACGAATGTCTATTTGGTTTGAAAAAGAAAAACATTAACATAAAACTTCATTTTTGTTTCGGCAAAGACTTTTCCTATTAGTCCAAGGCAGATTTCTAAAATTTTAGCATTTTTTAAAGGTTAAGTCCTTTTTAGCCAATCTCCTAAGTGATCAACCATTGTAAGTGTCCACGACTCTCCCTCTGTAACCGCTCGATCTTCTTGTACCTTAGTACACTTGTACCCGATTTGCCATAATTCGCTTTACGACGCTTCATTGTTATGATACTTTTCAATTGTCTCAATTTTTCCATATTTTACGACAGCTGATGCGCGATACGACACTTTGAAAAAAAAAAAAGAAAATTAATACTCGCAGAACTTAACACAAAAAAAATGGAAGGCTTATCGCGTTTGCAAATGACTCCATCTTGCGACATGACGCAATGCTACAGCGTCCAGAGATGGCGTCATTTACAAACGCGTTGTGTTCTGTTCTGCAAGTATTAATTTCCAATTTTTTTTTTTTATGTGATTAAAATGTAAAATAACTTAATCTTGTTGGTCCTCCATCTGAAATCTTTATTTTTCATTGCACGTATATGATAACTGCTCAAACAATTTCAAACAAACAAGCAAATAAAGGATTAAAAATGTTTTAATCACTGTCTTTGTTTTGCTCTGTTTATTAATTAAAATCCGACTGTGCAACATGTTGCGTTTTCTTCCTACTATGTAGAACATGTTTCTTTTTTCTTCGTAACCTACATATTCCCTTGGGAATGAGGTTCATCAAATCACTCAGTGTGTTTGTGTTCCCTCCGACCTCTTACAATTTGAGAACCACTGAATGGATCTTCTTGAAACTTAATATGCATATTGAAGGACCGTAGACGATTAAATTTAATATGAGAGATTTCAACGTTATCGGTGATAAACACGGTGTCCTCGCTCGATGAAATGAACACTTTGATGAGCTTCTCAATAAAGAGTTACTTTCAATAGCTAATAGGAAGAATACCCACAGAAATTAATAGGAGAGACATCCAAATGGAGCCCCTATCCCGTAGGAGAGCTATTACAAATCTGTTCTAATATGCTGCGTTCTCTTACGAATGATGAAAAAAAGAGGAAAATGGAAATAAACCCTTTTCTCTCTCTGCTACCAGATGCCACCGTGGTCTCTTATCAAATCAGTGCTACTGTCATCAAGGATTAAATCTCATCTTTACAAGATTTTATTAGACATGGATGCCTTCAAAGGGCGGTGTGAGCGTTTGGAACGTAAAATCCTAAGGAAAATTTATGACGCAAGGGTTTCAAGGCGCCGGAGAAACACTGAAGATCTCTACTTTCTGTACGTAGAGCCATAAGTTACGTAACTTGCCATGTAATTCACCTCGGATCCAAGGAAGGTCTTGATAAATGTGTCTAAAGGTAAACGCCCAAAATGACGATGAGAAGAAAGTATCCAAGAAAACAATATATGGATAGGATGTAAAAACAGGAGGGTTGTTGCTCGTGACTAAGAAGAATGGTAGAAGCTCCTGAAGGAGGCCAAGACCTTCCCTGGGCTGTAGAAATGGATGGATGGATCTACAAAGTTAGTTTGTCTCCTTTTGAGACTTGGACCCTTATCAAGTGAGCGAAGGAAATTCACAAGATGTAAGGATTTAAAACCAAAAATTCCATTTTAACGATGCTATCTTACACCTCCATAAAGAATCTTCCAAGTGAAAAGAGATAAAACACACAGTCGTCAAACCTCAATATCAGTTGAAAATAAAATACAGAAATCTTTTTTTACACAGAACTATCTTTTTTTACACGTTTACTTGAAAACAGCACTCATTTTATGATACCATTGGATTGCTTTCCTAGCCTTCTCTCTAATAATGTTTTAACAACTAAATAGAGACTCTTAGAAGATGTTGCAAATAAATACAGAGGATCCAATTTCTATATCTGAAATCACTTCCAGGACAAGAAGTAAGAAATTAGGGCAAGAAGTTCCCACAGAAAAGCATTCTTAGGATGTCTTTAATAATAAATGTTAATCCATTTAATTTGAAAAGGTTAAAATTAATCCGATTTAGGTAAATAATACTGATTAAACTTTTTTTTTTCCCCCAGAAAATGCAAAATTTGCACAGTTTGTTTGAGACAGAATAGATTACTACGGAGACTTTTCGTTTAGGTTTTCATGACTTAAAAAAAAAAAAAAATTAAAGAAAAAAGTTCAAAAGAATTTAAATGCTACTATTTTACTTAAAAATTTATTGCTAAAAAATTCTATTTATTTTATTTTATTTTTTTTTTCCTTTTTTAAAATAAAAAAAATGAAAAGTCTTATTCAAATAATATCTGCAGGTACAAACAGAATAAAAAATTCCATTATTCTCAAAACGAAAAATTAATTAATCCTCATTATTCACTTTGATTGTTAAATCAAGTTTATTTTAATTAAAAAATAATTCTATTAATATTTACTAAGACATTAATCCATTGTTTCGATCCCAATATCTTTGAGAACCTTTGTTGCTTCTCGCGCTAATTTCTCGCCAAGAACTGTCACCGGAAAAATGTCAAATATAAAAGTGAGATGGTCCCTAATATTTCTATTCCATACAAAGTTCCAAGAAGATCCATCCAGGGTTTAAAAGTTATTAGGGAGACCTACTATGGTGATAACTGATAGAAGGGATGATTTTTAGTAAAAAGAAATGTTTAAGAACAAGAAGATGATAATCAGGCTTTGAGGTCTTCCAGAAATTTCTTGTTTCTTTCAGATATAGTATTTTGAAAAAAGCACCTCTACTCTGATGGCAATTGAGAACTCTTACATTAGCCCTGATGTAAGATTCCTTTCTTAATCTTAAGCCTATCTTCTTTGTTATCATAAGATGGTAGGGATTGGGGGAATGACTGTTGGTTTTTCTTCCACTGATCTGTTTACTCTCTTTAGACGAGTGATGGTAAACAACGGGTGTCGATGACCTCTCTGCAAAATGAAATGAGAGCTGCCGTCATCGTTTAAGACATTAAACGTCTCAAACAATTCCAGCTCCTCCAACTACATCTTGTCCTCTTTCAGGAGATTTATGTTGCTTCTACGGAAAAAAACAATTAATTACCACAACATCTCATTCTCTTCAAGTCATTTACCAAGTAATGCGCTTCAAAACTCAACACTAAGTAAGATTCCTAACCCATTTCTATTCGCTTTTTTGTCTTAGCCAACGGGAATTAATCCATTGTGAAACAATTTGAACAATTTGAAACGATTAAAATTAATTGGATTTATAGAAATAAACTATTTGCATATTTCAAGAAATCAAAGAAAAATAAAATAAAGAAATTATATGGTGTAACTTTTTGTTCCCATTTTCTATAAAATCCAATTCCTACCTTGCATGATGAGTTATAGATAAATGATTTGTCATTTCAACAATCTGTAACATGACAAGTTCATTAATATCAAATAAGTAAAGATACGTGTTTAAATTTTTTTGCTAATCTCTTAGATCTGACACCGGATAAGAAGATGATGGATTTTGGGTTGTGTTAAAGAGAAACTGATAGGTTATTCAATAAATATCTTACTTAGCTACAAAACCTAAATGCATTTCATTGGGTTACTCTCAATTCTCCATCGCATAGTGAGGAAAGGGAGGAGGTACGTCCCAGTCTCTTCCCGGTGACAGCTCAGGGTTCCTTCCTTTAGCTTTCGTTTGTTACAGTTTTCTTTAAAAAGTGTTGAAATTCAAATTCTAACAGAAAACGGGAACCTAATTTTAAAATAACTTCGTGAAATCCATTATTCTGTCAAAAAAAGCACAACAATAATGTGAAAGACATTAAAATGATTCGAATCATCCAAAGGTAGAGATAGATCCAAAGATAGATATTTTAAGGATATTTTCAAAGCAGTTTTGAATTCTGAAAAGCCTAAGAAGTCGATATTAACCTTTTTCAATACTTATACGTAAACCGTATGTTTTATTTACTTATTTATTTGAAATTCGTTTCATGTATTATTATAATTCCATATCGTTAGTTTTACTCAATACATTGTTTTTATTTCATTCAATGTTAAATTGAAAGAACCATTTGTTTCACTCCCATTTGAAAATTAAACCACACAGTGGCTCCCTCATGCGTTTCAATCGAATATTAAAATTCTTAAACAAAGCTTTCACTTGAATTCATAGAAGCCCGATTTCTCGGAATTCGCAAAAATATAATCAAGAAAAAGACAAAATAAAATGAAAAGAAATCGAAGAAAAACTGTCAGTAACGTTTCTCACTAGAGTTTTTATATTAAAACTTTTTAAAATTTCTATTAAACAATTTGCTTTAAACTGTTGGACGATTTATCGAAAATAAAAATTTATAATAAGAAATTACTTTGTCCAATAAAATGGAGATAATAATCGACATAATTAATTTAGTGCAAGAAATATAAAACTCCAGATCCATGGTTCTGTCTCGCCAATATAAGTCCTCTTCGCTGAGTTCATTATTTTATTCTTTATAAAATCCTATTGTTAAGTTATAAGAATGAGAGGCTCATCAAGTCATTCAACCTAAATCTCTATCTTTGTACCTAATTTTATCAGCAAGTATTGTACATAACTGATGTGTAAATAAAATCTAATAAGTTTTAAATTTCTTCGATGGATCTTTCTAAAACTTTGTCTACATATTTAAGGACTGCAGACATTTTGTATTTGAAATTTCCAACTGGGTCCTGGTTGAGAAATTAGAAACCTTCTGGTCTTAAAAATTCCCATTCAAAAGCATTGGAATCTAAACAATGGATTTCTAATCGATTCTAACAGAAGAATTAATCCGTTGATTCATTAATCTGAGCATGACTGGATTAGATTAAAATTAAGTCGATTTAGACAACTTAGTAAGTAATGCGAATTGTTTTTAATAATTCTTTTTTATTTTTATTTGAAATTAAATATAATTTATAATTTGAAAATAAATGTAGAAATTTGAAGGAAAAAAAAAAGAAAACAAAAACAAAAAGATATTTTAAGGGCTAATATATTAAAGAAAGTAGGCTTTAAGTTCTTTCAGAAACTTCTTCTATTTTAATTTTGACTTTGGTTTGTTGACTGCGTGTAATTTTGGCCTTCGCTTGTCTTTCGAATGAGTTCCTTCCCTGCCTTAAATATTCGTAAGAGTTGCCATCATCATCATTGAATAAATCTTATCTGAATTTCCCAGAGACAAGTTATTAAGACGCATCGAGCAGGAATGTTAGTGTGTGAATTAATTGCCTGTTCCAACACCTTCTCCATTAAGCACAGCTATTAGCAAGAGTCCAGATAAGCTCTCAATGCAAACCTCAGCACCATCGACTCCCCTTATGGAATGGCTCATTTTGACGAACAACCTCCTACAACAAATAAACACCTTAACTAACTAACAGACTGATTATAATCAGTGAAGCTGGTTTTGAGTGAAAGAAAAAAAACCCAATAACGCATTGACAGTTCTTGAGCGATATTTCTCTGTTAAAGTTGTATATGATGACTTATTTCATGCCAATTACGTCAGAAAAACAAAAGCACAACGGCAATTCCATAGAAATTTGTTAAAATTTGAAATTAAAACACGAACTTCCCGAAGGAATTTCACTTTCCTTAAATCTTGCCGGTTTTTTTGAATCATGAAAAAATTGCAAACGGTAAGTTTTTGATTATTTTAAATTGTTATATTTGCTGAATATAAACAACAGAAAATTTACTCTTTTTGTGGAAAAATAAGGAATTTACATTTTTAATTTAAATTGTTTAAATTCGTTTAATTTTAATTATATTACAGCTCGCGCAGAAATTCAGAGAAAATGATGTAAAAAAAAAAGAAAGAAAAAAACAAAACCCTACAACGAATAGTACTCAAAAAGTCCAATCTGACTAACTATAAAATGAAAAAACAAATAAACCCTCATTCAATTAATAAAGTTCAAACACTTAATAACTTCCTGTATCATAGTAATCACTGTATCACTGAGCCTAAAATCTCATTGTAGTGGAATAATATTTTTCTTCTGTTCCTAAGCCTTTGAATGGATTCCATGAAATTTGGTAGAAAACAACTACCACCCAATTTGCTTCAGACTACATCCTTCGCTTAAATGATTAGACGCAAATTTCTTTAAAATCTGATACTAACAAGGAGACGACACACCCTGCATCTTTCAAATGTCAGTGTCCTTTTGTGAGATGAAAGTACACATGAAGTACTTTATATATATTTTAAAGAAATGTGTGTATCCGTTTTCGGGATGGAGATGAAAATAAATGTGCCTCTAGGATTTAAGTTGGATCGTAAATAAACTAGGTACCAAACTTTATGGAAGTCCAGCCAATCGTTTTAGCGTGATGTAAACAGACAGAAAAGAAAAATGTTCAAATAAAATAGTGAGATAGTAATTCTATGTTGCATTTTAAAGTTATTCGGCCGAGGAGTTAAGGCTCCCGGTGTTTCGTGACCAGTGGGACAAAATGGTGATTCCGACGCCCTCCCCCTTTTAACCGGAACCCATTTAAAAAAGGGCTTGCTACGACCCGTCTGGAGGAGAATTCAAGTGTGGGAAAAACCCTACCTCCGCTGAAGTCAGGGATAGAATCCGGCTCCTCTAGGCCGCAATCAAAAGCCATACCCACTTGCCTATTGGGCCAACATTTTGGAATTATGGATTTAGTATATATATCTTCCTCTAAATTCATCTACTGTAATAATGGCTGAGTATTTTAAATCTTCATGCTATTCATTAAAATTTTATTGAGATTTTATCGAACTATCAATTTAGATTTTCATAATGTCGTACGTAACCAGCACTTGTTGATAAGAATTTGTTGATTCTGACAGTACTTCATTTAAAATTGAAATAAATTTATTATTCATTGTTAGTAATAATAAACCTTCCAAATTCTTTGCTTACTCAATAAAAGCAATTAAGAAAAATCTTCCAGAAAGAAGATTAACTAATCTAAGTACTTAAATCATTACCTCAATGGCATGTTTGGATCCGGCTTCCGAATCAGACACACAAGCCATCAACAGGAAATTCATGGTCTCTGAACTGAGAGAATGTTTAGCTTGAACCATTTCATCCACTAATTCAAAAGCAGTCTCTAAGTCTCCACACTGGCCAAAGGCTGTCAGAAAGAGAAAAAAAAAAGGACACAAATCAAAACAGGATTAAATAAGGATTAGCGGATTAAAGTTTTATAATTATTTAATACTACAGCCTTACTTTTTTTTTAATATTATAATTAAGCTAGGATGGAGTTAAGAATAATTTCAAATTATCGTATTTTTTTTTTAGTTAATGCAAATAAAAATCTGAAATTTTAAATATGAAAAAAAAAGTTTTCATATTTAAAATTAATTGCTTAACAATTTAATTGCTTAAAAAATGTAGCAATTATATATAATTCCTTATTATTACTTATTACTTATTATTTCAAATTAATTTTCTTTAATTTCATGAAATGTAAAATATTTAAGATACTCATATAAAAACCAGATAAGTAATAATAATAAAATTAAAAAAAATGTTAAATGAAATGTCATTATATAAAGAATCTGTTTAACTTAAAAGAAACCAATGAAAACCCTTCTGATTGGTACAAAACTTCTGTAGACATTTTCAGTAATTTACGGTTTTAAATTTTAAAAAAATAAATAAAGGCAACCAATAAAAAAAGTCACAGATTTTATCATTTTAATTTAGTTTCTTTATCCTTTGGAAGTTTTGTAACAACATTTCAAAATATGGGCCTGTCTTAAACTGAAATTAAATTAATCGTGGAAAAATAACGATAAGGTTTTATAAATATTATATTTTTAAACCTTTCTTTT
>JAFIDM010004315.1:76216905-76266368 GCA_023159025.1 Thereuonema tuberculata
AGATGTTTTGTAAGTGGAAGAAGGATTTAAGATGAGTTATTTATATTTAAATACTAAAGAAGAATTTTTGAATTCCTATCATTAATGCTATAGTCATCCTTTTCTTCGATTAAATGAGAATGATTATTGAACAAATGCTTATCAGAATTTAAAGTATGTAAAGGAAAATCTTGGTATTTGTATTAATTCAGAAATTTGTCGATTACCTAAAAGTTTTAAAAATTTAATTCACTAAACAAAGCATCTAAATCTATTATTAAATCTTGTTTTTCATTTCCTGTTCCCATGACTAGCTGTGCAGGACTTTCTATAGTTTCTAGGAATTTCTTTCTTTGTTGATATTTTTCTTTTACAAGTAAAACAGTTTGTCAATGTAATTTTGTATATTTATTCTATTTATAATAAACACATCCCTGATGAAATGGTAGGCGTTACTTCTTGGGAATAAATGTCTATTATTTGAAGTGGGAAATAATTTATGTTTTTATAATGTAAATATCTTGCAATATACAGGGTGATTCACGAAGATATGCAGAAACTTCGGGAACTCATTCTACATGTAAAAGTAAAGAAAAAGTTATATAAACATAGGTCCGGAAATGCTTCGGTATCGAGTTACGGCTAGCGAAAGATTTCGCCCATAATATAGTACAACAATATGCACATGCACTACACGTCAGTTGTTAGCTCTCACAATAAATCAAAACAATGCAATTCACATTATTGTTGAACAGCTGTTATTGTGTTGCCAACTTTTTTGTAGGTTCCACGTGGGATAAGCTTCAAACCACTGAGAGATACAGTTCTGCGACATGTTTCATTCGATTTTTCAGGTCAATAACCATAAGAAACCACTGATTTTCCCCCCTTAATTTACCTTCCCAGACATCCAGCAAGTCTTCATTTCACCCAGGGTACTATATTATTGGCGAAATCTTCTGCTAGCCATAACTCGATGCCGAAGCATTTCTGGATCTACGTTTATATAACTTTTTCTTTACTTTTATATGTAGAATGAGCTCCCGAAGTTTCTGCATATCTTCGTAAATCACCCTGTAAAATCAGAGTGATATTAAATAACAAATTAAAAGAAGAAAATATATTTCATATGTCGTTCAAAAAATTACGAAAATTATTCGCATGTTTAATATAAGATGCAGTAATTTCATCCACTGATTTCTTTTAAGAAACAAAATAAAAGTTCTTGTTGGACATCATTTCATTCAACTCAAATCCTCAAAATTTCGATCATTCCTCATCTTTGAAGCAGAAATCTACTCGGTTTTCGTCCAATTTCTCCATTATTACTTAGCTCAGATCATCTATCTATCTATATATTGATTGATCGTAACTAAATTTGCATAGATACTTTCTACTACCCTAAATAAATAGTAGGAAATAAAGGCTATCTTGAAGGGGGTGAAATCCGTGAAATAACGATAATGGACCTGGTGGCGACAATGGGAACTACCAAAATAATTTTCTGCAACAACGGGAAGAACTGGGGAATAAGTAGGAGAACCAGATCTCCCCACTGCCCTCACCAACCTCTTCCAACCCCCTCCCCGGGCAACGCCGGCTAGTTTTAAGCTAGTTATAAATATAAGCCAGATGAAAATGAAATAAGAAAAAAAAAACCTTAATGATTAGTTGTAATGAAGTAATTCAATTAAATGTTCAGATTTTTTTGAGGGGTTGCTGGATTTATCAGTAATGATAATTATATTTAGTAATAAATCCTTTTCAATAAGTTATAAAATTTTTATATTAACAGCTATGGAAATAAATATTTAGAGTATTTGAATCTCTACATGACTGTTATCCCTGGAAAAGTGTGAATTTCTTTTTGTAAAAAACAAAACAAAAAAAAAAACTTGCCTTTAATCATAACATGGTAATTGGCAGTATTTGGAATCCAACCCCTATCATGCATAGTTTGACGTAACTTCCGGGCACGAGCCAAACCGTCATCTCGCCAGGGCGAATTTGCGCATGCGTTGAACAGTCCTGTGTAAGTAGCTCCAGTCACAGATAGACCTCGTTCTCGCATCTGGAATTAAAGAACAAATAAGTTTAAATAAATTAATCTTTTAATGCTAAGCTGAATGCTAGCGGGGATTAATTACTTACCCCCGTTTATACCTAATTTTGTTTTGATGTTTTTTAATTGAGGGTTCATTGAGTTGTATGTTTGTCCGTTTTGTATATTGTGCTATTTCACTGAGCTAGGTATACTGGGCTGATCGGACTGATCAGAGATCATCAAACCTCGAAACAGTACTGTCTCTGATTCCAAGTACAGTGCAGTGAATAGCGCAGTGAATATTTGTGTTTTGTTTAGTTATGTTAGCAGTGTGTTGGACTAGATAAAAAAACTAAAACACTGCAGCAGAGAAAAATGATATAATTACTCAACTTTTTTACTCATCTTTACAGAGTCGAAAAGAACAGAGTCGAAAACAGATGTATCATGAGTGATGCTAACATAGGGATGTGTGCATCACTCATGATGCACATTCTTATTGTTTACACAATTGCTTGTTTACGTAACAAACCCTCACTAATTATTAGCCAGTACAGGTTAATAATTCTTACGTACAGGCAATTGGTTCACTATAGTCTCGTGTCATGAACAAGGCAAGGCTTTTGTTAATACATGAGCAAGATTTCCATCCGCATGAACGTATTTTAAATTCAGTTCACCACGTCCCAACATGTCCCGGATAAAATGATGTCGGATGGAAATATATCTTGTTCTAGACTTACTTCTCAACCCTAGATGCATGTTCAATAGCTGCTTGGCTATCACAAGAATCACACGACACTTTCACTTCGTTGAGCAACTGCTGGATCGATTTCAACTCTCTTGCACACTTTGTTTATTTGATCTCTACACTATGGGACAATTTCCTAGAGTTATAATGTAACCTGTGAAACTTTTGCGATCATTCGAATCGGTCGCCCAATCTGCGTCATACCAAGCTTTTAAGTCTATTTTTCCTCGCTCGAAGATAATTCCCTTTTCTTCGGTTTGACCAAGGTATGAAAGCACACGTTTTACTGATAACCAATGATGTCGGTCATACCTTGTGCAAAATTGTGAAAGAGCACTTACAGCATACTGAATTTCCGGTCGAGTACACCTTGCTATGTACAGTAGAGAACCAATAGCTTCTCGATAAAGAAAGTTTTCTTCTTTCTGTCACTTTTCCACATCGTCAATGCCCATATTTACAATTGCCTTGACCTCCATTGGTGAGACATTTCTTATTCGTGTTGACCTTGAACCGTTGAAGTAGAGATTCAATATAAGTTGTTTGACTAAGCTTCATCATGTTTCTGCTTTGGCGATCAAAACGGATTCCCAATAAATGATGAACTTCACCAAGATTTTTGGTTTCAAAATAAATACTTCATCAAGCCGTTTAGCAACACTGTCACTTTCGACAATTACGATGAAGTCGTCAAAAAATATTGAAACAAGAGCTTTCTCACCATTGTGATTAAACATGTAGATATTAGGATCCACTTTTGAACGTTCAAAACCTTCATTTTTCAAACATTTGTCTAATCTGTCGTTCCAACAACATCCTGACTGTCGCAAGCCATACAGAGACCTACGTAGACGACAATACCGATCTTGATGGAAACCTTCAGGTTGTTCCATATAAATCTCCTCATTTAAATACGACGTTTGTTAATCATAATGGTAAATAGATCAATTGTTATGAATTGCAATGGTTGTGAGAATTCTGATAGTGTCTATGCTTGATACTGGTGAATATGTCTCATCAAAATCGATACTATATTTTTGAGTATGTCCTTTAGCAACTAAACGAGCTTTGTATCTGACAAACTCACCAAATTAATTTTGTTTGGTTGTGAACACCCACTTGCACTTGACGGGCTTGCGTCCTGGTGGTAGCTCACTCAAGGACTACACAGAATTCTTCTCGGATAGCTTTTTTCCACTTAGATGCGTTAGTACAATTCACCGCTACTTTATAGCTGTGAGATATTTTTATTTCCCAACTTGTATAATACGTCTTTCGTGACCTTAGTGCGCTTCTGGAATCATCATTATCAACACTGGTAGTTTCGGCTCTAGATTTGTTTTTCGACCGGGTGATGGCCAGGTGAACATCTTGGAATTTGTTCCGGTTCCCTTTGTAATGCTGGTTCATGGTTGGATCCAGTAGGAGAATTAATTTCCTCTCTAAGATTCTCTTCAGTGGCTTTTGGTGCATCAACAATTTTGGGGAAATTTCACATCTTCTGATTCATCCTCAAACCAAAAACCCTCACTAGACGTGGATACAGGTGTCGGAGTTGTTGATGAAAAAAATTCATTTTCGCTGAAGGTAAAATCACGACTTTCTTGAGTGCAGGTAGCTAAACTCGCCATCTTGCTCCTCGCAGTGGGTAGCCTACTAAATATCCAATCCATGATCGTGTATCGAGTTTGTATAGTTTCTGCTTTGGAATTCTCACATAAGCTTTACAACCGATCGTTCGAAATGTTTGACACTTGGTTTGTGGTTGTTCCAAATTTCACCTGGAGTCTTCATTGTTATAGGATTGACGATCTTGGAACGATTGTCTACAGGTGTTGCTGCTGTTGCTATTTCTGCCCATGCTTCTCGGGGAAGGTGCGATTCAGCAAGGGTTACCCTCACTGCATTGAGTATTGTTCTATTTCGGCGCTCATCGAACCCATTTTGTTCAGGACAACGTCGTTACTCCGTCTTGTATTCCTTGTTTTGTGCAATATTCGTGCATGAGTGCATTATTGAACTCTTATCCATTATCAGTGATCTTAACTAGTTATTTGTCTCACATTCTGCGCGGCGATACCATTCAACAAATTTTTGAAAAACATCTGCTTTACTTTTAATAGCTAATGCCGTGGTGAAGTGCGAATACTGATCTGCGATGACTAATAAATAACGATTTCCAACCCAACTGACTGGTTTGACAGGACCACAAACATCAACATTGACCATCTCTTAAAACTCGTGTAGATCCGTGTTTAGTGTTCTTTTGGAATGGACGTCTCGTCTGATTTCCCAAATGCATGGTTCACAAGGTGCTTTTGTTCCAGATGTAATACGTGGCAGTCCTTTGACAATGTTTTTCTTTGACAATTATTAAATTGTCTGTATAGCTGTGTGCGTAAATCTCTTATGCCACATTTGACATATTGTCTGTCTTCTTTATCATTAGAACTCTTTCAGAATTAGGCGGTATTGCTAGTTTACAGAGCCTGTTTATTCTTGATCCTTCTGCAATAATTTTCCTTTGACTGTCACCTTGTCTGTGATAAGAAATTTTTCCTTATTAAACACAACACAAAGTCCTTTATCAGTAATTGCACGTAACGATAAAATATTCCTAGTTAAATTAGGAATTTGTAAAACCTGCGTGACCTTTAAATTTCGTCCTCGAAATGTACCCGTTGCCATAACAGACATGTATTCTCCATTCGCTGTTCGTACGGTACTTTTCTTCCGTTCCTTTTGGATATTCGTTCAGTGGGATTATTTTTCCAACCATACGATGAGTTCCTCCGGAATCAATAATGAACTCCACTCCTTGATCTTGAGAAGCAGTTTCGCCAAATTCTTGTGCCACTAACGTGGTTATCTCTGTCTTATCTGTTTTCTTCACATCAGGTTCTCGTTGAGATTTCTCAGTTCTTCGACGAGGTTTTGCTAATTTCGTTTCTTTACTGCGGCAGTTACGGGAAAAATGATCATCTTGCCACATTTATAGCACTTTACATTTTTCTTTACAGTTGTGAAAGTGGTTGTCAATGGTTATTTGTCTAAACTACGGCGATAAATGTCTTTTGTTAAAGTCTCTGCGTTACATAAGTTTTAGTAAACTCAACTGTTTGGCTTTTGCTGTTCATGCTACTGACCAATTGGGACCACGAATCCGGTAAACCACACAAGAGTACCATGGCGAAATCTTTATCAGTTACATGTTGTCCACAGTTTTCGAGGTCTGTCACGATGTCGTTCATTGAAGCTAAGTAATGTCCATTGATCCACATTCGTCAATAGTCGTCGTGTATAACTTCTTTTGTAATTGTATTTTTCTAAGAGTAGATCATTTTTAGGAGCATACATGGTTTCTAGTGCATCCCACACTTGCTTTGGCGTAACTAAATGTTGTATGTGTTTTGCTTGAACAGGCGATATTACCAACACAATTTACCTATTGTCCGTTGCATTCTTGACTCATGTTTCGCTTTATCTACTGGATTCGTTGACACTTCAATATCTCTTGAAACATAACTCCATAGATCTAACTCCATCAGAATGCTCTGCATTTGAAGCTTCCACGACGGATAATTATGGTCGTTAAGTTTTTCTGTCAATTGTTTCCTTTCAGACATCTTGTCTTCTGCAGTATCCACTGTTAGGACTAACGTTAGGCCTCACAAAAAGGAAGAGTTGACGTTACCGCAATCTTCTTCACGTTGTAAAAGATAAATAATATTTTGCTGGCCCCATAACTCTTGTCAGCAGTGTGTTTAACTATTAGAAATACTAAAACTAGCAGAGAAAAAATAATATAAGACATCGGAAAAAAATAATACACTTACTTGAAAAGAACCGAGTGGATAACAGACGTATCATGAGTGATGCTAACAAAGGGATGAGCGCATCACTCACGATACACTTTCATTGTCCAAAACAATTGCTTGTTTACGGTTAACAATTTCCTACGATATTTTCATTCATAAGTTCGAAAAAATTTAAAGCCTATTTTTTTTTTTTTAAATGTTATTTCTTAAAATATTTTTTTTTTTTTTTTTTTTTTGCAATTTGTGAAAACGAAATAAATGTAAATGCTAAATTCATTTTCAAATTCTAAAACCTGCTGATTTGCAGAAATAGTGCAAACTTTCCATTTTCTGAAGATAAATAAATAACTCGGCATTATTTACTTAAGTTTACTGAAGCCGATTAATTTTAATCTACCAAACCTAGAGAAAACCATTGGCTTAGTTAAAAGGATTAATACTCATTCGATAGGAATCCATTCTAGAAAACTTTTCGCATTAATTTCTCAAGTTGATAAAGATTTCAAAAGAAGATCCACATTAAAACTTCCCTTCACCAAACCAAACAAAAATGATTAATCAATTATTTTAAAGAAAACAGTAAGTTTAAGTAATAATTATATTACCAAATAAATACAAAACTCCCTCGTACAATTTGTAATTTATCAAATAGTTACACGTTGTTAAAAGTGATTTCAGACTCCTTTACTCATGTCGTTATAACGACCTACAACTACCATCACTGCTTCCATTGAAGATAGACCCCAATTTTGTTGAATTACCGCTACTTTCATGACATGGTAATCACCTAAACCGGAAGTGACCTGTACCGGAATTAGCATTTTCTCCAAAACCTCCAGACCGTGGGAAGTCAACGAGGTGTGACTTAAGGGGGCTCCGACTCACGATTTGAACTGTGGAGGGCGTTTTAATAATTTTCTACCGCACGTGGTCGCTAAAAAGTAAAAAGTAATTATTCAAGAGGTTTCGATAAAATTGAAATTGAGAAATTTAAACAATTACAGGCTGTATTTTTGAGCAAAGACTGAAGCTTTCAAAAGTGATGTATTGTTTTTTTTAATGGAAAACAGCAAAGAACTGTTTTTCTTAAATAGGATTTATTATTGAAATATAAAGTGTAGTAATATTACAAGGATTTTTCTTAGCTGTTACTGAAATCAGTGTATGAATCTACAAGTATCTATAATAATAAATTAATCTTTCAAAAGTATTAGAAAATGTCGCAAATCCTTTAATCTTTTAATGACTTCTGAAATCAAGATTTTAATCATTGTTTTCGCCACTAATAATGATAAAAAAAGCAATTTAAAAGCCCTACCACTATTATAAGAATTTATATTTATCTACATATATATATATGTAAGCTGTAACTGATAATTAGACCACACAGCATATATAATATCTAATAAACTTGCGAAAGAAAAAAAACTCAAAATAAATTTATAACCAATAGAAAATAATAAGTGTGGTAATTTTTTTATTTACTTTTTATTGCTTTAATTTTAAATTTTAATTTCTTAATTATTAAATTATTATATTGAAAATTCTGTAAAATCTATCATAAAATTGCTATTCCATAAGGATCCAATCTGAGTCCTCTCCTACTTAGAAATGTCCTCAGCACCTTTACTTTCACCGTACAAGATCATTCTTTCACTGAAAGATTCTTTATCTATTGATAAATGACTAAGTTTGTTTGTTTTTTTAAGGTAGCTATTCTTGGTTTATTTATTTTGTGAAATTTAAAAATAAACGTAGGATTTTTGTTTTTGTCGTTTCAATGACTTTAAAAAAAAATAATTTTTTTAAGAAATACCATTTTAGGCTTTAAGAATTCTGCGAATTCTTTTATGACTATAATAGCATTTAAGGCGACTAATTTAAGGTGTGCTAATAAAGAATAAGTTGTAATTTAAAATATAAAAAACACTGGTAAATGTTTGTAGGTGATGTTTTGGATAATGCTCTTTAATACAAAATTCCTTCTTGTCAGTTTTTACTCGTCTCTAATCTAAAAATGCATTTCATTACAAAATAAAAAAAAAAGAAGGAATCTCTTTGATTGCTTCCTGGTGGTTTTCTTGTGATCGACTAAGCTTCTCATTGTCACAGCTTTGGAGACACACCAAGGATCAAAACACAAAAAGAGCTTTCAAAACTCTAATCTTTCTTAGGTCGAATCCATCAAGGAGCATTAAAGGAGATCCATTTTTAAAACGAACGAGAAAAAAAGTCTCACAAATTCTTTTGTCTTCCGAGTAATGAAATCCTTCTTTTTCGTTCCAAAGAGATGAAGCAACTGGAAGAAGACGGAGCTAATGGAAGACTCTTGTAGCGAAAGGTCCCTTAATAAAGAATTCGATATTGAGGGTGTATTAAATGGAGCGATTTGCTTCTAACAGCGATTATTGGGCAATGAAGAGCCATCACCTTATGTAGATCTCCCAAAGAACCGAAAACGTTCACTTACAGGCAAGCTTAATGGAGGATGAAAAACCAACAGCTGTAAGAAAGATACTTTATTCGCAGTGAAAGCCATCGGTTTTATAGTTTTAAAAGTCATAAAAACAAGAAACAATTAATTACATTGAAATTTAGTGTTTCAATTAAAGAAAAAGCTTAGTATAATGATTTCAGAGAAATGTTAATTGCCGTCTAAACATCACAATATCTTACAATGTTCTTAAGATAGTAAACAGCATTGGACCAACTGAAGATTAAGGAATCATCGAAGGAACTGTAAATAATTTCAGAAAATAAAATGTTTCATTCAGTCACAAAGTTTTGGTCCTAAACAAAATAGATCCTAACAGTAATGTAGATCAGGTAAACGCTCATCACAAATCGCTTACAAAGTAAACAAGCTCTAAAATAAAAATAAAATTATGGTGCAAAAATATCCAAAAATTTTGTTGCAAACCTTAAGGCTTATACTCAACAAATAATGCTATAATACATTAGTTGAGTATAAGCCTTAAGGTTGAACCAAAATTTATTGAGATCTCTTAGATATGGTACTTGATGTAGATCAGTGTATTAGTCCTTAAATAATAAGTAAGTAAAGGAACCATAGTATGGCTTTTGAGCACAGCATTTTTGGTCTGCAATGTAAAGTGTTTAATAAGATGCCACTATGAGGTATCACAGGACTGAACAATAAGACTTAAAATCTTAAATATGAAATACAAAGCTCATCAGTAAATTCCATTTTGAATTAGTTAAGATACAATAGTATTTTTCCCAAAATCTACACAAATTCTTATCATGGATCTAATTAATAAACTGAAAAAAAAAGCAATAAGAAAGTTTTTTAATTTCATTTCAAAGTTATTCATTATTGAAAGTTAATCTGGAAGACTCAATGAAGATTTCGAAGAAATAAAATTAAATTCAAAATAAATCAGCTTCTATTCTACTTTAATTTTCAAAGGTCCAAGAAAAAGCAAAGTTACTTTAGTAGCTTATTGAGTTGTCTTTTCTCACCACCTACTTTTTAGTTAAAGTATTTAATGATGTTAGGAGACTGTTTAATCAATATACAAATAAAATTCACACATTAAATCATACAATTATTTTACTCCGTTGATATTATCTTTTTTCATTGAAATATCCATTAAAATTTATGTATATTCTTCAACCAAAAGAAACACAAGTTCTAACCAAGTCTATTTTCCTTAAAATGTTATTTCTTCAAATTTCTTATTTTATTAATTTTTTTAAAGTAATGAAAACGGCAAAAGCGAATGTTCACATTCTAATTATAATGTACTTTACATAAGAGTATAAATTTTCCATTTTCTGAAAAAAAAAATAGTAATAAATCCTTAAGACAGCTAAATAAGTTAAATCGTCTCTTTTCCTTAAATGTGCACGATTAGTTTCAAAACGAGTCTTCAGCGATTCATTAGGGGGCGCATACGTACTGAGGTTATCAAATAAGCCTCCCTTTCTTTCAACAGTAAGAGTTGTTTAAATTGAGAAAAATGATACAAGTAATTTTTATAAATAAAAAAAAAAAAAATAATAATTTCGTGTTATATTTTTAACAGCCTAACAGAATTTAAATTAATAACAAAATAATGATCTTACATATGATTTTCATGAAGATATAATACTAACAATAACAGCATACTTAACTATTTAAAATTCAACTAATTTATTTGAATTTTAAGTTAAGTATGTTGTAGGTTTGTTTTTAATTATGTTGTATGCTATTTTGGGTGTAGATGCCGGTGGACCATCATGGTCTAACATCCTCAAGAGAATGATATGTGTCTAAATTTTCCATGTAAATGAAAGCCGACGCTGATAATCGATAAGTTAGGCCCGGCACCATGTTTCTGACATTTTTGGTCCTGTGTCACTTCCTCTGCAGGAATCTGGGGTTGGCTCCCGATGAGCCAAAGGGACCCATTGAACCAAACTGTCCCACCCACGAAGGAGGCGCCATTGTGTGCCTACTTCTGCCACTTCCTCCTCCTCCCGAAGGTGAAGAAGCTGCTGAAGCAGAAGATGAAGAAGGAGACGAAGAAGAAGAATTGTATGCTATTATTGTTATTATTATTATCTTCATGAAAATCATTTGTAAGATCATTATATTTTTTTAATTTAAATTAGGTTAGGTTTTTGAAATATATAAAGCCATTTTTAATTAAAAGCATAATAAAGGCTATATGGCAGTATTTAGCAGCGAATTATTTTGTTAGTTTGATTAAAAAAACAAAAAACAAAAGATGATTTAATAATTGTTTTATTATGCAATTAAGATAAATTTTAGAATGGCTATTTAAAGGATTTCTAGATTAAGCATAAATTAATAGTAAACGTATAAGTTTTTATGACTTATTCCTTGTGCTTTTATCTTGACTAGTTCATTTCATGGGTTTTTGGTGAGTGCTGATGCACTCATGAGTCAGCTTTTGTGCGTCTGCTCTAAGGTGAAGCCCAGATCGAACGGAGGAAACATTTATAACACGGAAATGATCAATTTTGATGAAACTTCGTAGGATTAAAATCTACATTATTATCAAAATTCTAGATGATTCAAAAACTTAATATAAATTTAATGAAAGTTCCTATTAAATTTGTATCGAAAAGTTATAAAAATAGTTAGTATACGAAACTTATTTATCATAAAGTGAATCTGATAGGATTAAAATAAAGTACAATTTCACAATAAACACAATTTAAATTTCAAAAGTTTTCAAATTTATTCCCATGAGTGACCCAATCGAACTAATGCACAGCTAAAATATTTATGAAACAATAATCGGTCGGGAAAAAAAACAAAAACAATTAACTGATATTGTTTAGTTTTCACAGAAATTTAAAAAAAATCTATTTCAAAAATTCACTATATAAATGTAGTTTGTACTTTCAATCAACTGATTTTATTAATTGTAATGTTTTGTTATTTTGTATTTTAAAAGATGTTCCATTGCTTGGATCCTTCTACGATTGACTCTCCTATAATAATAATCCTATAAAATTCAATTCAATCTCTGCCAGTCGCAAGGTTTTCTTTTTAAGATCAGATAAAATACAAACATTTAACAGAAGGAGCCTCTAAATGTTATTAAAAAAGAATCAAAGTTAAAAATAATTTTCTTTACACACGAATGTAATTTTAATGCTTTTCAGTTTTAGGTTTAAAAAAATAAATGGGAAATTATAAAGGCAAACATAAATAAAAACACTAGAAGGAAAATATTTTTGTTTCGGAATTCATTTGGAATAAATTGAAGCAAGTGAAGTCAATCAGTTTTACTGAAATATCGAATTAGCTACAACCCATAACAGAAAACCAAATTCCAAGGCCTATCACAGCTTGTGATTCATCAAGAAATTTCGTTTAAAAAAGACCCTCTTCTGGAAACCAACTGAAGTTCTGTCACGTGATTTCGTATTATTATTATCAACACAGAATTAGTCTACTTTTCAGTAGGGAGGGAGGGAGGGATGGAGGATCCTACTGTGCTGGTGTCTGCCCCCACGAACAATTTTTTTTTTTTTTTTTTTTATTTATTTCTTGCAAATTTAAACATTACAGTCCTACTAGGTAAACTCACGTACCTGTGATGTAGGTGCTGAGAGTAGTTAAGTATGATAGATAATAAAGAATACATTAAGTAAAAATATTACAAAAAAATCTTTTGTAAAAATATTACAAACAAAGATTAGAACAGTACATAATTAGAGTGGAGTAAAAATATTATATGACAAATAAGACCAGTATATAATTAGAGTGAATTAAAATATTATGTAAAAATAACAAAAACAACATGAATAAGATATAAAATAAAACAAGATATAAAGATATAGTTTCTTTAGCTTTTTCATTTATATGTTCCAAATTATTTTTTCGTTGATTATTTTTTTCTATTAGAAGATTTTTTAATTTTCCGATATTTTTTACATTATATATCTCAGGATCTAACTGGCTGAACAGTTTCATTAAAATCGTGTTATTGTTTCTAAGGCCGTAATTATTTTTTGGATTTTCATACTTTAATATATTCTGTAGTTTGCTACGAGTATTTGTTATGTTAGGAACTGTCTTTATTTTATTATTTACATTATAAAAGTTTTTTATTAATAGTGTATAGGTAATTTTTTGTTTTGGTAATAAAATGTTGTGTTTGATTCTTAATTGACGTTTCTGATGTTCGTTTAGAGTATTATATTTTGAAAAGATTAATGTGGTGAAACATGTAAGTAAAAGTGTTTAGTTTTTTTGTAATTTGTATATAATGATTTGTCCATGTGAAGTTATTGTTTATGTGAATACCTAAATATTTATATACATTTATTACATCTAGTTTACTGCAAGAGCAGTTTATTGAAAGATAGTTTTGTCTGTAACAAGAGTGTTGATGTAATTTGATTTGTGGAAGGTCCGTCAGGCTTTTGTTTTTTGTTTTAATCAACATTAGTTTTGTTTTATCATTGTTTATGTGCATTTTGTTATCATGTGACCATTTCGTTATTTTATTAAAGTCTTCTTGTAGTCTATTCTGAGCTGTTGATAAATCTTTGTGTGTGTTCAGTATTACAAGATCATCTGCATAGGCATAGGCCGTTGATGTTTGTAGTTCTGAAAAGAGGGAATTTAAATATAGAATAAATAGAAGAGGTCCAAGATTGGAACCTTGTGGAATGCCAGACTTAATGTTGTAGATCTTACTTTGTTTTGTGTTTAATTTTATTCTGAATTTTCTGTTTTTTAAATAGTTTTCTATCAATTTATTGATTTTGCCTCTTATTCCTAAATTATGCAATTTCTTTATTAAGATATTGTGATTTACGCGATCGAAAGCTTTACTGAAGTCAATGAAAATTACTAAATTATATAGGCTTTTATTAAGATTATGATTTATAGTTTCATTAAAGTTATTTAGAAGGTTGATAGTGCTCGAATTTCTTTGATAGGCATATTGTTCTTTTTTTAGTATGTTGTAATTTATTACATAGTTAAAAATTGTTTTTGATAGATAGGATTCTATTATTTTTGAAACGTTTGATAGAATTGAAATAGGTCTATAATTTTCTGCGATATCTGCTTTACCCTTTTTATAAATGGGAATGATTTTGGCAATTTTCCATGCTGATGGATAAATACTCGAATTGAACATGATTTTAAACAGCTCACTTATTAATTCTGCAAAAATCTCCTTATGTTCCTTTATATCTTTTGTCTTAATATTATCAATTCCCACTGAATTTTTGGTTTTCATAATGTCAATTAAACTAATTACTTCGCTTATATTTGGTGGAAAGAATGCCATCGATTGAAGTTGACTGCTTGTGTTATCTCTGTGCTCCTTGAAATCGCAATTACAATTTTCATTGATATTTTTCAGTCTGAACGTTTTACTTAGTTTATCATTTGCTGTTTTTATACCATGCTTTTGTATGAATCTATCGATTTGTGTGTTGTCTTTTGATTTGTTTTTTTGATTTATTTCTGAATTGATAACAGTCCAAATTTTTGCAGTACTGTTGTTATTAATATTTAATGTTTTATGATAATGATTGTTTTTGGTTTTGTTTATAATATTTTTTACCCAATTTCTTTTCTTTTTGTACTGTTCTTTGTATTTTGTGTTGGTCCTGTTATTTTTGTATTTTTTAAATAATTCATCTTTTTCTTTTATGTGTCTATATATATCGTCTGTCATCCACTGTTGTTTGTATGAGTTATGTTTATCATTGTTTCTTCTACTTTCTATATCATTTACGGCTTTTTTATTTTTTATTGTTTTATCTGTATATAATCTGGCTTTATTGGTAATGTTGATTAGTTTACTTATGATTTTGTTTGGGTCAGTTTCTATGGTATTTTTTATATTTGTTATAAGTTTTGTAGTATGCTCTTTAAAGTAGCTTTCGTCCATTTTTGTGTTTCTTTTGTTGTTGTTTTTATGTTTTGAGTTAATGGTCTGCTCGTTGAGGGTGTGATATTCTATTATGAGTGGATAGTGGTCAGATATATCGATTCTAATTATGTTTCCAGTTAAAGTGGCGTTGTGAAATTTTGCAAAACAATGGTCTATACAAGTGGCGGAGGTATTTTTTGCCGTTGTTACATTTCTAGTTATTTCGTAGATATAATTTTTGAGGCCAAATGATAAATAGGTTTCCAAGTATTGTAGTGTAAGTGAATCTTGCTTTAGAATGTCAATATTCATATCTCCGACAACTATGAGATCTTTACTCAAATTTGATTTATCCGTTATTTCTTTTAGGGTGTTATTTAGTTCATCTAGAAATTGTGGCTTATTAGTATGCGGTGGTTTGTAAACTGCTAAAATTGTAAGATTTTTATTATTAAATGCATTTTGGTTTTTATTTAGGTTATTTTTTAGTGTGCAGGTTATATTTTCGAAAGTAATCGTGTTTATATTTAAAGTCTCAACATTGAAGTGTTTTTTGAAATATATCATTATACCACCCCCACTTGTATTTTTCCTTAATTTATGTAAAATATAATAATTTGGAAGGGTATAATAAGAAATTTCTTCTTCTTTTATGTTTACTTCTACTAGAATTATTGCTTCGAAACTATTTACATTGTTAATGTGACTTATAAAATAATTGAAATTTGTTTTGAGGCTTCTGATATTTAAGAATAATATGTTTTCGGACTTCATTTGAGAAGTTCGAGTTTCATTATCATATTGCCATTCGTTTAAATTTTCGTAGTTGAAGAGAACTCCCCTGGTGGTGTGATCTTCCATTTTTTTCTTATTTTTGACATAAATAATTCTATTCTGCAGGATAGTGATTTTACAATTTGTTGAGGTCTTCTTCTTTTTCAATTTTGATAATTCTTGACTTTTCATCTTTCCTCAAGAAAATATTATGATTTTTGGTCCATGCAAATCTGTAATTATTTTCTTTTGAAAACATTTTCGTTTTCCAGAGGAGTTCTTTCTTTTTTAATGATAAATTATCATTCAGATAGATTTTGCTCTGATCCTGATTGTTAAAGATATCATCATTGTTCAGGATTTTCTTTTTTTTGATGCTATCAACCCATAATGTTTTGGTTTTTTGACAAGATGGATTTTACAAGATGGATCTTCATGAAACTTGGTATGCAAATTCGTGAATTATGGAGGACTTGGAAATCTTTTCCAAGGGGGTCAAGAAATTTCCGCGAGAAGACAAAAAAAAATAAAATAAAAAATAAATAAAACTAACTTAGATGTAAATTCACTCTTCAATACAATGAGAAATCTGACATTGTTTAGATTCCATTGCTTTTTCTAAGCTCATGCATTTGTCTGCGGTTGGATACGATTAAAATTAATCAGCTTTTCACAATTTCAAGCAAATTATGCGGATTTAAATAATTTTTTTTTTCTCAGAAAATCGACAATTTGTGCTGTTTAAATTTGTGGTATTTTAGACAACAGCCCTTCGTTTCACTCGGAATGTCATTGCTCATGTAACAGAAACAACATTTTATTTATTCAAAAACACAAATTACATCAAGTAAACTTAACACTAAAACTTAAAAATAAATTAAAGTTTAAATTCTAAAAAACCACTTGCAATACAATATTCAAATCCATTTGTAACAGTCGGAATTTGACCATAAAATAACAATACTCCTGTTGCCCGGCAACGCGCGTGCGAAATTCAATTGTTGTGGACGTACGCACACAAGCTGTTTGTAGATTAGAATTTCAAAATAAAAGTAGATTTTTCGTTTGTGTCATTTTCATTACTTTAAAAATATTACTTAAAATATAATTATAAGTAATTATACTTTAATAAAGTAGGTTTAAGTTGTCTTAAGTTCTTTAAATGTCAATTTTACTTAAGAACTAATTTGTTTAGTTATGTTTTGAATATCTACTATCACTTGGACTTCAAAAGACGACTAAGAATTCCCTTATATGAAAAACGTTATTTAGAGAAAGAACTAGAATTCTTAGTTGTCGTTGTAGAAATATACGTCTTGCAACTGCTAAGATAGCTTTGTGTTAAGTATAGGATATACAAAGAGTTATTTTGATTTCCTTATAAACCTTATATCTAAAATCAACTGTTGACAGACATTTCAAGGAATGTTCGTAGGCTAAGTTGTCGATTGGAAAAAACAAGACGAAATAACATCTGTGTTTAAGTAGACATTGAACAAAAAAAACCCAAAATCAAAAGTGACAACTTTGATGAAACCTTTCAAAAAGGACAACTTTTATTCAGTAGTAAAGACTTTTCGAATGACAAAATGAACACAGGAGCAATCCATAACAAAACCTCTAAAGACTAGAGAAAAGATAAGATACGCCCACGCCTATATCACCGCGGACACCCGGAGGAGCGGTTAAACAGTCGTCAAAAGTAATAACAGTTGGCGTCATCCAAAAACGAAACAAGAAAGGAAAGAAACATTGGACGAAATCAAAACAACAAAGAAAGAAGGGAATCACAGCAGAATTTACAAAAGAATTCCTTCCTCAGTATTTAAAGCATTTAGGATGAAATTATCTAATTTTTAGTTAGTTCATCAAATCATTCCGTCAGTCTGTAGGTTTGTGTCATTCGATTGATCTTCTTCCAAATTATAAAAGACGAACAAACGTTTCTATTGGAAATCTTTTGCAAGTGTCGAGAAATTAGTGCAAAAATTCCCATAAAAAAAAAAGAAAGAATTAGAATCTAAACAATGGATTTCTATCGATGTCTTACATAAGGGGGGGGGCGTTGATCCCCTTAGGTATTAAATTGGCTTAATATGATTGAAAATAATCACCTTCAGCAAATAAAGCGGATTTCAATAATTTTTTAGAAAAAGATAAATTTGTCTTCAACTGTTTCTCTTCTGTAGAAGACTTAAAAAGTGTCAAGACTTAATAAAATAAACAACGTCCTTTTCAGAAAAGTAGGCTTCAAGTTCTTTCGAGCTTCTCGTGTTTATTTTACAAAACGGATTTAATTATTATGTGTGTAGGTGGTTCACAGCAATGTTATGAATCCAATTAAAGTTCGTTCATAATTAAGAAAGTAATTAAACCTTCTGTAATGCGATTCATCTGAGAGAAGAAATATGTCGTCGTCTCTTCCATTAGTTACGCCTGGAAGTGACTTTTCCTCAGATGACTTATCTATTAATATTCTTATCAAAACTAGTTAAAGCCGATTAATAAAACTAAAGAAATTTATTTCAAAGAGTTACTATTGATGGTTCCAATATTAATTTATCATTTTTTTTTTTAATTTTGAAAAATAAAAAGCAATTAAAAAACAACAACATGTCCTCAATTCTACCACTAATCAAATATCAAACAACGATGTATCCTAGGAAGCTGATACTCTGCAGCAGATATAGTCAACCTTTTACATTCCATGAGTCAATTTTTTTCAAGCGTAAGTTCAGATGTATATTACAATTCTTGTGGAAATATATTTTTAGAATTTTTTTTTTCAAGGAAGGTAAGTTTTTTATAGAGTTATATTTTTTTTTCTGAGAACGTATACAAATCGGTTTTTGTTATTACTTTCTGTAGAAGTAGGGTTAACAACTTCTTTATTATTATCACCGAATGCAACGCACCACTTTCTAATCATTCAATGACCATGGATCTACTGTTCTAAAGGTCGTTTTGGTTATCAAATCGATACCCCAATGAAAAACATCAAATTTGAGTTACGATATTTAACGGACGATACCCTTAAATATCCAATGGCTACCACATGCCTCGTAGTAGTTACATCTGTGAACATACTAAGGGAGTCTTATTTTGTTATTTTACATCGTTTTTTTTTATAGATATTTAAAGCTTATTTTGATGTTTTTGAAAACTGCTAAAACTGAGTTCCAATACTTTTCAATCGAATTGTAAGATCATATCATAATAATTTTGATAAGAATTTAAAGATCAAAAACCACGTGTTCCCTACAGTTTCTGGTCTATCTCACGATTTCGAAATATTTTGTTGTTGCTTTTTTTCTTTGTTTTTAGCGATTCCAGGATACAAAGTGTAAGATGGAGGAGCGTCCATCGCCATCTCTAACAGTTGTTGTTGTTGTTAGCCATTCAGTCGTGTCCGACTCTTGGCGATTCTTTGGACCAACTCTCGCCATTCTCTCCGAAGCAAAACTTTTCTTTTAAGTTGATCTAAGTCTAGGGCAGTGCCGTGACGGCCTCGTCTTCTTTTACCACTGATCATACCTAACATCACTGCCTTCTCCAATGACGCTTCTGACCGCATAATATGCCCAAAAAATTTTAGCTGTAATCGTAAAATCCTGCCTTCGAGTGACATTTCTGGACATTTCCAAACTACAAATCGAACGAACATCACCTTATAAAAAAACTTACGTCTTACAGAATGGGAAAAAAAAAATTGAGTTCCGATTTGCGGTCACTTCGTGATCTCACTAGAAGTGACCGAAATCAAAGACGTACAATGGTTTCTTATGCAAAATCAAATAAGTTTTTTCCTTATTTTTGCAAACAATGTTTATGGATGATAATTAACACAGCCTGTGAGTGTTTGTTTTTATAGAATCGTTTGCAATATCTAGAATATCTAGAATAATATTCTAATATCTAGAATATCAATGTAGTGAAAAATCTTCAAATTTATTGAAAATGAAAACTCTGTTTATTTTTTCAAACAGTTACTTAAAGCCTTTCTCTAAATTTTATTAAAAAATGGTAAAAAAAAAAAAAAAAAAAAAACTTCTTCCTCGATCGTTTGAGATTATGAAAAAATAATGTAATATTTGCTCATTTGTGAGGATTATTTCTTAAACTGAACAAACGAAGTCTTAGATTCCATTTCAATAGTTTTGTTCTGTTTGTTCACATTAAAATTGCTGGACGGATTTCGTTATAATTTGTCATTATGAGCTTATTAATGGTCCAACTTAAAACATAGGCATACCGGTAGTTATTTTTTTGGTCTCTTCACTTTCCCATCTCTCACTACATTGAATGGACTTGATTTCAGTCAGATTTGATACGAATCAAATGGACTCAACTTAAAATATAATTCTGGAATCCTCTCCAGTCGTCAAAATAGATCCCTCAGAGCAGCATGAGCAATCTCTGCAATGGATAGACCAGCATTTATCTAATAGTAATAAAAATATTTTAACAAACTGAAGCCTATTTGGAAAAGAGAGGTCTTACAACTTTGGAACTAAAAAAAAATGACAAAAAGTTTTCCCATTTCAAATGAGTTTCAAAAGTGCATTTTGCTTCATTGATCTTCTGTAATGAAGTGAAGCAACACTTAGTCGGTTGAGAAATCAAATTGTGTTGTTGTTGTTGTTTTTTGTTGATTTTCACAGAAATAAAACTGAAAAGTATTACAATCATTCAAGGATGATATGTTAAATATATGGGCGATTCTTTGTCAACTTCGACTTTTTTTAAATTTGTAAATTAAATGTTTTAAATATAACCTGGTGCAAGGGATACATCTTTGTAGTCAAATGATCAGTGCACGTAAAATCAGACTATTAGTTAAGAGGAAAAAGTTAGTTTAAATGCATAGAGGGAACCAACAATAGAGTGATAAAATTGTCAACCTAAGATGCGGACAAGGGACATGTGGTTCCTTTCTTTATGATTCCAAATGACTATGCTTCACTCGTGTACTGTGCATCTAGGAAGAAGATACACTTTTTTTTTCTTTTGCGAGCAAATAAGATGACAGAGGATAGTTAATACACAGACAAGAAACAGGATAAGGACATTGTGTGTGTGTCACCGTCCTCAAATCACTTTTCAACCTCTGGATAGATCTTGAAACTTGATATGAAAATTTGAGGACTAGGGATGATGTAGCTTTTCTATTTGAAATCTTTTCCAAGTGGGTTCTTGTCGAAAATTCTGCGGTGATAAGAAGATAAAAAGGAAACCATTGGAATCTAATCAATGGATTTCTATCCTATGTGGATTAATATTTCATTGTCTTAAGTATATTAAACCTTAGCTAATCCACTGCTCATGTATGATCCGATTAAAATTAGACAACTCAAGTAAACGAAGCGAATTAATTCTTTTTTTTTCAGAAATGAAACAATTGTACTGTGTGTTTCAGTAAATGTTACAATAAGAGTAGAAATGTAGATTTTTTTTGTCATTTTCACAACTTCAAAGAAAACAAATAAAAAAAATAAAAAATAATATTTTAAAGTATTTCTTTCGAAATTCTTGTTAATTAATGCAGCCTTAGCCTGTAAACGGTAATCTTAATTTTTTTTTTAAAGCTAATGCTACGACCACGTTGAATATATTTTCGTTTAGTACAAATTCGGCGTTTTTTTTTTTTTTTTTTTAGAAATGGCGAAGGCGTCTTTAATGCTACGGTTTACCATGCTTGTTCTTTTTGTTTCATTATAAAGTTAAATAAAGTTAAATATGTTATGTTATTAAATAATTCAATGCAAATGTTTTTACAAAATAAGTCGGTCTGAGTATCAGCCTGCACAGAAATAAACACAAGCATAAATAGTCCAAAGCTTTCGCCTCAATAAGACGAGGCGTCTTCAGTGGGAATAATTAAACAATTAGTAGGTCGATTAGAAAAAAAAAAAGTTTACAAAGCTTGTGTATGAAAAGCAAACCTTTATTGGAATAAAATTAGATGATACTCTTAAAGAGGCACAGGTACACTATTTTTTCTACAAAGTCACCTCGACGATTGAGGCATTTGTCACAACGTGTGATAAAGTTTGTCCATCTCAGCAGCCTACAGAAAAGTGACTGCAACAGCAAAGGCCCTGACTCATCATCTTGGACTTATTCATTGCATGTGAAGCATCGACCTGATATGTTCTTTTAAAGCAAGGAACAGATGAAAATGACTGGGTGTCAAATCCGGACTGTATAGCGGATGTCCCAAAATTTCCCAGTGGAAACCGTGCAGCAAGTTCTGAGTCTTTCGAGCAACGTGTGGTCGAGCATTGTCATGAAGGAGGATCATATTGTCGTTCAGAAGACGACGACGTTTCTTCCTGCTGTTGTTGCACAATTTCTTTAAGGTTTCAATAGGAGACCAATTATCCAAGCAGATCGCCATTTTGAAATGACAATGCGCACCTCCAATGACACACACACACGAGAAAGACCACGCGGCACTGACCAGTACAGCACTCTATCGGATATTCTGGCAACCGCCGGCATAACGGCAAACTCATAAATTTAATTTCTAGTGATTGAAAACCTTTTTTTTTTGATCGACCCTCAGAGTTCAGTGCCAATTATTTGGTGCAAATTTTCCAAAGATTGGAGTTTTCTGTCGAAGCCTAGAGCGGTTTTTACTTGGAAACCAGAAATTTACGAAAGTTCTCCTTTAAGTTGTCTCGGAATTTGGTTAGATATTCCGTTGTTTATCTGTTGTTCGGAAATTGAGTTTAGATCAAATTCCAAAATGTATCGAAAGTTCTATTTAGGTTACCATAGCAACATGTTTGTTATTTCCTTCACTGAGAAGACTTTCCTTTAAGGGGATTTTATAGTTTCAATTAGTAAAGGAGATGGATTCTTGTAGGAGGACATTTTCCATCACGTTTTCACAACAAATTTTACACAGCAGAAATTGTTTATCCTCGTCTAACAGACTGACGTGAAAAGCCTTTTTTTTCGTATTTCTTAGGGAAGTGGGCTTACTAAATCAGTCAGTCAGTGTTTGTATGTGTCCTCCTGCGCTTCTTGAAGCTTGGAATGCGCAATGTAAAGTTTCAATTTTTTCCCGCGTGATTTCTCGTCGAGAAATAGAGCAAGAAGCAGATGAAAATGAATAAAGCAATGGAATATAAACAATGGATTTCTGACATATCTTTAACAAATGAAATTAATCCTACTAAAGTATGCGCGCGACTTAAATAGTTTGAATCCACTGAATTTTCAGTGCAGATTTATTTTTATTATTTTATTTTTCAGAAAATGAAAAAAAAAATCCCTGGTGTTTCATTTCAGTAGCAATAACTACAAAACAATGAAGATTTTTTTTTATTTAGTTTCATTTATATTAAAATGATTTTAAAAAAAAGAAGAAGTAATATTTTAAGTAAATAATCTTTAAGTTGTTTCATTATTTTTTTGGTTTTCTATTTGATTACATTTTTAAAACAAGCCATTATAATAACTGAAAAATGACTTGTCGCAGCGCAGCCTCCTCCAATAGAAACTACAATGTAGGGCCATTCATCGAATGCAGGGCAGACAAATAGAACACAACAGATGGTGGAATTGCGGCTTTTCTTAAGATTTTTCATATCAGAAAATTTCGTTCTCATAAACGTGGTCCAACCCTCCTTATTAGCATAGTAATTTAATTGGATTCATTTATTGGCACAGATGAAAAGTCTCACTGTTCCATTTCAACATTTTCGTTCTCTGTTCAATTGTTAAAATGGATGGAGGAAGTTTTTGTCTGTACCTTATTCATGGTCTAATTTAAAAACCTAGGCACAATTATCTTCATCTTCACTCTTCAACAACGACCCCAAAAAGACCTCGGTTGGGTTGATTTCTTTTGATGCGAGGCTTATTCAATTTAAAAATGTTAACATTCCTATTGTTTCTATCCTTTGTTCAAAATGGATCTCATGCTCATATGCCACTATGCGATGAACTGTATATTTATGCATTTAAAAAAAAAATTGTAATCGTTTCAATTATAATTACTGTATTATAAATTTGGTCTCATGTAAGCATATATTTGGAGATTAAACAAATGAATATAATTTTGTGCTAAAACATCAATTTAAGGGTGACCCACAAAAATAATAAAATTTTAAAATAATAATAAAAAAAGGAAGTACATTAACCTAACGAAAAATAAAAAAAAAATTAGCAAAATAATAATAAAAAAAAAACAACGCGCGGACATTGAGAAAAAAAAATTAAGAGGAAAAAAAAACAAAAAACAGTAGTGTACGGATTCGAACCGACAACCTCCAGCTAGAAGTCCGAGACCTTGCCCATCAAAGCTATAACTGAAATCAAATGGCTGCATTTCTAATATTTAAGCTAATAGTGGAAATCCAATGAAAACAATGGCAAATATCTCGACCGAGGGGAGGGGAGGCGTTGGTCCCTGAAAGTACCATATTCTTACGATGTTTGGGTCTCTGAACACGATGGTTTACCGATCCGACCTTCCGTTCGGGAGTTGTTAGATGGACAGACCCGGAAGGACGGACGGACAGGACAAACGCAAGAGCTACAAACGCTTTTGGTCGCTATCACAATACCTCCCAAATGGGTCGCTAAAAAACAAGTTAGAAAAATAAAAGTGCTCTGAAATACAAAAACATTCTCCTGTGATCTACTTAAAAGCTGTATATTCTAGGAAGCTGAAATTTTAAAGACAGATTTAGATTTTAAAGACCATAATAACTTTGGTGAAATCTAGCACCAAAAGTAAGGTGCTACCTAAGAATTCTAAAAAAACAGTGTTTTCAAGTTCAATAATCACGAGATTATTCACAAGAAAAAAAAAAGCTATTTACATAACAGCTCAAATTTTATTATATAAATATTGAAATTTAGTAAGTGTTTAATAAGTTCAGTAGCTTAAGTGTTGATTTTGGTTAGTGATGGAAAGAGGAGTCTTAAATAAACAAATTACATTGAAATGCTGAAAGTTACTTCCTCGGACATGGGAAAAAGTAAAATATAAAAGAAAGACAGTCTTTTATCCATAATTCCAAGTTTCAAGAAGAGTCATCCAGTGGTTTTTAGGAGGAATATTCACAAACACTGAGTGGATTTCTTCTCGGGAAGAGACAAAAAGAAATAAAGAAAATGAGGAGGTGATTTGGACAACCTTCCTATTTGCATTGGTCTGACTTTTACTGTCTTTCCGTGAAGTGAAGGGGTTGCTTGTTTTTCTCAAGAGCATCGAAATAGTGGCTCATCATTAGAAGATAATAATAATTAAAAAATTTAACGGTAATCCAAACAGCAATTCTTAAATTCTAAATATTGGTTCATTATTTATCCAAAGGATATATTATAAATAATCCTCTCTATTCCGTAAATCCGTTGTTCATCGCTTTCAATAATTTAAGGCCAACTTTAAGACTTGAAGAAAATATTTCCGACCAAACCTTTGTTCGAATTCTATCAGATATTTCAAGAAAATCCATTCTAAGATTATAAATATGGTGGATACGTATTTCATTCCTTTACCGATCACTAGGAGCAGTGATTTCACAGGGTGTCATCTGAATCTCAAACAAAAAATTTAAGGACAATTCCGGTACATTTATGGACATTTTCACAAAAAATTCTGTTCAACCAAAATAAAAACACCTCTAAACCGATCTGTTTAACCAAAAAAAATACGTCACCAATCTGTTCAATCAAAAAAAAAAATGCTGAAAATTTAAGGACATAGTCTCATTTTCCCGTACATTTCATGTCAACCCAAATTTCCCGTACAATTCCCGGTTTTCCCGGATTTCCCAGTTGGTAGACACCCTGTTTTATCTCACCAAAATTTAAGCAATTTAAACTTTTAAAGAAAATATTTCAGGAAAAAAATTAATACTTTTAAACCTCCGTATAAATACAAAGGACAATTCTTCCAGTTAAAATATAGCGAAATTTCTTGTAAGAAATTTAACAATCACTGCCATTAAAAAAAAATAATTTTGACATAAAAATATTCTGTTGTTTCACTGGTATTGGGTCTGAATGAGTAATAAAGTTTGAGTAGTAAATTCATTTGGAAGTTATAAAAGTTGTTGTTGTTTCAGAAAATTAAATGAAACGTTTTTATCTTATTCATCAGATAGGTTTGGGAAGCAGTGATTAGATGAATATTAAGCTAGCATTCACTTAGCTTGAAAATGCATTTTGATGTTTTTATATTAAGACAAAATAGTTAGATTTCCCATGAAAGATTTGATTTTACTAAAGGGCTGTAATTCCTTTCAGCCGTCTTTCCTAGGTTTATCTAATCAATCAGTCTGTATGTCTTACTTTACATCCTAACCCTAATAATTTTTAAGCTTCTGGATAGATCTTCTTGAAAAGTGTTTAAGGATTAGAGAAAATCTCATTTGTATATTTTAATTTTTTTTAAAGTTGGCCTTTGTTAGAAGTAGTTGATAAAAATTCCCGTAGAAAAGCATTGGAATCTAAAGAATGGATTTCTTTGGATAAAATAAACGAAGGATATAAATCCATTTACTATTAATACGATGTGTAATAAAGTCATTTGGATTGGAAATTTATTAAACCTAGGATTTATCAAACTGTGTAAAAGATTAAGTCAAATCTTACATAGAAAATGGGAATAAATCTTTTATACTTTTACAAACACTATGTTGGTAAAACCTCGAAATAAGACATGGGCAGTTGATTTTTACCAACTCCGCTTTGTAAAATTTAGTTCAACTTCTAAATCCAAGCTATAATCAAACTTCTGACATTTACCATTAATGGTAATGTCGTTGTTAATATCAACAATTTAATGAGAAATAATATATCATGATTTTCAGAAAAAAAAATAAGAAAAAACGTACTAGTATCGAGAATATATTAGAAAACTTCAAATACTGGCTGAAAGTTCCCCCTTGTAAAACTTCACTGCGCTACTGATCTGTTAGACAGCGAAGTTCACTTCAAGTGCAGGAAAATGTTACTGATTTGCCTTTATTTGTAAATATTTTGTCTTTTCTTTTTCAATGTAAAAATATTGAAATAAAAACATATAACGTATATTTACGAATGAACAACAACAAGAACAAGAAGCCTACTTTACATTAACCACGCGCCAATTAATAATTAATTTGAACTAATTGATGGAGTAGTTAAAAGGATCGACACCATCGTTTAAGAAGAAGAATTGAGGAAATCTTAGTTTCTAATGGCTTTCTATGGGAATTTTTATCGCCTTTTAGACTAATTTCTCGACATGGAGTCACATAGCAAAGACTTAAGTTAGATCGTGTCTAGATCGTTTTCAGTTAATTGTTCACTCATTTAAAATTCCTCAAGGTTAAAGTAAGAATTGATCTATTCACAATACATAAAATTCTAATTTTGCATTAACTGACCTTTGAACTTGGAAAATTCAAAACGAAATTGGAGAAATAAAACGTCCAAGAAGAAAGATTTTAGCCAAGCTTTTCCGACCAATGCAGAACTCGAACGGAAAAGGCCAAAGGTTGCGCAGGTAACCTAGCTTTTATTACCACCTGTGAATGCTTCTCATATTGATTAGGACTTCCATCAGCCCGAACCCCGATGGAAAGGAAACTCTGCTGATTCCAATTGACACAACATCTATAATGGACGAGGTCCTACTTGAGTGTGTTTTGTTTTATTCAAAACTTATCAATTATGCGATGTTACTAAATCTAATCAACTCATACGTTTTTATGTTGATGCGAAATTAGCTGAACTTTTAAGACTGGAAAAATAACGGATATTATATAATACTTAAAATTTCACAATGTCCTTGCTTTTTTTTTTCTTATTTGCATCTACTTGATATTATTTGTAACAACTAATCAAATACGATTAATTTAATACGACAAATATTAAAATTGTAAAAGTTATGAATTCCTTTTCTTTTCTGAATTTGAGTTCTGCAAACTTCAGATGAAACTACGGCCAAATAAATATCCATCGAAGCTGGAGACGGAGGCTGGAAGGGTCAATTTTGAAGACTGGCGGGGGTGAAGCTGTGGGAACCAAATCTTCACGCCTATAATTTATTGGACCACAAATAAACATCTTATCAAATTTTAAACAAATCAGTCGTATTAGTGAAGAATTTCGGGTTATTTTGAAGCATTGAAGAGATGGAGACCAAACTCAATACACCTGCATAATAAGTTGGATCAAAAATAAGCAACGTACAAAATTTCAAGGAAATCTGTCCAGTAGTTTTAGTACTAATAAAGCAATTTCATACAATCACACAAATAAAGAAGAAAAATATTCTTGTGGGATAGTCACATTTTATTTGCTCAGTCAATTACATTTATTTTTGTAATTTGTAACATTTTAAACAATATTTTTAATTAATAAAAAGTTTATTAATTAAAAATATTTTCACTCAGTGTAAAAATCATTCTTAAACTTTCTCCTTCATCTGAAGGAAGTTCCTTCCCCAGACAATATTTATTTAATGAACCCCTTCAAGATATTGTAGGAGCCTGAGGTTCCTCAATTATTAGGCTCATTAAATTAGACAGAAAATCAATAAATAAACCCGTTCTAATCATTATTTTCGTGTTTTATCAAAATAAACCCTAAAGGATACCATAAATATATATATTTTTTACTAACTGCCGAAATTCCTGCTTTAATACCGAGACTATAAGGAAATACAAAAAATAGAGAACTTTATATTAATATATAATATTATATTAATATACAGTGGTATTGTAATGACTTTTATTCACTATATATATTCCTGTATTATCTGTTTCTAATAGCCCTATTTATTCGTTGGATATTCTTAGTTATCTTACTGTATATAATTGTATATAATCTTCATCAGCATTTATTTTATTATCGATTGAGTATTTTTACTGTTTCTTATTTAATTCCATTATTTTCTTCAAATTTTACAGTGCAACATTTTCCATATTTTGTTTTTAAGTTTTTATAGAAATCCTTCTTATGACGAAGGTAACAAACGTGAAAGGAAACATTTTTCATAGCTAAGAAATGAATAACATTTAAAACTGAATCATAGGGAACGCTGTCTTAAAGCACTGACTGACTATTTTCTTTAAGATTTTCCTTTATTTTTTTTATTTTGTTTTAAAATCATGAAAACAATACAAACAAAAGGTCTACTTATTTTTGTCTTTGATTTATTGGGTGAGTGCAAAAGTTCTACCCGTTTTTGGATATGAAATTTTGCAATAGAATTGCCCTCACACATGACATTGTAATGACGCAAATCGTCTGCCAATCAAACGTGTGGATGCCTCACATATAAATGCATCGTGTCTCACAAAGTTAATCTCAAAAAAAAAAATATCAGAGGGTGTAACATGGAGGGCGAGAAGGAGCATATAAGACATTGTTTGTTATACGAGTTTGATAAAAAGAGTATGGCAGCCGCAGCATGTCGCAATTTTTGTCAAGTTTATGGGGAGGATGCAATAGACGAAAGCACATGTCGTCGATGGTTTCGTAAATTTAGGAAAGGAGACAGAAGCTGCCAAAATCACGCTAGGAGTGGACGGCCATCACACGTTGGAGAGGACGATATTGTCCAAGCCATAAGGAACAGCCCGAACCCAACCATGCAAGAATTAGCGGAGACCTTCAACGTACACCGGACAACGGTCGAGAGACGGCTGGTTAAGTTGGGTTTTACGAGAAAGATGGATTGTTGGGTTCCACGTAACCTGACAGCTAAGCAACGGCATGACCGAATCGCCACCTGTGTTTCGTAGCTTTCCCGGTACAAAAATGACCCATTCTTGGCACGAATTGTGACAGGAGATGAGAAGTGGGTTATGTACCATAACGTAAAGCGTCGTAGGACTGTGTGTCGCCCTTCTGATCCGCCTGCATCGACTTTGAAAGCTGAACTTCATCCCCAGAAGGTGTTATTGAATAATTCACTGGGAGGTCCTGCCACTCAACCAAACCATCAATGCTGCCTTCTACTGTCTACAGTTAGACAGGCTACATTCAAATTTGGTAGCAAAGCGGCCAGGTCTCATCAATCGTCGCGGTGTTATCCTTCATCACGATAATGCCAGGCCACATGCTGCTGTCATCACTCGCCAAAAGTTACTGGGCTTTGGTTGGGAGGTTTTACCCCACCCTTCCTATTCTCCTGACATGGCACCAACTGACTATCAGCTATTTCGTGCGTTGAACAATTCCTTCAGTCAGAAAATCTTTGATGATCTTGTTGCTGTGAAAACTGCCATCCAAGACTTTTTTGACTCGAAACCGCCGGAATTTTACCGCCGTGGAATTCATCTCCTACCAGAAAGATAGCAAGAGGTCCTAGATAGCAAAGGGGATTATGCACAATAATAGATACTGTTCATTTTGCGTTTATTTGCTCTTCTTTACGGGTAATAAAAACGGGTAGAACTTTTGCACTCATCTAATATCTTGGAAAAAAAAAACGCAGTAGGAATTCTTTATTTCTCAAAAAAAAAAGTAATTAGAATCGTAATTAAAATATTGGTGAATTATATCCGTTTAATTTTAATGACATGTATATTCGAAATACATTAAGAGAATTAGTAGCGGATTAACACACAAAGGATTAAACTGCTTCTTGGACGTCATTTCCGTTCCAATGCTTTTCAATGGGAATTTATGTCGCCTTCTTGCCTAATTTCTCAACAAAAATAAATTTGGAAAAGATTTCAAGTATAAATAAGATGCAAGTAAATTAGATCTATAGGCCTATGGAAGTTAGATTCGCCTCTTAAATATTCCTACAATTACTCAACTCCTTTCATTTCAAGAAGATCCATTGAAACGATTCAAAAGTTATTATAGATATCAAACAAACAAACAAACTGAATGAGATTCACTTTCTTAGGTTTAAATTCTAGTCAATCTGAAGGGATTCTTTTAGATGGGAAAGTGTCAGTAACTCAGCAATTATTGATCTTGGAGGATCTTAAGTGATCTCAAGAACTCGTGTAATTATAAATGGCATCATCTATAAACATCATTCTAAATTTGATCGTTAATAATTAATATTAGAGATTACCATTTATTAGGAGTTAATAATTAAATAATAATTAATAACTTTTAATTAGCAATTAATTATTATTTCAGTAGAACACAAGATTAATTCCGAATTCCGTTATTTTCATTATTTTATAAAGCCTTATGCTTTGGAAATGTCGTCAGCATGGTGGTGTAGAGCATTTACTATTTCAAGTTCGGAACATACATTTAAAAATGAAATTGATAAAATTACTTTATTTCGTTAGTCAATCCTTCAACCTTTATCAAGCGTCATACCATCAATATCCTTGAACATATTTAGAATCCCCTTGTAAAAGCTTCAATAGTAATAAATTTTAAACTTCCATCCCATATCATCCCACTGCTTTTCCTGCTTTAAAAAGAATTTTGTATAGTTATAATAGATTACAAATACTAGTAACCGTTTTCTAAATAATAAGTCATATTACGAGAAAGACGTGGTTTATGCTATCCAATGCAATGGACACACATGGAAATATATAGGAGAAACACGCCAGGCCCTAAAAAAGCACAGCCTTAGCACAGCCCTAAAGAGTTCAATTACTTATTGAATTATAGGTCACTCCTGAAATACTGATCGACCTAAAATTATATACTATGAGACAAACGACTTTAAAACACAGAGTCTTTCTTTATTATCACTGACAATAGTTGTTACAAAAATATTTCTCAAAACAACAAAATTACAAACAAGGACAGCACAAGAATAAAAAAAAATAAAAAATAAATTGTTTTGATTAAAACTTTCAGCACGTTAAATTTATTTCCTTAAAAATAATATTTCTGTTTTTACAATTCCCCAACAAGTTTCCATAAGTAAAAAAAAAAAAAAAGAGAATATAAAATAATCTTTTTTATTTTGTCATGGCACTTTTATATATAAATAATACACTTGCTCATAGAAACATTTAAAGTGCTGTGAATAATTAATAAAATGAAACAAGTGCAGCAACTGACCAAAATAAAAGAATCTGAGTCCGCTGAAGGACGAAACGGCCGTTCCCAATTCCTTCCCCATAATCGAATCAGAAAGGCAATTTTCTTTTCTTTTTGGTCAGGTGCTGCACTTGTTTCCTTTTATTGTTTATCGCTTTATATTGTTTTATTGTTTTATTACATTTCAGTTTCCACTCCACTGTGCATTTCTTGAGGGAGCTGAGGGCATCCAATTACTGTCTCCCGATACGACAATGGTTCAACCTGATGTCACATGATCCATCTGCTCTATAGTCTGTTACCGATTGTAATGACTCACTTGACAAAATTTAGTACTTAAATTTTTTATTTATAATAAATTTAATTTATTGATGTGTTCTTAATTTATCCATTAATATTAAACAATTTACGTAAGTAATAATAATAATAATAAAAAAAAAAGAAATTTTAAGGAATAATGTTTTATGGAAAGCAGGCTTTCAGTTCTTGTTACTATGACCTTTGGTGCTCAGAACGAATTCCTCAACCTAGATTCAAGTCCAATAACTAACCTGAATATTAGTCTTTCAATGTAGACTGTTTCCTTGGACAGCGATTCATTTCTGCAACATAGTCTACAATTACTGTCCCTTGTTAAACACTATTGGAACCAACAATCTCTAATTTCGAGATTGTAACTTCAGTACGAATCACATTCACTGAGAATACAAATCACCCATTAACATTCTATCATTCAGTGAGAATTAAATTCATAAATATTCAGTGAAAGTTTAGCGTCAAACACAAACAAAGCGTCATTTCTTTAGAAGAGACGCTAGGAACGTTTCAAACGGATTCAAAATGGATACCGTCAAAAGCATAAATGACAGTATCCAAATCTAAATCCAAAAGCCAAATCTAAATCTGGCTAATGAATTCTAATAAGAACGAAACAGCTGACCCAGATTGTCGTTGATGATGGCTCAAGGCGTGAAAGCAAACGAATTTGTGCATTTTTATCGTTTTTCTTATTACACTGTATTTGAAGTACATTAACCTTCTTACATATTATAAAGAGATGCGTTTTTATAGGTGATTAAAGTAACTACTATTTATAACGTTGCTTTGTAATGAACCTTGAATTTGTTTCTTGTAAAGTCTTATAAAATCGAGTCGTTGTGAGAAAAACTAGATTTTATGGGTACACAAAGACACCAACGCCTTAATAGCTGGTTTAGATAGACTAAACGCACGAAATAACTTTCTTTTCTCCAAAGGAACGGGATCAGCTCCTAGTCTCCAGAGACAAGACACCCTCCTTGGGTAGCAATCTGAGCTTTTTCTCCATTTTTTTTCTCCCCTCCTCCAATAATCCCCTATTCCTATGAGACGCGAGGGAATCATTCGCGAGACACCGGAGAACAGATGACGCTTTTTTTCCCTGGTGCTTCTGCCTCGCAATTATTGTTGTAGAGGGACAAGAATTAGGCCTGGATTTATTGCAGCAATGACTGCCAAGATAGGTCATCAGCAGATTTATTATCGCCCCCCCCCCCTTCCTTTATCTTTTCGGTGATTTGGTTTTTTTTCTTTCCCCTACTACTTTCAGACATGGATGAAAAGAATTTGCTGACAGTAACTTTTCTCTGCTTCCTTTTATCCTACGAGTAACGATCGACAAAACAGGTCAACTGTTATATTTCCCCTGAGAATATTTTACAAAAATTACAACACATCCACCTTGTGGAAAAGTTAACAAAAGCAACCGAATAAAGCTTTTCGTATCTTTTTTGCACTGAGTTATTTTCTAAAATATCATTCACCAGAGGTAGAACCATGGGTTCGTTGTTCTAAATTGATTTTAGGTGAATCTAAGACTCAGAAGTTTTGTTTTTTTTTTGTTTTTTGTTTTTATTTATTCAAAATTCAATCATTTACAACTTATTCTGATTTGAAAACTAAAATAGTGAAAAAAACAAACAAACAAACAGGCATAAAAACTATGAAAGCATCAGTTTCAATTTTTAAAAATGGATTTTGATTTATATTTAACTGTTTTAATAATAACAATAATTTCAAAATAAAAAAAAAATTGCTAACATATTTTATAGAAATAATTTTCAAACAACTTTTTATATTAACAATTAACACTTAATGTAGAAACTACGAATTTAATGTTGGTTTTTTTTTTGTTTTGTTTTTTTAAATGAAAAGGTTTTTTGCATTTTCTCAATATTTATTTAATTATAATTAAAAAGACAAACACACTAAAATGGTTTAAAAAGATTATATAATTCTAAAAATACAAACAGGAGCTTTCGAGAGGCTTCTCAAATACCCAATTTAAAAGAAAAAAACAAAACAATGGTTATGGTCAATAATTTTGAGAGTTGTTTTCGATTCTCTATAAAATCAGGAATAAATATGAATACATTTTTTTTGAATCGCCTTATTTTCATTTGCCAAAATTGTAGGTTTTATAAAATATTAAATAATAACTAATAGTATTCTACGACTTTGTAAATAATAATTATTAAAAGTAGTAAAATTATAAATCAAAATCTATTCTTAAAATGAAAACTAAAATGATATAACTTTTATTTGAAAAGTCTTATATTTACAAAGGTTTATATTTACCACTGATGTTGTGATAAGTTGTAAACGACTTGAATAATGGAAGAAAAAATAAAAAGAAATGGTTTCTCTTAAGGCGTTCTACTTATAGAACACATCTCTGAAAAAGAATATTCGATGCTTCACCATTGTATTTTGAAAATACAAAGATATTCTTTACAAATCTTTACATTTTAGTTGTGATTAATAAAAAAGAGTGACTAAGCATTCGATAACTATTATGTTTTTATCGATTTCATCATCGAAGAATTACAATTTGAAATCAAAATACAACGAAAGAACTTCAAAGTGGGTTTTCTTTAAAATGTTTTTATTTCCGTTTCCATTTTCTTTTGAAGTTGAAAAAAATCCAAAGAAAAAAGAAAACAACCTACATTTTAAGTTCAAATAATAAAATCTGTTGATTGTTTGAAAAAAAAGAATTATTTACTTCCAAAATCAAATCACGAAAGGATTAGATAAAAAAAAAAAGAAAGATAAGGAAGCCAGTGTTTATGGGAATTTCGATTGACTTCTAGAACTAATTTCTTGACAAGGAGCCACAATGTAAAAGCCTCTAACTGTAATACAATTGTGCATACTAAGATTCAAGAAGAACCATCCAGCGGTTCAAAACGTATTAGATGGAACACACCCACACATTTGATAGGTTTCCGTTTTCTCGTGTGAATTAGGCTCAAAAATTTAAGATAACGGAATTGAAGTAAGAAAATAAAGAAAGAAAGGATTTAAAAAAATCATTAATAAAGAGAATCGATTATTTAGTACAATTTTCCTTTCCTTTCCAGTTCATTCGATAACGTTATTGATAAAATATTAATACAGAATGACACATTAAAGAGCAAGGTTTCATGACGCAATTGAGAATTTCTTTTAAAGTTGTTTCGAGGCTTTAAAATAGTTTTTCGAACTTGAGCTTTTAGCAAATTAAATTTGGAAGTTTAAGTCTAACTTAATTAAGAGTCCCTCAAGTTTTCATCTCAGGTCTTCATCTGGCTTTGTTAAATGAGGAAAAAAAAAAAAAACGTTAATCCTAACAATATTAGCTTTTTTAAACGCAGTGATAAATAAAAAAACGAATAATTATTTCACTCAGGTGGATTTAGTCATGTTTTATTTGTTTGTAGAATTAAAATATTCGTGTAAAAACCTACATCACATATTGAACAGTAAGGTTTTTAACTTCTTTAAATTCTCTAATTGAAAACAACATTTTTTAAAAACAGGAAACTCTTGAAAGAACTTACCTTAAAATTTCTTTCTTTCTTTTTTTTATTTTTTTTAAAAAGTTCTTTAAAGAAGCCATTACGAAAAGATTTCAAATACAAAAATTAGATAATCCTTTAATAAGCATATCAAATTTCAAAAAGACCACTTAAATGTTATTACGGATACACACAGATTGATTCCATTTCAAGCTCGAACAGCTGGATATTTTAGTTATTACAGTATTTTGAAAACAAACAAACAGTAGTGAAAGAAAGAAACATGAGTGGGAGCAGTAAATACAATTAAATATCAGTTACATAATACAGGAATATCCTAACTTAACATTATCTATCCAATGTTCTAAATTTTCGCTATTATGGCGGATACAATTCATACCGTTCCTGAAAATTTTGTATCATATCCCGGAATGACTGCTGTCTCATCGTACGGCAATCTATTGCATCGTAATGCAATTCCTCTCCTTGAGTTCCTGAATAGCGTTTGGTGAGTTAGTGTAGAATACACACTCTTCAACATCCCTCAAAGATATGTATCAGGTGGGGTAAGATCGGAGGAATGGGAAGGATACGGAAATTCCGTGAACCTTCAAATGACACGGTTAGGAATGTTTTCATGAAGAAGCAATGAAAGACGGCCCAATGATACCACTGTGATTCTCTCAATGTGCAAAGGCACCTCCTCAACAACATCCGGGGATTCCTTGTCACAAAGGCTAAGCCGTTGGACACCTGAATGCGATAGGACGTAACCGCCTTGATCCCCTTGAGAGTTGAAGCTTCAAAGCTGATTTGCTCAAACTACAGCGCGGCGACGTAAGCACCTGTTATAACAGACGACCAAATGTTTCTCATTTGTTGTTACAATTCTTGGCCGTCCAGTAAAACCCTTTACGCTACGTCAGCACACTTCCTGTCCGTCGGATTTTTTCAACGACGCCAACAATCCCACTGTCACTTGAAGCATGTATTCGAAACGAAGCTGAAACCGTTCCTTCACATATGAAAAGCGGGGTCCTAGACCTTATAAACGGTTGTAATATTCGACTAACAATACCTTTTCTTTGGTGCTCAGAACCATTATTGCTTTGACTGATTCAAAACCTAATACAAGTTACATTTAAATTCAAATAGACCATGCTGTTCGGACACGTCTTACTATCTCAAGGGGATGTGGAACGTTTCATTACTGTTTGTTTTGCCCAATACTGTATCTAATAATTTAATCTAATAAAGCGTTTCATCAAATATTATCGATATTTATCCAAGAAAACATTAAAAAAAATAAGAAAGAAATTTTTAAAAATAACCTACATTCGAAATAATATCCATGAGGAAAAAAAAATGAAAAAGAACAGCTATTGAAATTGATTAGTTTATTCAAAACAGTGAAGGAAATGGCAAAAAAAAAGAAATACATGATGAAAAGAAATCGAAAATAAACTTGCTGTTGAGATATTAAAAGCTATATTGGTATTTTTCTTTCCGTTTTTTTTAAAGAATAAAGAAAATAAAAATAAATTTAAAATTTTATTCTTTTGATCCATCTTTGGTTAACATATTTCATAGAATTTCTTTTACATAAATTTCAAAAAATAACTTTCAAATGTAACAAAAACAAAAACAAAAAAGAGGTTGTTAATGAAAGAAAAAAATGTTAGGAAAAAACTTAGGAAAATGCACTATTTATAGGAAATGTTTTTAATCCAATAACACCTGGAATTAGAATATTTTGATCAAATGATCTATAAGAGAAAAGCATTAACAACTTCTATTAATGTAAGGAAAAAAAAACCTGTTTTTGTAGCAAATTTGTTTTTGTAACAAATTTAAGAGTATTAACTTAATTTACAATTCTTAATTAATTCAACATAAATAATTTCTATGCGAGATTTGACGGATGTAAATTTAATTGAATCCATCCAAATAACCTCAATGGCAGGAACGTAGTCAGGGAGGGGGCTAGAGGGGCTGAAGCCCCTCCCGAAATCTAATCCAAAGAAAAAAAATCTCTGATTTGAAGTCAAAAGAACTAGTCATATCAGTGTAAAATTACGACATCCATGGAAAGACAGAGTGCGTGGGTGGGGGCTATTCTTATTATGGCGGATCACAACACGGGAATAGCCCTCGCTGAAAGAAAATTCTGGCTACCGGGGGGGGGGGGTCTGCTTTCTGGAGTAAAATTACTACTATATAAATCTCACAAATCATTCGTTGACTAAAAGATTACGAAACTATAGTAATTTCTGTTTTTATCCAAAGACTTGTAATAGTTCGGCCACTGTGTCGACCTTAAGGAACTTCAAGGTATTTCTTATTTACCTTTTTTTTTTTATTACGTAATACATTCTGGAAAAATCTAAACAAACACTGGAAATTACAATGTGAAGATTTCGTTCAACTCTATTTTTAACAGCAAACAATTTTTCTTATTCAAATAAATATCATAATTATTGATATTAAGAAAAACAATATGAAAGATGTGAATTTGGTGAGACACTACCTGCAATCAGATATTACACTAAAATGAATAACAATTAGATGCTATTGTTTACACTTTTAATTTACAAACAATTTAACATCTTTTACTCCAAAATCGATTGAATATTTCGTTGTTTCTAATAATAATATAATGTAACGTGTGTAACATTCTAATAAATTAAAATAAAGACCAACACATCAACTAATGACAGAAAGCTTTATAAAAATTTTTAAAATATACAAATGGTTTTAAAAAATTTATAAAAATTTACACAATTTTTAACGGAGGCCGTTTCCAAAAACGTTTGTGTATTTCATAAATTTTTATAAAAAACTTTTTATCATTAGTTTTTAGTTAATTTTAATTTATTCTAATAATTATAATTTATTATAATAATAATCTATTCTAATAATTTTATTTCATCTTTTGCCAATTTTGCAAAGATGTGAAGTTGTTTGTGGATTAATAATGGTAAAAATAATACATGAATGTTATTGAAAGTAATACTATATCTTATTGGTAATGTAATATCACTTCCTAATTGATAGTAACGAAATATCTCGTTCTTCTTGACAGTTCACCAATGTCTAATGATAGCAAAGCGAAATCTAATTGGTCACCTTATCATCATCTAAATAACAAAGTCATTAGAATCTAAACAACAGATTTCTACTGGATTTCTGTTAATCTCTCATTTTCATGTACAATAAATATTCAATCTTAGATCATCTACTGGTTAATACAATAAAAATTAATCCGATTTAGACAATACTAAAGGGGATTTCATTATTTTTTGTTATAACAAAATTTACTGTTTGTATTCAGTAGATACTAGAATTGGAATTTAAATGTAAGTTTTCATTTTTTTATAAAGAAAAAAGAAAAAAAGAAAAGCAATAATGACATTTTTAGAAATAATGTTTTAAGGAAAGTAGGCTTTAAGTTCTTTCCACTTTCTTGCTAGTTATTACTACTTGTGAATTACTAAAATGAAAACAAATTGGTTTCCCTTCTCCCCCCTCCACTCCTTGAAAATAAGAATCCCAAAAGAGGATTAAGGTTGTTTTGTTTCAGGTTCCTTATTTCCAGTAAATCTATTTACATTTTCAGTCAATTGTCTTAAGAAAGAGAAGTTACAACAATAAGAACATATCATCATCATCTTCTTATCAATAAAATGAAACAAGACATTCTCTTTGAAGATATAAGCTAGAAATTGAAATAATCAAAAGTTCTTTAATTCTCATTTCATCTTTTGACTTAAATTACTTAAGCTGCTGTTCTCTCTTTGTTTATTGAATGCCTTCGTATGATCTAACCTTAAAACTTTAACAACTTGAGGGGTAATGGTTTTAGGTTCCCTCATAGTTGTCAGATATCTGTAAATTAATACAATTTGGAGACTGAAGAGACAAAACTTTCATTGGAATACTAGCGTATGATACGCCCACACATCAACAATGACGGGAGAACAATGTGACGAATTTTACTTGAGATAGATTACTTTAGGTACAAGTTTTTTTTTTCCTGTGTTTTGTGTTTCATTGTAAAAATTTCTTCAGAAATGTCTCGAACGATTCGTTCAGTTCGTCGCTGAGGACAACTAAAGCTCGTCTGACCTGCGCTTGTAGTTGGCTAAAAAAATGAACATTCAAATTTAAATTTTAATCTAATAGGATAAAATTAATGAGATTTTTTCTTTCTACGGCTTTTCTCTCATTGCGTCACACACAGAGTGGGAGTGATAGGAGATATTTAATAAAAATAATTTGAATAAGTTTCAGAAACATTATGTGTAGGAAAATGTTGTGCCTAGATGGGAAATGATGGCGAATACAGGTGGTGAATATATTGATTAATAAGTTGGAATTTGGAACATTATTATATAATAAAAACGTTATTCTGTCTGTCATTCTGTCATAAGACTAAGTGACCAAACTATAAGAGATAGATTGGTCATGCAAATGGATAGAATGTAGATCTTTTTAAGACAAACAAAATGTAACAAAAATCTTTCGAAAAAATTTTTGGTTTCCAAGATGTCGCCTTTTAAAGGGTCAAATTTTGACTTTTTCTCAATTAAAACGAAAAGTATAAAAGTTGGAAGAGAACATTATATTGAGAAAATGTTGGTATTTGAAAGTTCTATCAACCGATATAACAGTCATTCAAACAAGTTTCTGCGTTTGCAAGATTCTTGCAAAAATGTGTGTGGCGCCAACCCGCAATACACCTGAGTTAAGCGGAGAAGGCCACAATGAGCTGGGAAGTCGTAATATTCTCCGATCTCAATATTAATTTGCTAAATAAATACAGTTTTATTTTTAATGCTATATATGCAAGGGTTCCGGAGCGAAGCGATGATACCCGGCTAGTTATATCATAATGAAAATACCCAATTTCATTACGTACTAGTGGATATTTCTATAATGTTTCTTACCATAAGCTCAGCTCTGCATCGTTTAGTTGGAACTGACCAGGTGAAGATAGGAGGGAGTGCATTGAGGGGTGGATATCACAAGAATCGTTCTTTTAAGTTGGATCATAAATAAACATTGTAGTAAAGAAATCCGTCCAGTCATTTGAGTGAGGAATTTCGGGAGTCTTTTTAAGAGATGAAATGCAAAAGCTGCCATATTTTAAATTTGTCCAGCCATTTTATCGTGACGAGTATTAAATAAAGAAAAATGTTCGTAAGCTCAGTCAAACATTACTCAAACATTCGTTCCATCGGTGGACGGAGTGCAGGTGTGGGTGGGGACTTATTTTGAGGTCTGAATAAAAAATAATTGTGCTGCTATTTTCATCATGGTATCAGATTTTAAAGAAATCCATGTAGGCATCTATAATAATCAAGGGATTTCAGGGTTCAGGTTGGAGAGTTGACAACAAATGTACCTAGGTTTAATTAGAACGTTTAATGGAAATCAGCAAAGTGGTTTTAATGTGATTCGCACACAACCCCCCCCCCCCCAAACAGATCAACAACAAAATGTTCCAAATGCAACAATGAGATAGAGTATTTTTTTTTTAATGTATTAAAGAAAAAATCACTTGCAACTCACTTGTGTGAATAACTTAAAGGCCATCTTCGTGTATCCTGCTCTTCCACATCCACCAATCAGGATATTGTAGACAAATGCATTGGGTTTGACACGGTCTTCTTTGAGCATGCGCACAAACAACATCTCCAAAGCCTCTTTCAGCTGAAAATAAAATTAAAAAATAATGAAATTTAACAAATAACCATCGTAACTAAAACTAAAGAACATTTTTATTTTATCTTTTTATTTTAAAAGACTTTACGCACTTATTAACAGTTCATACTAAAAAAACAAAAAAAACATATTTCATAAAATAAAATTAAATAAGCGCAGAATAGATTTACTTACCTCAGGAACTGATAATTACAAAATTACAATATTTATTTTATACTCCACGTTAAAGAAATCAAAACATTAAAAATATTACATTTGTTATTATCACTCAATTCGATTAAAATTTAAGTCAGTTCAATAGGAAAACACAAAATAAAAAGTCTATTTTTAGAATTTACAGACTTTTATATAATCCTGAGAAATCAACAAATGAAGTTGTGGTTTTCTCCGCCAGATGTCGATGAGGTAGTGTTTCTATCAAATAATTACCAACTACTGATGGTTGTTTTCCATGGCTATAAGAAATCATAGGAGAAGTCATGTTTTGTTAATACAATTTTGTCTGTAAGTCGCCATTTTTCCTCTTCCGTAGCTTTTCTTTAATAAAGAACAAAATGGATCATTTTGTATTAGTATTTCTTTTGTTTTTGATAAAATTCAATAATGATATTAAATTTCAATAATTTTTTTCAAAAAACTAAAATTATATTTAAAAATTATCAATTTGTTAGCTTTATATTTTTCCCCCTGTTTTTCATGATATTAAATACTAATATTTAATTGATTTTCTTTTGTTTTGGATTAAATATTGCCTTATAATTCAATTGATGCAAACAACGGAGGAGGATATTTACCATTTGTTTTCCTATAGACTTTAGCATTATTTCGTTTATACATTTGTTATTGATATTTCTTCTTACAATATTACCTGCAGAGAAATCCTAAATTAAAAACAAATAAAAGAAGCATTTCCACATGTAAGCCTCTCTTGAGAAGGAGTTAAAATGACGTTCAGGAAACAATGTTAAACCAATACTTAAATCTGTCCCTAATGGATTTTACTCCTAATCCATTCAAGTACAGCCACTCCTTATATTAGTAAGTTACTCCCCCATTGCTCTAAATATAACCTGTTTTAATTCGAACTAAGTTTTAGCAACAAGTCGATACAAGATGCTTAGCGGCGAGAAAAGTTTATGCATCAGCGAATGCTTGAGTACTCCATTCACCAACTTCGCTTTTTCCGGAGTTAATTGTTGATTTTTTTTTCATTATCTCTGGTAATAATAGTAATTTATAAAACCTCAAATTCCAAGGAGAGCTTTACTTTTGTAATTCTCATTAAATTAAAAAATAAAAAATAAAAAAAGGCCAGTTTAAAGGTTTCCAGTTCTTTCTAGAATTTCTTGTTTTCATTGGAATTTGAAGTCGAAAACACAGAAAGGATGGAAAAGTGTGGAATGGAGGACCTGTGACTTCCTGTTCGATAGACAGATACCCCCGATCGATCCACGTTGGTGAAACACAGTGGAAATTGGATCACAAACACTTTAAACCCTTTGCTTCCACCAAAACTATTCTCCTTCAAGGATCTTAAAAGATCAAAGAAAGACTGCAAATTAAAACAAAAAAAATAAGACAAGGATTTTAAGACAATGGAGAGAAATCCAATTAGAATTTTCTTCCTCTAAGCTAATCTCAAGAAGAAAAAAAAATTAATTAAAGGATTAATGCAGATATCCCAGAACATAAAAAGATTAAAGAAAAAAAATATTCAAGAACAAAATTGTCAGATTTATTTTAATAAAGTTAAAGAAAACAAGGCAATACATAATAAAAAATCCCTCAATCCCCTACAAATACCAAATAACGAAAATTAGAGCGGACAAAGGAGGGGGCAACAGTGGTTTTGGGCAGTTTCAAGATTATGCCGAAAATGTTTGAGCAATTTTTCAACAATACGGAAGGTGTTGTATGAATAAAGGAAAGGCATGAAAAAGTTGTTGTATATTTAAAAAGATGGTTAATAAGGTGAATAAATTATTATAATGGGTTCAGAATTGAAAAACAAATCTTTAACCAATAATTATAATATCCTCACTTCTAAGGTTCATAAGAGTTAGAGGCTTGTTCCCCACTTGTTAGAAACCGTCATTGTAATTCCTGTCTGAGAAATATTAGTGAAATTATTGAATGTAGTAAATTTTACATCACCATGGGCTGACCATAACAGAAGGGAATTCTTGGCATGGCTAAAACGGAGACTCAAGATTTATATCATTGGACGTGAAGGAATTATTCATTAAGATTTCGTTTGCTTTGATTAAAGATGCCTTATCATTTAGATTGGAGTTATTAAAACGTGAAAAATTAGTAATTGAAATTAAATTGATCGTATGGAAGCAGGTTTCATTTGCAATTCTGTTGGATTTCAAGATGGCTTTTTTACACAAAAGTGTGGGATTTTTATGGGCCTCCCTTCTTCGGCGGAAATGGTCATAGATTAGATTGATATGAAGGCCTTGGTCATCGCAGAATTGAGTTTATCATAACATATACAGGGATGATTCTTTCATTATTGTTAAAATCATGAAGTTTTAGGTGACATTATTAAAAATTTTAATGATATTCACTTTGATTCGTTTTGCGTGCGAAGATGAAATGAATTCTACTTTAGCTTTTTATAGACGTTTTAGTAGAACGATCCGAAAGCGAATTAATATATTATTAAAAATATACAAACCAAATGACTACATACGGTATAAGAAACAGGACTTTTATATTAGTATTTCTTTCATACCAGAATTGTTTCACAACCTTAAAATTTTTTGGCCAAATTGTGGTCGGTAAGAGTGATGAAATACGTTCATAAGAAGCACGATAATTGGAAGGATTTAGGGACCAGACGCAATTGTGTTTACTCAATTCTATGCGCGGACCAGAGCTTTTTATTCTTTGGGGAGTCTCTCCGTACGGTTGGGGGTTAGGCTTAATGAGCATCGGAAGGCCATAGAAAAACACAAGTTAAAAGAGTGTACGACACAGTAGACGATTATGACTCTAATTTCTATTTTTTTTTTTTTTCTGCTCATGGTTCATTCCCAATATCCGTTGATGTTTTGAGATATTATTTCAATGGGTTCACTTTCTGATTGGTTCTTCACTTCATTCTCTCTAACAGAAGGCTTTCATGTCCTTTGAACCGAAGATGATTTCATGGTGGAAACATGTCACTGGGTTTTTATGAATATTTGTTGTTTTTAAACTTTATTTAAGTGTGTTTTTCTAGTAATATTTTTAAACATTTGCAAGAATTTATATAGTGTATTACAATAAAAAAATAAATATTGCCAGACCTGCATACATTTTACAAATTTTAAATTTTATTGCGAATTAACTTGGATTCAGTTTTTTCCAGACATTTTTGAAGTTCCTACAGACATTTAAACAAACATAAAAATGGATAATATTAGTTCTAAATACTTTATGAAAGTGAGGCATATGTGTGTGTCTCTATTTAAAGATTATATACAATTTTACAATTGAAATCCTTTCCAGAAGGATTCTTTTTTGAATATTAGAAGAATAAAATTCCAAAGAAAAGGATTGGAATCTAAGTAAGGGATTTCTGTTAATAGTTTTAGACAATGAATTTTAATTCATTAATTAACGCATGGTTTCACATGATTTTAATTCGCAATAAATTCTACAATATATTAGGAATTAATAATTTTTTTTTTAGAAAATATAAAATGTGAACTGTTTGGATTCAGCAAATATTAGACATTGAATTAATATTGGGTTTTCGTTTTTATTGTTTTAAAACTTACAAAAGATACAGAAATTTTAAGAAATAGTGTATTAAGGAAAGTAGGCTTTAAGTTCTTTCTTCAGATTGAAATTTTAGGAATTTAAACATCGCAATAATTTGTTGATAGAACTAATTGTGGAAACCTCAAGGGGATGAATTTAATTCAATTTTGATTGGAAGTCCTCGAAGTAAGAAAGGGATGGAACGAAAACAATAAATAAACCAAAAGAAAAAACCCGTAAGATGATCATCTTGAGGTGGTCGTAACGTGAGTGACGACGCGCTTTTATGTCTCCCCGAATAGAAGTTCCTCACGACGAGAATCCTCCAGAAATTCAGTTCTTGCTCCGATTCCCTTTCGTTGTCTTTTCCGAGCAAACAAACTTTTCTTGGAGGCAAACAGCGGAAATAAGAATAAAAAACACTGCGGAGGGAATAAAATGGCAACTTCCATATCCAGCTGATTTAACTACATTTACAGAACGAAATTATGAAATTGCAAAGTTTTTACTAAATTATCGTATGTTTGTCACGTAAAGAACATAATATTATTGGTTTCAGGAAACACTTAAAGGAAATCGCTTCCTTAGGTTAAGAAAAAATAAGGAATTTAATTTCAATGTTATAATAACTATTACTTCAAAATTTATCAGATATTTTAGTTTTCTTTAAAATCAATGCACATTTATTTGTGTCCTACTTTCGTAGGCTCATGAAACTATTCAGTCCGTATATATGTGTTCATTCTAATAACCTTTCAATTACTGGATGGATCGTCTTCAAACTATCTCAGGCTAATTCTCGACAAGGACTCATTTGGAAAAGATTTCCAAAATAAAACTAAGAATAAATTCTCGTAGAAAATCATCAGAACATAAACAGTGCAATGAATAGTAATCCTTCAGTTAATCCATTCACTTGCGTAATCCCATTTAGCCAACTTAAGTAATGCTAATTTTTGTTTTTTTTTTTTGTTTTGAGAACTGTTTCTATAATTAAAAAACAAACTAAAAGAAATTTTAAGGAAAGAAAACTTTTAGCAAGTTCTTGTTTTTCTTTCAAACTTACAAAATTAAAAATTCTCTATTTGTTTTTCGCTACACACAAACAAAAATTAAGATGATGTATCTTACTGCCAAATCACAAGGTCGAATGTTTCGTGATTGAGTGTATCAACGATTAAAACGTTCTGTGTGATTTGTTTCTGTCATTTAATTCCTGTTTCATCATTGAGTCGTCTTTAGAACTTGGTCTAAAATTCAGCGAATTTCAGTGATAGGTCATTAGTGAACAACAATCACAGCGACGTATCAGAAAACATAGAAAAAGCCCACCTTCAGCGTTCTTTACTCCGCTTCGACTGAATCTAAAGTTATTATGAATTACTATCTTTCGAAAAAATAAACAATATTTTTATTTAATGTTTTTTTTTTCGTTTTATGCATCAACATGTTCTGATGTCTATTTATTAAAGATATTTTTCATTTCTTGTTCAAGCGACATCGGGTTCACATACGACTGTAGAATTATTGGTCGCTCTTTCTAAACTCACTTCGCTTCCCTTTAAGTAATACCCTTTATTATTTAATTCAATGTTGGTTCAATGTGAAACAGACTGAAAGCAATAACAATAACTTAGACCGTGTGATTTGGTCATTATGAGGCGATACTTGACATCTTCTATATGATTCGACTGCTTACAAAATATGCAACCAAAAAAAAAAAGCAGGTTTTCAAATTTCTTTATTATGTAAAAAAGGAAGATCTTTCGTAAGCAGTGAAAGTTTTGTTTTATTTTTTTTTTTTTTAATCTTATCAATTAAAGATCCATAAAAAATTGTGAAACCGTTTCAGACATCGGATATGAAGAAATATTAGAATAAATTACTCTCTAAACTTTTATTTAACCGTTTTACAACATTATTACTACAGATATCTAAATATGGAACAATGTACTTACTATCCTTCGGTATTACATAAGTTAGTTTTCAACCAAAAAAAAACAAAAAAACAAAAGTTAAAAAGAACACAAGTCTATTGTCCTTACATTAAAAAAAATAAAATAATAATAAAGAAATTTTAAGAATAACAAATCGTGAAAATGACAAAAACGAAAACCTACATTTGTATTCCAATTCTAATAGCTACTGAATTAAAAAACAGTACAAATTTTTCCATTTCTAAATAAAATTGTAACGCCATCTTACTAAGACTGTCGAAATCGTCCTCTAACTAATGTTAAAAGAACATCATCAGTTGGATCCGTCCAATATCTGCTTCTCAGTGAACTCAAAAGACATATTGTGGTGAATTTTTGCGGTCTCTGGTTCGTGAAATTAGACGATTAGACTCGAATAAGATCTGGCAAGAAATCTATTTATTCATGTGATGCAGGGGTTTGTATGTACAAAGGCTGTGATTGGTTGCCATAATTTACAAATTGATTGGGGGATTTAAATTATACATGGGATTTAACTGATTCTTAACTGTCTTTTTAAATAAGGACGAATCACGGATAAGGAGGACAGTCAACGGAAAATTTGAATAAAATAATGGAATTAAATAAGAAACAGTAAAAATACTCAATCGATAATAAAATAAATGCTGATAAAGATTATTACAATTATAAACAGTAAGATAACTAAGAATATATATAACGAATAAATAGGGCTATTAGAAACAGATAATGCGAATATATATATACAGGATGATTCATAAAATACTGGAAGTAAACCAAATGGACTTGCTACGCTTTGTTTTTATTTATTCCCTCCGTCCCGGGACTCCTTTGTGTTTGAAATAAACCCAATACTCCATTTAACTTAGCCTATTCTAATCTCGCTTCCCTTTCCTTGTTCTTCCCGGTTGTGAAGGGTGCTAACTAGATCATTTTTTTTTTCCGTAGGGGCAGAAAAAAGGCTAAAATGGGGACCCATTTATCCGACTCAGAATCGCACGTTCGATCCAGAAATCTATGTCCTGTTTTACTTTTTTTTACATCGAATTTAATTAATAAAATTATTTTAACGTGTGTTTTTTAAAAAAATTTTGATTAATGTATACAACTTTTCACACTAAAAATTCCTATTTTTTTATAAAAAAAGTTTTTAAAAAAATAATATACAGAATATGTTAAAAAAGGTCCAAGGACGGTTTCAAGGATATCAAGATCCCCATCATCAGCAAGATGGTTTTTAAATGTTGGGAACTAACGTTTTACAAAGAAATTTAATTTATTCAAGAGTTTTTGGCCAATTGTATGATGGTATCTTGATATTGTGTTACCGTCTTGGGTGACGTTGTCTATGACTCAAAGCTTGGAATCGTTGATTCTAGTTGTTGGGTTGGATTGAAGGATGCAAGAGTTGGAATAGGTAGTTCTAACTGTTTTATTGATAGGGAGTTATTCCTTTCTTCTTTTTTATTGTCCTTTCGCTGGGGTGTAGCTCATTGGATGTCCTCATGTCTTTTTTAACTGTAGTTGTAGTTTTCTCAGCAATAAAGTATTCAAACAATATTGTTTTATGTTATTAGATAATCCAGTATTGTAAGAATTCGACAACTGAATTATTATAGACTCTTTCACTTTCCTTTTCGTGATGTTTTTCTCATATTGGATGATGACAGCTTTTTTGAAGTCTGGTAGGTAGGTGATTTTCAGCCTACGCATGATTCGAAATCATTGACGAATTAATGTTTTGGTTTTAAATGCATATTCGTGGTTATAAAGACGTTTTTCCAACGATTTTACTACTTTCTCCTATGTAAAAACAGTTCTTATCTTTACACTGTACTTTATAAATTATTCCTTCTCTATCTTGCCTCAGGGGATTCTGTTCCAGGGCACACGTATGGTAACCCTACAATCTTCCTTCACGCGTCCATTCACCTGTTCCAGGAGTTCCGGGGTGATGACAATGAGGGCGACTGCCCGGGTCTTGCATTATCCATGATGTCACCACCTTCATGGAAACGTACCATTTGTGGACATTTTGTCATGACAGACGATATTCCCATACACGGCAATGTTTCTCCTACGAATGTCGGTAGGCATGTTACCTTCTGTAGCTAAAAAACCGTATCATAGCACGATGTTCACTAACTGAAGCATTCTGTATTTGAAACGCCATGTTCACGTTCACGAACTCCAAAACACAAGTAACTGCCTCACTGAACGACACTCACTCGCTATCGCACTTGCTCCTTCATGGCTCCGTGACGTCAGACATCTAATACTGTCACGTGGCATCGAGTATATTGCCATGAATCTTTTTCAATGATGCTCGGGAAAATGTTCGCAGGGCTGGTTTTCATTTGACAACCCTAATATATCTTCAGACTTCCAGAGTCTCAACCAAAGACTGAAAATAGTACGAAATCACACTAGAAGTATTTTGTCGAAAGAAAGGATGTTGGTAGTTACTTGCTCTGTTGCTGACATGTGGGAA
>JAFIDM010004315.1:76298629-76314316 GCA_023159025.1 Thereuonema tuberculata
GAGTTTTGTATTGACTTAATATATTATCTCATAAAAATTGATGAAAAAGAAAATCAGTGATAAAAAGAAATTCAGAACATAGAAATAATTCATTTTTTGATTATATTTTGACTATTGATTTGAAAAATAAATATATCATTTGTTAAAAAAAATTTTGCTTTATTTTTAGCTTTAAACTAATTTTTTGTTTTAGATCAGTACTTTTAAAGAAACTTTTTTGAAAACATAAGGAATTGCCTGAGTTTCTTTTCGTGTTCTTCCTTGTCCTGTTCTGTCTGCTTAGCTTTCTGAATTCGTCTACTTTCCTACCTTTCTTCATCTTACAGCTGCATAAGGGACCAGTTTAAATTGCCATTTAAACGCCGCTTCTTCCTCTTATATACGAGGTCACCGCAGGAGGAGAAATAAAAAAGAGCGTGGACACAAAGTAATCAGAATCTCTCGAGATTTGGCCACAAGAAGAGTCTTCTCTTTCCCCTGCGGAGACAAAGAAAGCAACGTTAATTCTTTGCTGACCTTGAGAAACGGTCGTCATTACAAGGAACGTGATTCTACCTTGGACCCCATCGATTCTCAATCAGCACCAACTGAATCTTAATTTGGCGCCACTTTTCCTTCGCCCACATTTCACCGCCCGTTGAAACGGAACATCTCAAGACCAAACGACTATTTATTGATTCTTTCAATGTCTTTGACTGTTTCCACTGTATTTAACAGTCAATCAAAGGAAAAAGCGTCATTAAACGTAGAAAATTTACTTCGACTAAAATGAGGAAACACATTTTTTAGTAGGAGTTAATTTGCGAATAAATAGCAGCGCCTTTTTATAGAAAGCCACTTCCGACGTTAATTAAAAATAAGTAACAAATTGAAAGTAGTTTTTCTTTTTGTAAAGGATGAGACCAAGTTGTATACTAAACGACATCCTAGTACAGCTGTTTCACGCTAATCTGGCGATCATCAGTAGGAGAAGTCATCAGGACACAACCAGGTCTCGGTACTCGGCCTGTAGGAAATAACGTTGGAATCAATGTGGGGCCTGAAAAGCTAAAATAAACAATAAAAAACTCGCCAAGAGAATAAATTGCGAGAAAATTCATGTGCACGCTACACACGGCCGCTATGAATTTTTTTAGCAAATAAAAAATAGATTGCGCAAGTAAATATTAATAAAGGGTGAGACCAAGTTTTTTATGCGCTAAAAATAAATAGGTTCACCCTATTTTCTTGCTCTACAGTAAGTGAATCGATTTCTTCAACATCATTGTCGTCTATTCTTTGCTTTATTGTTAAGCGGAAATTCATGAGGAATGTTTTTCCATACTTCTCATGTTCTATGTTTTGATAGAAATATGCTGTAAGTACGCTTCAGGTGCAATGGTCTTTTCGATTAAACGGGAAAATGCTAAATGCTCGGAATCCTGAACGAATATTGATTTCTATCATTGCTTTTAGTCCAGGATTTGTTGAAAAGTCCACAGAATGAGATACAACTACACCAGGATAATCATTCATGAAGGTGGCACATGCTTCATTACAAAAATGTTTCAATGGAGCGATCTAGCGACTGAAGCCAATTTGAAGTATGTTCAGGAAGTTCAATCATTATTATGTCTTAATTTGTGCTACTTCGATGAGTTCAAGATGAGTTCAAACCTATGTTTTGCGAATCGTGTTCACAGTTGTGCTAAACCTTGTTTTCCATCCCTTATGCATGCTCATTTTGGTTCCAGCCGGAGCACTTTCAACATCAAATCCATTTAACATTGCTTGAGTTAAATGGATTTGTTGGTGCTGTTTTGCATGAAGCATTGACAATTATGATAATAGTTTCTCGTTTACTCGTTCTGCCGTACTCGTGTTTCGTCTCCTTCTTTGCAATAACTTTACTTGGAACATGGTCCAGTCGTACTTCAGTTTCATCCATGTTCCATACTCGATCTGGTTTTTTATGTAATTTGAATGTATCCCTTTGCCCCTCTAGCGTATTAAAATAATTTGTCACAGTTTCTTTATTCATTCGTTCATGTCTGATGCTACCTGTACCTTCAGGTTTTCGTTGAGAGAAATTGGCTTTTTGCACAACCTCACCATTTATCCGAAGGAACCGTTTTCTTATAGGTTACATTTGTTTTCGTTGCCAGCTTAGCAGCATCTTTCAAGAATTGGTTTTCTTTTATCGAATCCAATTCTCCTATTTTACTCATTTGCATCAAATAATTCATCTTCTGTTCGACATCAATGACTTCCATCCACTTGTAATAGAATTGTAAGTATCAGATGTCCAAGAAATAACGTGAGGTGTTTGAAGCGCCATGAGTTGATAACTATTAGGCGCATCAATTTCAAACTTTGGATTGTAGGCCTAAGGGTCACGGGGAGTTGGAATAGCCTAATCCTTTTTTATTTACAGAGGATAACATTGTTGAGCTAACGAATGATTTACTTACATTCCAGAATCATTCCTGCTGATAAAATCAAAAATAATTTGTTTGTGACACATTTCATTAATTGCGCAATTAGTTGAAATTCTAATGCAGAATCAAAGATTAGAAAAATTGCTTTCGAAGACTTTTATTATATAATATTTAGAAAGTTACAATGTCAAGACATATTTTTTTTGTATATTATTTTAGGCATTTTTTTCAACTGAACAAATATCTTAAATAAATTTAAAATATAAAATATACGAATAAAGCCAATGCACAAATAGTAGTTTCATATAATTTAATAAAAATATACATTTACACACGACATGTTTCTTAGCTCAATCGAGGCTACATTATCAAGCGTTAAATGTTTAACGCTTGATAATGTAGCCTCGATTGAGCTAAGAAACATGTGTGTAAATGTATATTTTTATTATATTATATATATGAAAGTACTATTGTGCATTGGCTTTATTTATGATAATGAACTATAATTGTGCATGTAAATCATCTGTTAGTAAAATATATGATTTCTTTTTTTTTTTTTTTCCCCTTCGAAATTAGAATATTTTTTTCCAAGAAATGTGAGAATCATCAAAACAGTCAACTTTAAGTTTATATATTTTCCCCTAATAACTTTTGAACCGTTGGATGAATCATCTTGAAGCTTGGTAGGCACGTTCAAGGACAAAAAACGATCAGACAAGAAAGCTTTTCAATTTTTTTTTACTTTTTTTTTTTTTGTGGCCCTTGAGAAGTTAGTCTTTGACGAAAATCAAGTATTAGAACGGAGACAATCGATTTATTAATTGTCTATTTTCATAGGATTAAAATAGTGGAGATCTCTTTAATTTATTTCAGAATATGGAAAAAAAATCTGTTTATATTCAACAGGTATAATAATATTATATAAAATCTCCATAACTACACGTTAACTTTCAAAAATCCTTTACTCGTGATATTTTGCAAATTTTATTCAAATTTGCTTCTTCGGACGTTTAAAAAAACTCCTTCTCTAATCTTTTTTTAAACGTCCGAAGAAGCAAATTTGAATAAAATTTGCGAAATATCATGAGTAAAGGATTTTTGAAAGTTAACGCGTAGTTATGGAGATTTTATATAATACTAGGTGAAAATTCCAGTTTTTTTAGGTATGATAATAATTATTATTTTGATGACTTAAAAATAATATAAATATAATGTACGATTTTAAGGAAAGTAGGCTTTAAGTTCTTGCAGAAACGTCTTAGTTGTAATTAATTCATTTTATTTAATCGTCTTTAGTTCTATTCTGAAATCGATCTCTTGGTTGACTTCTTTGATTCTACTTTTCCTTGTTTATTTCTCACTAATTCTCTTTCTAGTTTTAACCTAACTTTAACCAATCGATGATGGATTAATTTTATTGAAGTACATTGTACTACTCAATGTAATACTGGTTTTTAGTACAGTCTTGCTCTATTCCCAGCAGGATTCATGAAGTCAATTTTCTATTTTTTTTTTCTTTTTAAGAAAGCGTTTTCGTGGATTCAATTTCTTCTTTCATTCTTTCTCCAGGTTCTTCCAACTGAATTCTTACATTAAAATTCCTCACAAGAATTAAGTGTTCTTTATTTTCCTACTTTACGTTTCGTAATTCTTTACAAAAACTTTCATACAGAAATAGCTGGAAGAGGGAGGATATCCCTTATTACGTAGTAAAAATGTAAATATTTAGTATTAGCGAAACTTATTTACACATGTTACAAACATGGTTAATCGCACAGCTTGAAGACGCGGATATCATAGAACACATATTGCTACAGCAGGACTTGGCACCTGCTCACTTCGCTCTTCATCAACATTTTCCAGGACGGAGGATTGGTTGCGGTACTCCAGTATTGCAGCTCCATTGAAATGGCCGCCCCGAAGTCCTGACCTCACGACGCCTGACATTTCATTATGGGGAATCATCAAGTCCTACGTGACTGAACGTCGTTATGCTACAAAGGAAGAATTGCGCAATGCAGTTGAGAACGTACTTCGAACCATCACGCCGGACATGCTCCAAAAAATGTCAAGTAGGACATGGCGACGTATGAACTTGTGTGTAGAGCACGATAGGAAACACACAGACACATTGAACACTTAATGTGTAAATATTTTCTTACAACATGACTATCAATGTAAGGGTATGAGAACTTCCCGTCCACACTGTATAAGACTTAAATCTATTCACTCATTCGATAAAGATGATAATATTAATAGAAAGCCATTGTTTACATTCCAATGCTTTTCAATGAGAAATTTTATCGCCTTCTAGCGCTACTTTCTCGCGAGAGAAAGACTTGTAGAAATGTATTTGGTCTTTAGTCTTTAAATACTGGACCATGTTTTAAGAAGATCCTTCCAGTGAGTCAATAGGTGTTGAGGGGAGACACAAACTGACTGAGCATCATTTTGAATAGGAAAGTAGACTTTATTATGATTCCAGTAAACGTTAGACATTAAATTGTTAGGAATTATTAAAGTTTTTAGGAATGACATTAAAATTGTTAATTTTCAAGAAATTCTATGTAATTCGTCCCTTAATAAAACAAAGCAACTTTTAATATTTTCTTCATTTGAAAGACGGTTTTGAAGTAAATTTTACCTATTTGTTTTTCTTTCTTCGCTGCGATCAAACAAGCACCGGGTTCTTAACCCTTGATGTAATTGGAAACCAAATATTCGAAGTCCAGTGAAAGTTGTTTCGGAAGGAAAAGGGAGAACCCGCCTTTGGCAGAAAATGAACGATCGCTGCATCTCAATGATAAACATCGCGTCTGACTTGAAGAGCAGTCGTTGGATCGATGAACGACTTCCTCTCGGGATTCTTCGCCTTCGTCCACGGCTTAAGACACCCGGAGTCTTCACAAGAACAGAAACTAATCCCGAACAGATGATAAATACAAACAAAGAAGAAATAAGTTTAGAAAAAGTAAGAGGAAAATAAAAAGAGAATCAGAAAGATCTAGAATAGATAAAAATTTAAAAAAAGAAAAGGAAATTGTAAGGTTGTAACAGCGGAAACAGATTGCATTTATTGATGTAAGCTGTGTATTTAAGGATTATAATTATTGTCATTAGTGATCATCGCATCGTGGGGATTAAGCATGTATTGTGGACGGAAGGAGATGAAAGCAATCGTGCTCATACTTTGTTCGATCTCTAATAAACATATTGTAAAATTTTACAAAAATCCATCCAGCCGTTTTAGCCAAGGATTTCGGGTGTCATTTCTGAGGGAAGAGGGTGGGCTAGAAATAAAAAATAAAAGAGAAAACACAGGTCTAAGTTGGGTCATAAATAAGCTATGTATCAAATGGAAATCAGCTCAGTCGTTGTAGCTTTAAGGGCGTACAAACAAACAAACAAACAGACAAGTGGACAATGAAACAGTAATGGACAGGTCTTCGCATGTTTAGGTTTTTGTTTTCTTTTGAAGTACACTGAGTGGTACTGAGCCTTTTATACAAGTCATGTTAAAGGACAAGGAAAGAAAGAGAAGAAAAATGAGACCAAACACAGGAAAAAAAGAGAAACATCCATCCCTATCCCGAGATTCGAACTGAGATTCAGGCGTATCAGCCAAATTAGTAGATCTCTATGCTATGCGTGTAGTACTGCTCCTATTTTTACTCGTATCTTAATTTCCAACTGCAAAGGGTAAAGAAATACAGGAAGAATTGATGAATCAAGGGAGAAAGGAGAAGGAAATAACAGTTATCTTAACAAAACGATCGAAATAATACTAATATGTAACAACTAGAATCTTCACGTATTCAACTAATTGGGGTCTAGCTTTTAATAAAACATATTCATGACATAACATTCCAGAATCTTCTTGCAGTTCGTCAGATAGCAACTTTCGTGAATCAATAATATCACATCCGGAGATTGTGGAGGCCAGGTTTCAATTGAATTTCTACGTTGTCTGTTTTTTTTAATAGTTAAATAGCAATCAAATATTTTGTAGTAATCTCATGTCAGTTTTATTTTCAATGGCATACAAGATGCGAGAGAGAGTTGTTACGATTCTCTATGGTATCATGAAAACATACATAAAAAATAATGACTCATCTTTGAATCACTAAGGAATATTCCTTATATCCGACTATAAATTGCTCGGAAAATGATAGTTTCGGAATACATTCCTGTTCATACTGTTGATTTCCAATTCACATCCGGACTTGAAATGAAGGATTTGAATTCTTCTATAAATTATTCCATTATGTTTATGTCTTTTTTTCTCTTTCTGAATTTCCATACCAATTCGATTGCTGAGGACTCCTTGTTTCCACAGCTAGTATAATATTACAGCACTTGGATATTTGTCTGAAATAATCAATAGAAGTTCCCTAAACAAAGAATAGAAATTCATTGAATTGCTGTTTTGTCGTATTTGAAATGCATAGAAGGCTCTTGCGGGTCTTTCTATTGAAATACAGTCACATGAAAAGAAATGAGACTTTTTCGAAGGGACTGCTTCTTCACTGGGTGTTTGTATTTGCTATTTCATATGATAATGGCGGCTTCCGCCTCTGCTCCCTCTTTCGGTTGAGCGGCGCAACTTCTCTGCCTGCAAATGGTACTTTTGAGTAGAGGTGACGTTCTCCATAAAACATTAGTCAGCGCCAGGAAAACGGAAAGTGTTGGATCCAAAGCTGTCCCAAGGGTTTAAACTGGAGAAAGAGTTAGTGCTCTGATATTCGATATTTATTTCTCAGACAGATTTTTAGATTCTTTTCTATCGACGTTCAAATTGCCTAGGAACTCGTAAATCCAACTCAATTGAGGGTTTTTTTTTTTTTCTGTTATAAAAGTTTCCTTTCTGTTCTATCGTTGAACTGCATTTGGACAGTTATTGATTCCAGATACATTTCTTTCTTTTTATGGAAAATATTGACTTAGTTTCAATTTCTTTTTTTCTTTTTTTTACAGAATTCCCAATTTTCAATCTACACATACTTAATTTTGGTTTTCGTATTAGTTTTTGTAAATCGGAAATTATGTATTTATATATCGATATATTCTCAAACTTTTCACTTTCTGAGTACGGGAATAGACAGCTGTCGGACCACTTGAGTAGACGTTAGCTTCAAGTCGTAAAAAAAGTTCCTATGGCTGGATCGAGGACTGCCTGCTTGTCTTTCCTAATCTAGATCTTTCTCCAGCTTTTCTATTCCTATTTCATAATCTAACAGATTGGCCATTACATACCTGCAATTGATAGTAACTTCGATATTCTTTCCATTCTTATAGCAGCAAGAAAAAGTTAATAAACATTATGAAATTAAGAGTAGAAATGGTATTTAATATTTGAAATTGAATTTAAAATTTACTAAAGATTTCCTCAAGAGAGAGAGGGATTGTTTAGTATACAAACGCTCCCTCTCCAGCTTCTCATTAATAATAGATCGTAGGTATAAATTAATTTTTTAATCAAAATTCTTTGATACTGCGATTAAGAGAAACAATATATTGGTCAGTATTATTATTATCCTGCTAACAATGATCTGCAAAATTGGAAATAGGTTGCCAGTGCCAAAGGTTAATGTATTGCATCATTTCAAGTTAAATCACAAAAATCGAACATTTAAATAGATCATGTTTGATTGAGAGAAATCAAAGGGATAATATGATAAGCTTTACTACGATTAGAGTTGATTTCACCAATGTTTATACAAGGGGCATGATAACAGAAATCATTTCAGGTATCTTAGTGACATCTATTGTTAAAAAAACTGTTGTAAACTAATTCGTGAATGAATGTAAAAGTTATGATGTTTATTATAATCCTCTATAATATATGATTATTATAAACTTAATTTCACGTATTTTATTTTATTCATATTTTGATAACTTCTGGCACGTTTATTTCTAACTCATTAATAAGAGTTAAGGATATTGACTGATATTGCGAGCATGCATTAGTTGCGGCAACAATACTATAGTATCATTGATGAAGCACTGGTGTAATAACTGTTCCTGCAATGATTTTCTTTCGCTGACCCACTACTAGAAATTGTGTTCAGTAACGGGGTGAATCAATATTCGATAGGATTTTTCGGGCCTTTATTCAGATATTCGGTAAATTAAAAGGCAAACTCGATAAAGTTTTGAATTGAGATTGGAAGTCATGTGGAAATAGATTCTCTTCTTATACAGTTACTTGTTGCACCATCAATGCTGTAAAGCCATTTTACACTTGCCATTAAAGTTGACAAACTCTGCTTTTGGCAGATGGTCAGAAGATTGCTGTCTTTTGTTCTAAGCATTCATTTGTAGATTGTCATTTACGTGCGATACCTGGTGTCGAAATACGCAACTAGTAGTGACAACATATAAATCCAATAACATTTGTATGTTTTCGCAATTATCCTTCCATAGTGTTTTCTTGGATGCTTCCAAAATAAAAGTTCGTTTTTAATCAAAATCTCAACAGAATTTTGGTCTGCAAATTTGAAGCGATTGAATTCTCGCCTTCCCATCGTTACTAATGTCAAAAATAAACACGAAGATATTTAAAAAGAAGAAGAAAAAAAAAAGAAATAGAAATTTTCTGTCTTAAATTAATTAAAAGCATTCTGTGTCGTATTCTGAAGAAATGAATTATAAGTAAATGTTAATTTTCATAAGCAAAATTCCAAATGTGGCAGCATCGTATAAATTACTGCGAATTCTTCTGATGCGAACGGATGTGTCTACTGTGTCAGATGGAATTTTAAATCTTCATTGACAATATCTCCTAATAGTGCCCCACATGTTACTTATTTCAGTCTAATAGCCTTTAAATTATATCTCGTTTAAATCATTGTAATATTATCTTATTATAATGAAGTTATTTTCCTATGTTTTAATTCGATTTGTGTGATTTATCTTGAATGCTGTGATGTTTTATATTTGACTCTGTCTTTACCATTGCTTTTATTTTTTTTATCTTTCTGATATATTTTCCGAATATTCGCTTAATGGTTTTTGCAAGAAATTATCTCGTAATTTTTTTACGTTAACGTTTTTTTTAAAATGTTAGAGTTATAGCATTTAAAAGTAAAATAAAAATGGAAAGGTAGACTATAATTTTACTTTCTTAATTAAATATTATTGAATTTTAATATATTCTTAGTCAGATCTTACTTTAGGACAATTCCCTTTCCAATGCTTCGCTCTTACGACAGCCACTATTTCGCGATACGACACTTCTGCGACATAACATTAAATCCGCTTTGGCGACTAGATAGTAGTAGTTTGCTAACAAACATAGTACGCACTGAATCTCTTTGTTTTACCCCTTTGTGACTAAGTGAATATTAAACTGTTTGTAACCTTTAGTTCCTTCTTCTGATTAAAACATAAAGAGAAGGTAGTTCTATAACGATTGTCTCGTTAAGTGGAAAAAAAAAAGAATTTTCAGTTTACGACTGGAAACTAACAGGTCGTAATTCCGAGATATGTCTTTATTCATTGAAAACATCTTCTACTAACACTAATACAGTGATATTTAGATGACAAGTTTTTATGAATAACTAGACGGGTACCGTCGCTTCGCTCCGGAACCCTTGCATATATAGCATTACAAAAAAACAACTTTATTTATTTAGCAAATTAATATTGAGATCGGAGAATATACGACTTCCCAGCCCCTTGTGGCCTTCTCCGCTTAACTCAGGTATATTGCTGGTTGGCGCCACACACATTTCTGCATGTATCTTGCAAACGCAGAAACGTTTGTGAATGATTGATATATCGTTCGATAGAACTTATTATAATTTTCTCAATATAATGTTCTCTTCCAACTTTTATACTTTTCGTTTAAATTGAGAAAAAGTCAAAATTTGACCCTTTAAAAGGCGCCATCTTGGAAACCAAAATCTTTTTTCGAAAGATTTTTGTAGCATTTTGTTTGTCTTAAAAAGATGTGCATTTTATCCTTTTGCATGACCAATCTATCTCTTTTTGTTTGGTCACAAAATTGGAAAAACGTAAAGTCTTATGACAGTGACAGACAGAATGACGCTTTTATAATATAAGAAGATTAGTGGTAAACACTTTTTTATAATATTTGTAATTAATACTCAAATAGTTTAACTATACTATTATTATAATTCAAAATCAAATTATCACCTAATTTTAAGTAATAGAAGTTGGTAGATCGTATGATGTAATGTTTTTCAGTATTTCTATACCACAATTGTTAGATTTTATGGTTCAATCTATATATGGTAGGAGGCTGGCAAAGAGGCTGATCTTCTGTTAAATATCATGAGATAAGAAATGGACATCTTAGAACTTACAGATTTTGATACAAATCCCAAAACACGTTTTCTTGTTGATAGAACAATATGTTTAATCTGTAGCTGCTATCATTATTAGCCTAGGAAAGTGAAATTCATCAAATGAGTCATTCTGTGTTTGTGTGCGTCCCCCCTCCCCCCAAAATATCATTTTGACCTGCTGTATGGATCTTCTGGAAATTTGACATGCTTATTTTAGCTTTCTATTTGAAATTTTTTCACGTATAAGTCTTCTTGAGAAATAAGCGACATGACAAAATTCCCATAGAAAAGCATAAGAACCGAAACGTAGGATTTCTGTCAATGTCTTTAAGTTCACAAGAATGTAAAGCCTACTTTCCTGAAAATGTTATTTCTTAATTTTTTTTTTAGTCATGAAAATCACAAAAACGAAAAACTTTTCCATTTTTAGTACAATATATCTTGAATACGAACAGTACAAATACTGTTTTCCGAAAAAAAAAAATGAATTAATCCGGACTAATTTTAATCATATCAAATTATGCTCAGTATATTAGCTAAAAATATTTAATATTAATTGATAATGAGTTATTAATAGAAATAGGATAGAAATGCATTGTGTACTTGTTCTTTGGGAATTTTTGTTGTCTTCTTCTGCTAATTTCTCGATTAAGATGCACTGGGAAAAGATTTGAAACCTACAAATTAGGTCGTCCTTAGTAGTCGAATGTGCATGTTAAATTTCAAGAAGATCTATCGAATAATTGAACAGTTATTACGGGAGGTAACAAACCCACTCATTGGATGTCCTATTGGAAAGGCTAACAACAGATTATGTTAATCCATCCTTTAATCCAGTTAATGTGTGCCACTTTTAATAAACTTAAAATTAAACCAATTTAACAATTTAAAAGTAACTAATGGGTTTTATTAATAACTAATAATTAATTAGTTGTTTTATTTTCAGGAAATGAAAAGTCTGTAGTGTTTGTATTCAGCAAATTTTAAAAAAAAATGGAGATTTGTCGTTTTCAATAAATAAATAAATAAATCTCTGAAGAGTTAAGGGAAATATACGTTCTTTCGCGGAACTTCTTTGTTAAAAATTTGTTCACTAAAAATAATCATAACAATCTTAGTTGTTTATTTTTACATGCACGTAGTTAATCATTTTTTTCCAATCTATTGGTGATTTTGTATCAATGAGATTCAGGTGGTTTGGACAGATGAGATTTGCCAGCCAATAGCCATGCTTCCAATAAATAGTAACCACATGGGCACCATCTGGTGAATGAAAGAGAGACTTCAAATCAGACCGGAAGACGATTGTATTTCACACGACAAAAGATGTGAAGTTTTGCTTCTTCCTGTTGCTGTTTTCTTTTCTTTACTGAGGGAGGATGAATTATTTGTCGAATGAATCCAGAGCAAGGGTCCAATAACGTGTATCCATCCTAGCCACCTCCCAGTCGAAGATTACACATCTGCAAAATGCTAGAGAGGCCGGAATAAAGAATTCCACGAAGTATCTGCATGTATACTGTCTGTTCCGGCGTCGCCGAGTGGGCGCACTAGAAGGAATTTGACCCAAAAAAGTTGTCAAAATTATTTTTTCGTGTTTTCTATCCTAGAAGTCCCTAAAAAGCGTATTGGTAATAAAAACAAATAAAATAGGACATGTTTTCTTAAAATAAAACAATTTTCTTATGAAAATATAGTTTATTTGTTTGTTCATTACACTTATTCAGATGACGAATACCAAGGTTCATCTTACGGCGATTCATCTTCATCATATCATCATCGTCCTCTCTTTACTTATTTGTGTAAGAAGCCCGCCTGTGTCTTTCACATAGAAAACTTTCTGATAAAATGTTGTCGATACCAAACGGAAATGTTTATTTCTTGCTTCTGCAGCTTCCTCTGACAAACTCCCTATGGTCCACTGGCATGTTTGATACTCTAGGACCATGAAGTAGTAGCTTGTGAACTGTAGTCGTCATCGGATGCCACGAATACAGTTCAACATCCAGTCTTGCATCTCGAGTGTGAAAACGAGGTGAATTTTTAAATGTTAATTCTTGACCACTGGAAGTAGCTTCCACAATCACTTTAAATTTGTGAATTAGATTTGTACCAAGGCCTATTATTCCTGCAGATATTTCAGTGTTGGCAAAGAATCTTAGGCTCATGTTTCCTTCATTGATGCTCCCGTATCCTGGCTTCTCTACTATTAATAGCAAACTAGGGTTTGAATTTCTCCTGGATTGTTTTTTTTTTCGTATCTACCACAATCCGGTTTTCTTCTTCTGTTCTTGCTTGTCATTTTTTTATTGGTAGTTTATAAACCTGGTATCCGTGAGTGGAGAACCGACAACCCGAATTGCAAAGAATCAGTATTTCTTTCTTTTGCCGTTGCGTTGTTAAATCGTTGAAGTCTTTGGAAGTCAATTTGCAAATGGAGTATCTCATCGTGGATTTTGTGTCCGTTGCAGACTTTGCCGTACACCATTGTTAACAACGCAACATGCTTTACAATAAAACTTCCTCTGGCTTTGTAATCTTAGTTTGTTGTAATGTTGCGATTTGGCTAATAATGTATTGTATCTCTTCGTTGGCAATCAGTTGTTTCAAGAACAAATCTTCTTCTTATAGGTCTGCAGTAGCATGGCGGTGATGATGTACATTTTGCCACATTTTGCTACATTTCTGTTCCTGGTACTAACCAATCGAAGAGGCACCAATGATGATTGAAATATATTTGCGTCACAGTCACTTTTATTTTCCAATTTTACTTCTTTCACTTAGTAAGGTAAGACATTCGCTGATTTAAGTGGTATTTGAAACGTACAGCCATTCACTGTTATTTTTTTTATTTCATTGTCTTAATTTCAGAACATGGGAGGGGTGATAGTAGGAGGAAGAAGAATAAAGTGCATAAGATTTGCTGATGATATGGCATTGTTAGCAGAAGAGGAGATGATACTATGGGATATGCTACTGCAGCTGAATGACAGCTGTGAACAATATGGAATGAAGATAAATGTAAACAAGACAAAGACTATGGTTATCGGAAGAAAGACAAAGAAGATAAACTTAAGTATTCGGAATGAGACATTGGAAAAACTGAACAACTTTAAATACTTAGGGTGTACTATAAGTGGTGATATGAACTGCTGCCAAGAAGTCAAGAGGAGGATAGCAATAGCAAAGGAGGCTTTTAATAGGAAAAAGAGCATCTTCTGCGGACCTCTGGAAAAAGAACTAAGGAAGAGACTAGTGAAGTGTTTTGTGTGGAGTGTGGCATTGTATGGGGCAGAAACATGGACATTACGACGCAGTGAAGAGAAACGACTAGAAGCATTTGAAATGTGGATATGGAGAAGAATGGAGCAATGTGAAATGGACAGATAAAATAAGAAATGAAGCTGTGCTAGAAAGAGTGGGTGAAGAAAGAACAATGCTGAAACTGATCAGGAAGAGAAAAAGAAACTGGTTGAGTCACTGGCTGAGAAGAAACTCCCTAATGAAGGATGCACTGGAAGGAATGGTGAACGGTAAAAAAGTTCGAGGCAGAAGAAGATTTCAGATGATCGACAACATTAGGATAAATGGATCTTATGTGGAGACGAAGAGGAAGGCAGAAAACAGGAAAGATTGGAGAATGCTGGGTTTGCAGTGAAGGACCTGCCCTTGGCAGAGAACTATGGATGTATGTATGTATTTGTCTTCATTTGAGATATTTGATATTCTTCGTTTAGAGTCACTTGGTCCTTCTTCAGAAGGACAGATTTGACTCAACAGATAATCTTCCAGGAAATTAAGTTTTTTTGTAAATTCTTTGGAATCCTTCTTCATTATTTCGTTGTAGAGGGAATTCGTTCTGATAATTTTCACTCTCGAGGAGTCCTAAAAAAAGAAAACAAAATAATATGAAATTTCAATATTAGATGATATTTGGATCAATAACAATTAAAAAATTACGCCTGCGGATAATTTCTTTTGATATTGTAACTAGAATAAGTAAACTTTCTATCTGCATTCAAGTGAAGGCGGGGGAGCACGGGGAAATATATTAAAAGTCTTCGGGTTCATCGTGTAAATGAAAAAATAATCACCCTTTTGTCATTCGAAACCTATTTGTTTTCTTAAAAACAAATCAAAACAGTCATGAACCTATAATTGCTCAAGATTGTCCATTAGGAATATTTCACCACTGAACGTCAAAAGGAACAGCCCTCGAAAGTCGCCAATTTTAAGCATTCGAAAAGCACAAGCAATGTCTGGATTCCGATTGGCCGCACAGGGCGTCACAACCTAAGGAGAACAAAGAAAGAAAATGGCGGTCTATTGTTCGCCTTCTATTAGAGTAGTAATTGACTCATTTTCACAAACTCTATTTTTGCAATTCCCCTATGTGTGGCTTGAGGCCGATGTGTCGGAATCTGGGTTCGAATCCCAGCGGGGACTTGGATGTTTCATTCTTTCTACTTCAGTGACGTTTGTTTCTCTTCAGAGAAGGCAGACGTCTGACTTTCATCTTAGAGTGCCTCGAAAAGACAGTAAAACAATAAAAATTCCCCATCATGGATTCTATGTGGCTACGACCAGTCATCTGAAAAATGGATCCGGGGCCACAAAAACTGTCTAAAGTAGCCGTTTTAGTGATTTAAACAAATTCATTTTTAACATCACACCAAATTTAAATGTAAAAACTAAATTTAATATGAAAAAGCAAATTTTCGAAAAGATTACACATCTTTTCTTGTTCTTCTTCATCTCCTTTTCTTTCCATTCCTTTCTTCTATCTTTCTTTTCTCCTGCAAGTGGCTCTTTCTTTAGATTCCAAGTTTTGTGTTGAACTCTCTCAAAAAGAAAGCTCGCAGGCTGCAAAAGGCCTTTTTTCCTATTGAAAAAGAAAAGACGTGTAATCTTTTCGAAAATTTGCTTTTTCATATTAAATGTAGTTTTTACATTTAAATTTG
>JAFIDM010004315.1:76333157-76359000 GCA_023159025.1 Thereuonema tuberculata
CACTCTGCTTTGTGTTCACTGTAACTCTCCAAAGCTTTCTTTTCACTTTGCTTTGTGTTCACTGTAACTCTTCTAAGCTTTCTTTTCACTCTGCTTTGTGTTCACTGTAACTCTCCTAAGCTTTCTTTTCACTCTGCTTTGTGTTCACTGTAACTCTTCTAAGCTTTCTTTTCACTCTGCTTTGTGTTCACTGTAACTCTCCTAAGCTTTCTTTTTAGTCTGCTTTGCGTTCACTGATACTCTCCAAAGCTTTCTTTTCACTTTGCTTTGTGTTCACTGTAACTCTTCTAAGCTTTCTTTTCACTCTGCTTTGTGTTCACTGTAACTCTCCTAAGCTTTCTTTTTAATCTGCTTTGTGTGACTATACCTCTCATAAGCTTCTCCATTTGATTATTAATTCTCAAAATGAATATTATTAATTTACTTTTAATTTCTTTGTTTGTTTGTTTTTTAGGCGAAGATTGAAAATGTCAGTGATTTCCCTTCCTCTCAAGGGGAAGCAAAAGGCGATTCTATTCTGATGGAAGGGGTTAGGCAACGTAACCTTTCCGCTCCACAGATCCCTAATCTGCTTTATCCCAAATTCGACGTCGGAGACGTAGTTGCCCTAGGCAGCTTAGATACCCCCAATTCAAGGTAACATTTTATTATAATAAGTTAATTTATTAAAACAAACTTACTATTTAGGAATTATTATATTAGCACGAAATTACTTTTTTTTCTTTTATTAATAAATGGACTGAGCAATTGTACTTTCTTAGGAAACGAAGGTTTATTAATTCAGTGTGTCTGTCTGCACGTGTGTTCTGCCAGCACCACTCCAATAACTTTTGATTCGCTGGATAGATCCACTTAAAACTTGACATCTACATTTAAGGATTAAACATCATTGTAATTTTTCCTATTTGAGTCAGAAATCATAATTTGAATCAAATGATGCAATTGAATGGATTAGCTACAAGGAGATTATCCATTGTTTAAGACATAAAAATCCTTTGATTCTGAGGCTGTTCTGACAGGTCGTCCTCTCGCGCCAAGGACTCCTTTGGGAAAGATTTCAAATACTAAATTTAGATCTTTCCTAAAATATGCAGACCAAGATTCAAGAAGATCATCCAGCTGATCAAAAATTATTGGAGACAAACGCACACTGACTGACTAGTTTGATTATCTTAGGAAAATAGATTAAAAATAGTTGGAGAAAAGATTAAGATGGGATTTAAATATGTATAAAATTACAAGTAATCCATTGAAAGGAATTCATTGAAATATTGAAAGCAAGTGAAATTGTTTCCAATTCGTTGCGCGGCTCTTTTTAAAGACTGATTACTGCCTAACAAAAATAGGAGATATATGCATCTATCGGTCATTCCGTCGGATATCAACATAAAATAAAAGCGTATCTGTATATAAATGCTGTCTATTCAAGATTCTGATGAAGAGATAAAGACATGTTTAGTCATTGTAGGCTGTTCGAGGAATGGCACAATTCAATTGTTCCAGGATTGAAAGAAAACTCAGTATGAGATTAATGGTAGCCTTCATCTCCTGCCCTGTACACCCTTCAAGATAAAAACTTGACTTTGGTTTTTGGAAAGTTAATCAAAAAACTCTAGATGAAGTTTTTTGATTAGCATCTGAAATCTGGTAACTGATTAAATCTAGAGAGGATTATGAAACTGATCTTCTTGTAAGTTAATTATTGTTGATTTATTGATTAATCATAAAATAAATTAAATATTTTTTTAGGCTAATGCTGTTGGGAGGATTCCGCGGGATCCTCCACTCCATGGTCCAGTTCAAGACAAAACCCAATATAAAAACGTTCTCGGAGCTGCTGCAGATGATTCCTCCCATGCTGGAAGCCGAAGAGGAGCTTTTGTTGGCTCTGGACCAACATGGCGTCCAACCGGATGTCGACTTCTTCAATCTGCTAATTAAAAAGAGAAACACCCGGCACGACTTCCGTTCAGCAAAGGTAAGGGAATAAAAAAAAATAAGACCAGATTCTTATATTTCCAATTGGGAATAATAATAATGTGGTACAAGCAGAAATGCTGATGCAGTCGTTGGTGCGTGCTACGAGCAACAAAGAAATGAGAAATGACATCATTGAACAACGTGGCTTCTGCCTAATGGATTTATTGCTGACTCTGACATATTTGCGCCGTCACCGAATACTAATGTTTCTTTCAGTGCTCGTTTTTACAAGTCATTGGAAGAAAAAAAAAGGTTTCTTAGAGAATAAAATATTCTCAATGTCAAAAAATAAAATAGGGTTTCTCCGTTTGCTTTTTTTTTTGGTCGTCTGGTTATTTAAACGTAAGCTGTTTCAGTTTAGTGTTGATGGGACGTTTTTATTGCAACAAAGGGGTTTTTGTCGCTTGCTTGTCTTCGTTTGCCACCCTCACCTCACTTCAGATAATACTTCATGAGTTTTAGTGTTAATTTTTTGTCATTTTTAAATGTACGATTTAGAGAAAACAAGTAAAAAAAATTAAATTTGTACTAAAGCATAAAATTAAGGGCGATCCATTAAAACTCACGCCGACATTGAATGTGTCGAGCAAAAAATTACCAAAGGAGCGTTGGAGTCGTCGCGCCGACTTTACATCGGAAAACGGTTAAGTTTGGGGATTTTTTTCCATGCAACTACTAACTTGATCGATTTGAAATTTGAATATGCTTTAGTTTAGTGTGTCTACTATACAATCTATATTTTTTATATATATAAAACAGTTTAAGGCACAGTCGAATGTTTGTTTGCTGAGAATACTCAGAGTAATTTAAAACGACTCCTGTAAATTATCCTTTATGGAAGATTTCAACAATGCAGGAAATAAAATGACTGTTCTATTACCTCATTTCACATTGATCAAACCTTACAAAGGAATCTCAATCGAAGACGATCATATTTTCAAGACTTCTAATAAGATACAGTCTCGTAAAATGGGTTTTTGAAGGGGTTTTGAAAGACATGGATGCTATAATGGATCCAGAAATTGGAAGTCCTGCTTTCACGAATAATTCTTTGTAAAGTGGCTCAAAATATCAGGGAAGAATAAGTTAATAATGCAACTAACAGAGCTCTGGAAAGAAGTCTTAACAAGGGATAACTTTTTTTTTTTTTTTAAGTGAATTTTAGCTTCTCTCAAATCTTACAAATGCAGACATCGATTATTTCTGTTATTGGTTAAACCCAGAGGCTTCGTCAGCGACTGATACAATAATGAAATTATTATTATTATTATTATTATTATTATATAAAAGATTCAAACCTTGGGTTTTCCCAGCAAAGACAACATGGCGGGTCAAGGACTAAAGCATATATTGCCAAGTGTAAAGAAATGTGGAAGAATGGTTATGGATGTGTGGTTGTGTCCATAAATTTTTAACTATGCGTGTTTTGTTGAGTATCGAGGAGTGGAAGGGCTCTTCGGTGTTGCTGACGATTGCACAGCTTTCTGGAGTTGTGCATAAGTGTTTTTGGGAAGTCCTAGTGTGCTGAGGCTGTGGTGCAATATGTGAGGCACCAGACCAGTGGCGACAGGACGATGGGTACAACACGTACTCGGTCCTGTCTCCACTGCTGCTGGAGCTCGTGTCCTAGGTCTGTGTATTTTTTGATTTTGTCTGCGTGAGTTTTCTGCGTGTTCTTGCTGATAGGCACTGCAATATCAATTAGATAGGTCTGTTTGTTGACCTTATCAACAAGGGTGATGTCAGTTCTGTTGTGACGTATGGTCTTGTCTGTGCGAATGGGGCGGTCCCAGTACAGCTTATATGAGGGTAAAACTAATACGCTTTGTGATGTGTATTTGTAGTACGAGACCGTGTTCTTAATAAGTATGTGTGTTAACTGTTGATGAACAATCAACGCTACCATTGTGTCGGTGGAGTCATTGTGTCTGTCTGGGAGAGAAGGGAACAGCCGGATATTATGTGGTCGATCGTCTCGTGCGTAGTGTGACACTTCCTGCATCTGTCGTCAGGTGTGTTTGGGTCGTGTAGAATGTGTTTCTTGTAGTTGCGTGTGGGGATGACTTGGTCCTGTATCGCGATCATGAACCCTTCGGACTCCCCAAACAGCTCACCACTCGTCAGCCATTTGTTCGACTCTTCCATGTGAGTTCGTGGCTGACTTCCATGTCTGCCATGCAGTTCCTTAAGAGGCCATGATTCACGCAACTGCTGAGTGGATGTCTGGGTTGGGGAGTATTGGATAAAGGTTTTCAAGTACAGGGGGTTGAGGTGAGGTGTATGTGTCAGCCTTGACAATGGCTAAGTGGAGTGAGAACAGTTATTACCAGTGGAAAGTGTGTCTAATCCATTCACTTGACACAAAGAACTTAAATATGGTAAATGTAACTTGGTGTGTTTAGTTTTTTTTTTTTTTTTTTTAGCTCGCTTTCCAAAGTGAGATTTATCACATTCACCCCTATTACCTTTTGAACTGACGGATTGATCTTCTTGAAATTTAGTATGCATATTTGAAATGTTTTTCAATTGTTCCTTGTCGAGAAGTTAGCATGAGAAGGAAGCTTCCATAAAACAGCATTGGAATCTAAACATTGGGTTTCTATTAACATCTGATTGTCTTAATCCTTTTAGTTTATTAAATTTCAAAGAATGCAGTTTGATACGACTTAATGTCATGACAAGGAAGACGCGTTGAAGTGCATCATGAGAATATCACTATCACATGATGTGATAGTGATATTCTCACTTTTATGTGTGATGTAATATGTTTGGAATTTTATTGTTGTTTTCATTTCTTATTCTCTGAACATTTATTTTTCTTTCCCTGTCTGACTCCAAAAAAGAAACATTTTATTATCAAATAATTTTGAATGTTTTATATCTAATCGTCAAATTTTAATTCTTGTGGATGGAGAATTTAAATGCTGTTTTATTTTTGTTATTAAAAGGCCTAATCTTAAAAAAAAAAACACTTTCTATTTTATTTTTCTTCTGTCTGTATATCAGTAGTTCAAAAACTCAACGTCGTACAGCAGCATTTCCTAAACGTTTCTTGTTATGAAACACTTTATAATTCGCAATATACTTAACGGGTTAATGTTTACTTATTGATAATTGCACTGCATCTACTTTTTTAGCAGGGATTAAGGGTAGGGTGTGAGTGACAGAGATCGCATTCGGTTAGAATACAATCGATGGTTGAATACAAACTTCACTACGATTCTGCAGAGAAAAAAATAAAATGTAAATCACATTAAATTTAAAATTTTCCACGGAACACATGTTCAAGTTTCGTGAAACACAGTTTGGTAAACTGCGTCGTAGAGTGGCCATTTTGTTTCTTTTTTTTTTTATTATCCATTCCAATTTGAATCAAAATGGCTGCCTCTTGTAAGAATTTATTCTTAAAACAGAATACATTAAATGATAACAATTACGCTGTTCTATCGCAACTTGTAAGCGATTTTGTTATTAAAAAAAAACTATATCAATATTTAAAGTAGGAAAGACAACAGAACCAAGAAAAAAATATAAGTAAATAAATAAAATTTAAGTAATACAACATATCCATGTACTGCATTCTTGTTGCACAATACTATTTAATATAGTAATATTATTACTTTGTATCGCACAGCTGGAAGTCCATTTAGAATCTGGGGGAGGGAAGGGGGGTTATAATTTTAAGTTGAACCATAAATAAAGACCAAATCAAAACACATTTAAAGATATCGTCTAAGCGAGGGGTTTCAGGGTTTTTGTAGGATGGGAAGTGGCCAGGACAAAACAAATGTATCCCTGTCAAAATTTGAGTTACAAATAAGCAACTCTGATGGAAATCCGTCCAGCCGTTTTAGCGTGATGAGCTTAGAAAAAAAAAAGAAAAATATTCCAGTACAACTTTTCATGCTCACTAAGAAATGGACGTAGTATTCAACCATCTTATTATTTTTCTTCATCTTCTTTCGATTGGCAACTTGTAATATTCCTGACAAGACATTGTTATGTTAATCCGAGGAGGATCACGTGATCTGCTGGAATTTATTTTACAGCAAAGCTATTAAAGAGCCTTTAAAGTCCTTCAGTAGCCATTACTCACGCTCGGGTTATCAGTGAAAACTTTTTTTAAGCGTAAATCTTCATCTGAAAAATTCCGTTAACGAATTCAGTGGCTCAAAAAAAAACAACATTGAGAAGCAGAAAGTGTAACTGACAGGAGCGAAGTTTGCAGTCAATATAAAGAGAAAAATTATGTTAAATAAACTGCTTTAGACCCTGAGGGTTTCCTAGACGTTACTGGAGTTTAAAAAATGGATTCTGTTTTCTTTTGACTTAAAGGGAAAAATACAGTCGTGTAAATACAAATACACATTAGGTTCTTTTGAGTGGAATATCGGTTATTTTTATTCCTTGTTTGTTTGTTGTTTTTCTCTTTCATTCGAAGCCCTTTAAGATAAAAGGACGACCAAGAAGTTAATTATTAATTCATTAAAAAAAAAAAATCAATGTTTTTAATCAACAACTCAATTGGAAATCTTCGTTTGTTTGAATTCTTGTACAAATTAAAAACTTAAAATATTTCTTAAGAATGGCCTGAAGCACCTGTATAGCACTTCTCTATTTTTTTTTTTTATTTATTTTATTTATTTATTCATCAAATATATTACATTTCAGTCCCACTAGGTTATTAGCCTGTTTTGTGGGTGCTGAGAGTTATAATGGTAGTATATACAAAAATGGTCCTATATACTTTTAATATAAACATAATATTCCATTAATTGTACAAATAAAACAATAATAATATTTAATAATATTTCAGATATTATATAAAATTTTGAGATAAAAGATAGAAGCTAATATCTTATTAGTACATAATAAATGTAAAGTGAAGTACATATAATATATAATAATTTAATTTTTTTTTTTTCAAATTAGTCGATTTATATGATTTTACCAGATATTTTATCTCTATTTATTATTTTTTTTAAGATAGATATCTTATCTATAATCACTTTTCAATTTTAGAGAGAGAAAACAGATGAGAGCAATTATTAGAATAGAATTCTTAAAGTTAGTAAAAGGGCGTGGCAATTAATACTAGATGAATCATTCCAAATATCCTATAGACATCTCTTCTTGAAAAACTGAACCACTGTAAACTGTTGCGTGAATGAATGTACAAATAAATTATGTTCCTGTAATTCCTTATAATCATATGAGAAGGAACGGAATGTAGAGATTGTTAAGAATGAAATCTAACTGATTCTGGCTTTTATTTCCGGTAAACTTTTAAAGAGAACTTACAAAGATTGCGATTGGTTAATCAGTAGTCACATGATTTAGTAATAATTGGTTAATTTGAATTGAAGCAAAAAGATAATGGTTAAATTAACGGTAATAAAATCAAAACAAAATCCCACGACTAAACTTTGATTTCCGAAGTTTAATTTAAACAGTTGGTCAATTAAGAAATAAAAGGGATATATAATAAAAATAGTATTCCAGTATTAAATTCAAATATCAACTTTTTTAAGTATCAATTATTAATTAATTTGTTTTATTCATGACATGTAGACGTCCAGGCATGAATGAAGATTGATTCCTATTTCCTAATTTTGTCAATCTTTGTTTTGTGGCGATCATTGTAATCTTTTTTTTTTTCCCCCATTCCAGTTAGTCAGAATTGTGCCTAGTTATAATAGAACTTCTTAAATTTTGTAACCTTAAGTCTAATAAATTCTTTTTAATTTTCTGACAGGATGTGTTGACCTTAATCCAACAGCGCCACCTGTATCCAGATATTGTAACTTTTGGTGTTTTGGCAATCGGCTGTGCTCGAAGAACGGACGGGCAGCGCCTGCTATCGGACATGGAGGTAACTGTTTTTTCTTTTCAGTATTTTTTTTTTTCGAAAGCCAATATAAGTTAGAATTGTGCAAGTTATTCTAAAACTTCTTGAATAAATATTTCTTTTTTTTTTTTGTCGCTTATTGTTGTATGAATCAGGATGAAACACTGTCTTTTCAATAATAAGGTACAAAACAGATTGAGTCCTTGAAAGAACCTGAAACCTACTTTCATTCAAAGCTTCCGTTTATATTAAATCGTAAAAATGAAACAAACGAAAAGCTTTCGGGTTTGGTTTTGTTTTTTTAAATTATAATCTCTGTTGAATACAAGCAAGAAACTATTTTCCATTAAGTTGTCTGAATACAATTCATTTTAATCTTATTGAAGCTCGCGCAGACATTAAGAAGATTGATAAGTGGATTAATATCCTTTGTTTAAGATACATACTAATGAAAAGACCTTAATCTATGTGTAGTATAAATCAAGAAATGTTCGCACTCCTCCTCTGGACTGCAAATCCTCTAATTGAGGAATAGAGTATGTCCACCATCGTGAACTCTGTACAATTCCGGTTCAGAAACAACTGTTCCTTATTTACCAAGGATTTCAAATAGCTTCCGTAAATTAACAACATTTCTTGTTTTCTTCTACTCAAATCTACTTTTGTGTTTTTATTAATTGTAATATTAGTCTTAAATCCCGTAGTTCCTTCCTTAACGATTTGGACAAATGTTCCTAAACATGGACTTCCCTACTGATAATTCCATCCAGAATGTTATGTTGAAGTTATGACTGTACAGGGCTATTTATAATTCCTTGACACATTTCAAAAGTGAAAGAAAGGATGGTTATTCCTGAGATATCAAATCAAAGGCAAACTCGTCAATTTTCTTTTCCAGAAGAGCGCTGCATGCTTCCATTGGCTGCCGCTGAAGAATAGGTGCAACCAAAATGGCAGTTTCGCAATGTGAGAAGGCGTTTTGCATCTTGGAAAACCATCAAGACAACGCACCGCCACATTATTACGACCTGGTCCGTGGATATCTGTCCGCTGACCCCCAAGGTCGCCAGTTGTCACTCCTTCAGACTTATTGATACGTGAAGAACGAAGTGTTCGTTCCCCACTTCCCGCTGATCCCACCAAACTGCGACATCGTTTAACCAATGCAGTTACATCCATCGACAGCGATGGGCTGCACCGCATATGGTCAGAAATGGATTACCACCTGGATGTCTGCCGCGTCACACAAGGTGGATATACAGAATATTTATTAAAAATTTGATGAGCTTGTCTTTCTTTTGTTTTATCTCGGGATCAAACATCTCTTTTAAGAAACGCCGATCTGCGAGCCTCTGAAACATGTCAAGAAATTTTGAATAATCCTGTATTACAGAGAGAAAGAGAGAGAGGGACTGAGGAAATTGAAATGGGAGATGGATGTTATGATGGTCTTCACCAGTCATCCAAACAAAAACCTTGCTTTGTTTTTCTGCATTGCGGGAGAGAGTTCAAAACAAACGATGACTGAATTTATTCCTATTTCGAATGCAATGGGAGGGGTTTATTAATTCAGTATTTCCTTATCAGCACGCCATATTGTAAAGACTAAATGTGTGCGCATATAAATTTAAAAGAGCAACATCCTTAAATATTGGTTTAGTCTAAATGATTTAAATTTAGAAATTGTTAATCTATCATTGCATCATCAAAGGTAACTAATATTATTGTACAAATAAGAAAAAAAATTATAAATACTGGGTGTGCCAGGAGGAAAGGTCAATATCTGGGAGGTCAATCATTCTAAGAAAACAAGTTTGTACGAGCAGGTGTCTTATCCCGAATGGTTTCCGAAATAAAGACAGGAGCAACATGTTCTCATGTTTCTTATCAATACTTTTGTAAGTGTATATTCCAATAACTGTCTTGCAAACCTTTAGGAATAGGACAGATTAATAGGAATAATCTATTTTTCTTAAAATGACAGATCCTATTCCAGAACAGTAACCTTTCTTCCTGGGACACAATAAATAAGTATCGAAAAGCTATTTATTTAAATGATACATTTACATTACCTTAGGGTACATTTCGACAACTAGGTTTTTTTTAAGAAGTCTTTCTCATATGGATATTTGAAATTTGTATTTTGTCTGTAAACGGGAATTTAATAGGAACGATTTTTGTTTCCTTGTTATTCCTTTGGATGAGGGTTTGTAAGGATTTCGGACGCAGTTCCTAACAATTAAATAATTATAATATTTACTTCTGAAAGAAACTACAACGTCATTCTCCATCAATTCAATGGAAACACTTGAAAAAAAACATAATGAAAAAAAGCTCGTTACAACAATAACACGAGCGTGGAGAACTGTTCTACATGAAACCATTGTTGAGTGTTTAACAGGGTTTTCTTAAAATGAAACTTTTCAATTGCTTCTCAAATAGAACATTCCAGATCGGTGAAAAAAATTATTCCTCGACTGACAGGAAACAAACTTGTAAGAATAACTTTTCTTTTTCTTTAAGTCTCAGTAATTAGAATTATTTTTCTTTTCTCAGTAGAAGTTCTCTTGAATTTAACATCATTGGTGTTTTATTGTTTATTTGCTTACAAATCAATATCTTATGAGGAAAAAAAAATCAACTCCCATTCTCCGTTTCATTTGAAAGCTTTTAACTTTTATTTATTCTTTTCCTACAACCATAAATTATCACCAAAGTTTTTGCTAGTATTTTGCAGCGCTCTTTTTTTCTATTTGTATATGAATTATTATTAGGGTGTATGTTATAGTGCAGTGGTATTTGGGGGTAAAAAGCACTTTAACTATTCTAAAGGGCACAAATGGCGAAACTTGTTTTTTCCTTCTCAATTGGTCCATGGTTTCCTGAGCAATAACTCAATGGCCGTGACATTCCCATTGCTTTGGATTCTTTCTTTCCTTCTGAAGTCATATCCCTTTCTGAAAAGTTAGTGGGTTGTTTTTTTTCTTTTATTTTATAGATTTATGTCGTTGTCTACCTTGAAGGAAAGACTCAACAATCTCACTTTAGCAGTAGTTTTTATCCGTTAATGGTAATTGAGAATGTCTCTTTTTGCAGAGAATAAAAACTAATAAAAGGGTTTAAAACCATTTTTAAGCTACTTTCCAACAGAAAAGTGAATCATTTAGTCCGTTTGTGTCTTTCTTCTAATAATTTTTGAGTTGAGCTTCTTGACCCTTTTGCAAGTTGATCCTTGTCAAAAAATTAGCGCGAAATAGCGACAAAACTTTCTTAAGAAAAGCACAGGGATTCTATCCATGTCTTAAGCAATAAATGCTTAGTTAATCTATTAATTTGTGCATGGATTAAATTAATCGGTTTTAGATAACTTAAGTAAAAAAATGCGAATTTAGTCAATTTTTTTTTTTCAGAACTATTGGATTGAGCAAATAATATAATAAGAAAATAAATGTAGGCTTGTCTTTTTGACGTTTTCAAGACTTCTCTTCATTTATTATTATTGAAGTGTTCAGGAAAAATATTTTAAGGAATATAGGCTTTAATTCTTTCTTGTTGTTCATTCCGATTCCATTGATGCTTCAGTCGTTGAGGACATCATCTGTAAATGCTTTCCCGTTGCTTAACAAATACTAGGAAACAAAGATCCTGTGACACAGTCTTGCAAAAATATTGTTCCTTGGCTCAGCAAATCCTCAACACAACACTGGCAAGAAAATCTTATTTCTGTTCAGTTTCACTGTGTACAAGATATGTACTATGTTGGTTCACTGTCAAAAGCTTAATTATCTCATGATCAGTTCTTCCAATTGGGTCTTAGGTGTTAGTATACGGGAACCAACACAGGTACATACACTTCCCTACACTAATGGACCGGACAGTAAGTGTTACTGGAAACACGTGAAAGTGTACCTGATTTAATAGCGGGATGGGCCCCCAAGTGCTGAAATTACATTAGCCATCCGGCGGGGCAAATTTTCCACAAGGTTTTGATACAGAGCTGTGGGTATTTTCGTTCATTCCTGCTTCAAGAACATGGCCAGTGCAGCTGTAGATGTTGGACGTGGTTCCCTCACCCTCTATCGACGTTCTAACTCATCCCATAAATGTTCGATGGGGTTTAGGTCGGGACTCTGAGCAGGCCATGGAAGACGCTTTACAGCCATCTCTGTATATCATTGCTGGACATAGGCTGAAACATGGCCTGGAGCATTGTCGTCCTGTAAGTAATAATTGTCTTTTACAAACATTTGCCAGAGAGTAGGTACAACCCGATTGTCCACAATGTCCTTCTAGCCTTCGGAGTTCAAGGTTCCCGCAACAACATGCAATGGTCCCAGGCCATACCATGAGAAACAGCCCTCAGCATGATTCCCCGAACTTCACAGTTGGAACGATGCACTCGGGTAAAAGACATTCGCCACACCCAAACACATCCATCCGACTGGAAGAGAGTGTAACGTGACTAATCAATCCATAAAATTGTTTTCCATTGCTCTATAGTCCAGTTGCGACGTTGCGAACACCACTTGAGTCTGGCAGCTCTGTTGAATGATGAGATGTGTGGTTTGTGTGCGGCAACACATCCATGGATTTTAAGGGCTTCAATTCCTTCTGCAATATATTGTGATGAACCGTAACCCCTGATGCCTGTTGAAACTCACTGTTTATGATTCGGAGGGGTTTGTGTTGCGGTTCTTACGAACCTCGAGCTTCAGGACGCGTCGATCGCGTTCGGTCAGTTTCTGGGACGACCAACGTGTACAGTTCGTGCCCCAACGCAATGCCCGTATTCTTCCGCTTCTTGACGACATCAACAGTTGAATGTGACTGTGATAATTTCGCCGAAATTGCACGAATAAGACTTGGCAGCAATGTGACAGCCAACTATAGCATCTCTTTCAAAGTCACTAAGTTCCCTGAATTTCGGCATATTCTTCGCACTATTCGACACTCCTACCGACTTTTCTGTAGTAACTATCTGAATGGACTTTGCCTGATCACGTGCGCGCATGTGCTTTGACGATCTCGTCTGATTTTATGTAAATATGCTAATGTCCGGTCCATTACTGTAGGGTAGTGTATCTTGTGTACAGGTACTGAACATTGATTGTCTCAACAGTCACTTATTTGCATCACAGCCATCCTCCACCTCCTCTCAAAAACAAATACAATTTTAATTTAATGGATGTAAAACTGAATATTACTTTGTACCATTTAATTCATTTATTTCCAAAGATATATACACTATACCAAAGAAATATCTTTACAGGAGTAACAATAATTTCTTATATAAATTATTTTTTCATACAGAAAATCATCCCAGGTTTATAACAACGATTTTGGCAGCAATCAGTTGTCATGAGTAGCCACCCAACTACCAACGATTGTGTTTTATTTGCTTTCCTTGCAATCTGGCTGTCTATCTATATTGCAGTTTCCATTGGAGGAGATTTTGTTGAAAACTTATTAATAGTATTTTGTTCCATTCCTCCTGCAGGCTTTCCAGAGTCTTATCAACAGTTCTTTCCAAGTGTCCTTTTTATTAAACCGAATCCATAGAAGTGCATGGGAGACGCATCTGGTGATTTAATGGAATAGCCTGACTTCCTGTTTCTTGAGCCATTCAGTTCATGTAGATCACTTGCATTTGTTGTATGAGACAAGGCTTTTCTTGATAGATGTACACATTCTTAACATTCCTCACGGCAGCAGTTCCCAACCTTTATCAAGTTGAGATCCCCTTAACACTCTCGCTATGCTTATGTGCCTCCCTCCCTCCCCCCCCCCCCAAAAAAATTTAGAGCAATAATATTCACAAATAACAATCATATTTTACTTAATTACATATAGTTTAAAATATATTTAAAAATATTAATGGTTTAATGTAAACTACAAATAGAAAAAAAGGCGCAATGATTATTCAAATTTGAAATTTAGTAAATCGGAAGCGCAGTGGTGCCTCAAAGAAAAAATACACAATCTTTGTCTCGCCCGTTGTTATTGAAATTTAGTAGTTTAATTATAATTAAATTAATTAAGTTCTTCATTATTCAGTGATTTTTAGTTCATCTATCATCAAGACACCTGACTTGGAATAAAGTTCAAACAGCCTGAAGAATGCACCACCCTCGCCCGAGATTTGTATCCTAACATAAGCTTCCTTTCCTATTTCTTTATTCTATGGTACCGCGTAGGAGGGGAAGGGGGAGCTACTATAAGCAACCCAAGTTCAACCCTACCTGCGCTTTGTCGGACTCTGTCGTAATCGTGGTACAAACTAGTTTTTTGTTACTTTCTTCAACTAAATTAAGGCTGGAGATAGTATTATATTATTATAAAAACACATATTTGAGTAAAACAAGTTTATTCCTATACCCACTTTAAAATCGTTAAATGGATTTCCTGGTGAGAACCGATGGTCCAAGGATTTCACAACAATATAACTATTCTCTTGGTAGTAGTGAGCGTTAACCTTCGAATTCTCTAAAACTCTGCAGTGTTAACTATCCCCGATGGCAATAACCAGTCCATTATCATGAACTCTTTTGCTTCCTTATATTGTTGGATTCTTTGTTATCATGTGGACAGTAGAAAATTGTCCGTGGTTTGTTAGTCATTTTATCATCAAAGTTTTTAATATTTTCCCTGTGGTTTATGATATTTTCGAAGGCCTAGATTCTAATGAATTGTGCTTCCAACTTCTTTAAGTGCTTGAGTTCTTTTTAATCACTATTTCCTTTACCTATCGTACAATGATGAGAGTCTTGGGTCCAGTTCTGAGGGGATAACTATTTTGCTCCCAAACTGTTTATTGGCTTTTGCTCTCAATAATATTTGGCTGATAGCTGACCTTGTCACAGTGAAATTTTGTTGTTTACATTTTGTAATTATGCTGGAGTAGGAAAGAGCAAGAGCACCTGACCCACAGCGAATTTCTGTAATAATTCTTATATTCCTGGGACAACCTCCATAACAATTCACATTTCAAAATAATAATAATCTTGTGAGCAATAACTGTAGGACATTTTGTTTTGTATAGACTTGATATTCGCATGTTTGATTGTTCTAAGAGATTTTTGGGTTTTAATGCTTGTTATTTTCAGAAAAATAAGTATTTTTAAGAGACCATTCAACAAAATGTCTTTTTTTTTTTCTCACTCTCGCTTCTTCTTTTCATTGATATTACAACCATATTTAAAGCTAATTTTGAAGACAAATGTCAACAGTGTATATTATATTAAGAATTAAATATTCAGTAAAAGATTTTAAAACAGTTTAAATAATTTAGTCTGGGGAAAAAAAGTCTCTTGGTAGTGTAATAATTTAAGAATGTGTGTCAGCAAGTGTTTGATTTGATATCTAACATAGATCTTTAATAAAAGTTTAAATTGCAATGACAAGCCAGGCAAAACAGTCACATTCCAATATTTTGATTTAGTCTTTAAAAGACTATTGTTTCTTTTGTGGCTTTGATGGTCATTCAACCTCTTATTTTCATTTTCAAGGAACATATTGTAGTCTATAATATCATAAAAGGATTTCCTTGGTGTTTCACTGTAATACAGGGAAGTTTCCTTATAATATTCAATAGTTATTTATAGATTTACAAATTACAGTTGCAATTTTTTCAAGAATCTTGCTGTAATAATAAACTTTTCTCAAAAGGACTCCATCTAGTTACTTTTACTGTAAGATTCTTGAACAATGAAAAAATAGCAACTGGAATTTATAAATAAGATTGTCACTGACTTCTCAGGAAAAGATCCAATTGAGTGCTTCTGATGTGTTTAATACATTGAGATACTATTTATTAGATACAACATCCCTCCTCATAGAAATAGTTCATTGCAACATGTAATATTTCAGGAGACCATAGTTTTCAATATCTTTGGGATGAGGTAGGAAGAGCTGTTCATGTGATACTGTGGCTCCGTTCAATTTGTATGTATGACAAAGTCATGTCTCTGTGGTACAACATTTCTTCACAATGCCTTTGGCATTTTGTAGAATCTGTGCCAAGACAAATTCAGACTGTTTTGTAAAACTGAAAAAGCTGATCATCCACTTCAGCTTTGTTGATGACGATTGCAAGCAGGACTGCCACTACAATGTGTGGATAGATTCCTTTCTTCACAAGCAAACTGATTAAAGAAAAATATTATAAAATTCATGAGAGATTTAGTATCAACTTAGCAAATTTATCAATGAGAATTTTGAATAATGGACAGAGCAGAGGTACTTATGAATCTAAACGTGATACTGAGTATCAAATAACAATGCAGAAAGGTTTTCTTGGTAAAACGTTAAGATTGCATTTATGTTATTAGTAATTTTATCACTGGTGAATATAGTTAGTCAATGGTTGTGCTTACAAGTGACTCATGACAATTAACAATGAGCAATAAATCTACTACAAGCACTCAAGTGACAACGGCTGATGTAATTTAGATATATTCAGATGTTCCCAAGTCACCTACAAATAAGGTTACCTTTACTTTGTCATGCAAATGATTCAATCCTTATTTTGTTTTTTCATTTCTATCTGTTTTTGTGTCTGATGGTTGCTCTGGATCTATGAGCAGAAGTCTTAGGAATTGCGAGTAAATACTACTTGTAAGATCCTGCAGCATTTTCTGAAATTCAATCCTGAAACCCCAAGAATAGTGCTTTTTAATTTCTCATTACTAGTGATAAATTATGGAAACCATGGACCTAAAATGATATATTTTTTTTTTTATTTTCAGGTTGGCTGATAAATTTGAAAATACATGAGCTTAATATTTTTATCATTTTCTAATTTTATTATATTAATGCAACAAAAGAAAACAAGAAGGTTCTGAAAGAATTTAAACTCTACTTTCTTTAATATTTATTATTTTTTTAAACTTGTATAAACAATAAAAGCAAAAGCTGACATATATTTCGAAATTATATCTGCTGAAACAACAGTGCAAATTTTCTTTTTTTTGAGGGGAACAAAATAAAGCCTACCATTATTTACATGATTGAGATTAAATGGGATTAAATTAATCTATCAAAATATGCAAAAATCAATTATCCATCGTTTACATTCTGATAGATTTCTGGCAAGAACCCATCTTGCAAAGATTTCAAATAGAAAAGTTAGGTCCATTCTAAACCTTAAATATGGCCACCAAGTTTCAAGAACACCTATCTAGCAATTCAGAAGTCATTGGCCTGGAACACACACTCACAGACTGAGTATTTGCATCATCTTTCCTAGAAAATTAGACTCAAAAGGTGTTGATAATATTATCTCTGAGAATCTTGTGACAATGATATTTCAGAAATAATAGATGGAATCAATAGAGAAGCTGAGACTGGTTTCTCTCGTATCATTACTTTGTCATTTTTTTATAAAATTCAATTTGCTAATTTTGTTTTTTCTTCCTACTCTAGGCAGCTGCATTTCGCCCTAACATTCAAATTCTTGGTGCACTCTTACAAAATGCCTGTAATCAACATAACTGGTGGTATTTGATTGATGTACTTAAAGCAGCAAAGAGCAATGAAGTAAAGCCAGATACAAAGTTCCTTAATACAGTTGAAGACCTCATAAATGCTACTAAGTCAGCCTATGTTGCTATGGTAAGTGAAACTAACAGTCTTTGTAGAATATGGTATTTTTTAATAACTCAAAATGTATACAGCTTTAAAATAAGGCTTTAAAGAAATTCTAGAGCAGTTCTTACTAAGTAGATGGAAGGCTTTTCTGAGTCTTCGCAGTGTGGTCAAAATATTCACAGAACCACTGATTCCAGGTCCAATTTAGTTCAACATTTTGAGGGAAATCAAGAAAAAGCTAGTGTTACATACATTTTCTTTTTTTGTTTTTTTATAGATTTTAGTTACATTTATCATTTATCTGAAAAATCATCATAATTTCAAGTTTGGTGGAACTTAACAATTCATTTGAGATTATAATTCTTAAATAGATGTTACTTGTTCTAAGTTTCTTGCAACATAATGATACACAAATCGGAAGACAACATATGAAATTTCATTGATATCTTATTATATTGGAAAAATCTATGATTTCTTAGCAACAGCTAAGTTTAACAGCTAAGGTTTAAGTAATTGTGGATCACTACTATATTAAATACTATACAAAAATCGCTAGCTAACTGAAGACAATATTACAGGATCAAGATATGTTCTTTTTAATGTAAATATTCCTCAGTTGAAGAAAAACCATAATCACAAAAAGAGCATTATAAAGATTGCTGTATTTGGAATGAACTACGTCTAACTCATTTCTAGTCATTTTAAAAATTCTGGAATTTAATAATCCTTGAAGTATTTTTTTCCCCCTTTTTGTTAGAATATCAAACATTACATATTTATCCTACAAAAACCTCAAGGAGTAAGAAATTCAACTGTAAACCATAAAATGCCATCAATTTTCTTACTACAACATTATTTCATGCAAAATACACCATCTTGTTGAGGAAGTAGAAACCAAACAAGGAAAGGATGGTGATCTTTTTTCTTTCTCCAAGAGAATACTAAGTTCACTTTCAAATGATTGACATTTAAGCTTTTGGGTCATTCCACGTCAGATCACCTGATGAGTTCACCACACCATCACAAATTTTTATGAAAATTTATTTGCATGTAAAGGGTCAGAAGATCTGCAAAATATGGGATTTTTTTGGTTAAATATTTGCCGAGATATGAATTTTTGAGGTTTTTTTTTTATTTTTTTGGTGCCTCGCCATTTTATGACATATTTTCTTGAATACTTCATCTCCTAATCAATCAAATGGAACCAAATGTGTTTTCCCCATGTATTTTTTTTTTGCTGAATCCAAAAATTCCAACGAATAGTCTAGGACTAATAGTTTTGTAGTAAAAGAAAGCATGTAAGCATTTAGGAAAATATTTCAATGGTCATGTGGGACAACATTTAAAAATTTGAGATTTTAACCCAAGTCTTAAAAAGGTGTAAAGTAACTGAAAAAAAAATCAAGATGGTTGTTTTGCTCCTGAGCTTGGAAAAAAAATCGCAAAGTTGGTATTCTTTTCGAATTGCGTAAAGAAATATCCAACAATTATCACTTTGTCACTGCATAGTTATTTAGTAAATTCAAGTTATCCTTTGCTTTAGTCATAGCTCTGTAGGCAGTCACTCTCACTTATAGCCAGGTAAAACCCATATTTTCAAACTGATTCAAACTGAATATAGTTTGAGAATACGGTGATTCAAACAGACAATTCACCGTTTCAATCGCCGATGCTCTAGGCACCGTAATAATTCAAAATGTTATTGAAAAAACACAGGCCTTTTCATTAACTTCATTTCCTTTAATAAAAGTGTTTTACTGAGGTGTTACTTAAAATATTTTCAATAAAAATTAATTTTTTTTGACAATAAAAAAAATAAAAATACTAAACTATGTTATTATAAAGCGAGTTCTATAAATTTCAAAATTATTAGCTAATAGTTATTCAGGACAAAAAATCTGAAGCACCCATTTTTTTTCTTGCTTTCTTTTCAAAATAGTTTCCATATTTTTGGTTTTGCATCGTACGATTGTACAATCATACAATTTACTTTAGTGAAATTTTGATAGGAAACTCAACCCCTAAAACCGAAAGTGAAAGTACCAGTTTCACTAAAGTAAATTAGTACTTTTATACGAAGTGCTTTTATACGAGCAGTAACAGAGCAAATTATCAGGCATTGGTGTGGTCATAAGACAATAGATCTCAACTAACACTTCTTCGCCTGTTGGCCTTGGATAGACTAAGAAAGAAGGACAGCTTACTTTGGTCATGTGTGAACTTCCATGTGCACCGGTATCTATCCTTCAGCTGATGAAATGCTTGTGTGTAAAAAGAGTAGATGTTCACCACCATGCAAATGCTTGTTCTTTAATCTGTTGCTAATTGAGTTCCTCAACAGATCCCTAGTAATGAGCCGGAATATTATCACGAAGAGATATTTAAGGGATATGGAAGATCAATTAAAGATTCATTAATAATTTTAAATAGTGGATGTGTTTTTCGATTAATCATTCAGAAGATAGTTTAATATAAAATATTGGCTTTGGGAGATAATGATAAGTTTTTCTTCGGTTTTAAAGAAGTTCTAATTTAGATTTACAAAACTAAGTTTTATTTAAACTATTAAAACTAATAATAATAATAATGGTTTCTTTAAGAATCCTTTTTTTTTACTACTTTAATTTATATAAGATGATTGGGTTCTTTTATATGAATTAGGATTAATATTTTTATTAGAATATTTATATTATTATGCTTGTCCTTTAACCTAATACCGAGATGTGCTGCGATGGTGGTGATGATATTGATGATTTCTAATGACTAACTTTATATTCTTGATTTGTCAGACACTTTAATTATTCGTTGGATTGCTGGGTAAATTTAATTACATTATACCAGACATGTCTTGAAGTTATTCCTACCATGGGTTAGGACCGCCTATCAAATTCAGCTGAAAATGTTGGCTTCACTGATACAAACGAATCGCTGTATCTCGGGACCTATACCAAATTGTAATAGCTCACTGAAAAGCTCATGAAATTCTCCATCGAACATGTCCTATGCATTATTCACGAAAACCTAACGTTGTGTTTGTTATCTGCTTGCAACTGGCTCTGATCACCCAAATAAAAAGTTTTGTATGTAAATAGGTCAAAATTTTCAAAGATAATGATTATAGAATGATTTGTAGCAAATATTCAAGCTTTCCAAAGAGCTATTGCAAATTGAAATAAGTTCAATAGATCCTTAAATAGCGCAATTCATTAGAATTAGTGCGGCGGTCATTTTGATGAAAAAAAAAATAGTCGTCAAATTTTGGCAAATTGATACCACAGCACTGGTCTTCATATAATCATCTGCCTATACAGGATGTTTTGGAAATGGTAGACAAAGCGGAGACATACAGGTTCCAAAGGTCATTTTCAGTCAAAAATGTTCTATAACATTTTGTTGTACGGGTTGTAGTTTTAGAGTTAAGAAATGAAGTCGGCGTTTTCTTTAATTTTATACCGTTTTCAGTCATGACATTATTACCCAGATTGCTTTTTGTAATTAATCTTTACCTTATTTACTTACACTTCCTAATGAGAATTGAGCTTTCTTTGATTAGGGACCATTCCCACAGCATTCATATCGTAACTCTAAAACTACGGCCCGTACAACAAAATGTCATAGAACATTTTCGACTCAAAATGACCTTTAGAGCCCGTATCTCTTCGCTTTGTCTACTATTTCCGAAACACACTGTATATGTGGGATTTTTCTTTATCTAATGCAGTGATGCCCAACCTACTGCCCGCAAAGGTGTACATATATTCACGTACATATTTGTATTAATGGGACTGGTTTTTTTTTTTGTTTTTTTTTGGTTGTTGAATAGGAGATTCCGCCACATTGTGGCCCGCGAGATTCACAGCAAAGTCAAGTTTGGCCCCCATATTACGAAAGGTTGGGCACCACTGATCTAATGTATATTTAAGATACTGCCTTTCTTAATAGTTCTCTTGTGCTTGAAATATCACAGCAGATTTCCATTTGCTTTTGTTTTACTGCTTTTGTTTTCCATTTACTGGTAAATTTCTTTTTAAAAAACAAAACAGCCAAAAACTATTTCAATTCTGAACAAGGAAGCCTTCCAACAAGTCAAGTCACAGAAAATTAGATATGCTATTGCTGATAGTTAACAGTACAGAAATTCTCAAAATTTTTCTTGGAAAAAGTGAGAAAAAAAACACATTTATGACAATTTTGTCTTAGCAGGACTGAATCATGTCCATACATGGTTGAAACTTTTACATTTTAGGGAAATTCATCTGTGGAGACATTAATCCAACAGCACCTCCATCCCCAAACACTGATATTGTAGCATTTCTTGACCATGAGAGACTATGGATCCAAATAATAAAGCCCACAATTGCAAAGTCTTATGTAAGACTTGAAATAACAGAAGACTTCTTTAGTGTAGATATCAATGTAGGAGAAGTGCTTATTTTTTAATCTTTGGGAGATAGAGTCTGACCAAAAGAGCAACAATAACTTTTAGATTCATTTCTGAAATAAAAAGAAAGAAAATGTTCAGCAAAAGCTATCCAGTATGCCTACTACCAGCACTTCAATAATAACAAATGATCTCCATAGCCTCTCCTTTGCTTCCTTCTCCCACTCCTCTCTCTGTGGCAGTGGACAGCCAAATGATATACTTATACCATCAGGAAACATTTCCTTTGTGACTTGACTTTCTCGAAGATTCCCTTGTAATTGTCTTAAAGTATATAGATATTTGGAAGATTAGGATATCAAATGCAATTTACTTATTTCTTTTATTTTCTTAGGAAAAGGGAGAAGCAGTGGAAGATATTTACCAAGCTTCAGATTTCAAAGAAAGCTTTCGTATTTTTATGCTTTATTATAAACAGTGGGCACAAGAAATGGACTTAGACTTACCATCTCATCCCTGGGATGCTTATCGTCCTACAATAAAAGAAGAAAAGTTAAATCATAATTAAGCAAAACAAAATATTATTTTTACAGTCTTTATCCTAGATTAAATATTTTAAATCATTTTTTTTCTCACTTTAGGAAACTTTTTTTTTCTATATTTTATTTGAGCCAATAACAGGACAATGGGTCATCCAGAACTGATGTAAACCAAACATAGGAAAGGCACAGTGGGATCTTTTTTCCTCACATCTTTTACTTTAGCCAATGAATGACAACACGAGGATCACACGTGTCCTTCCAGAATTCATCAGAAAGAAATATCGCAAGGCACAATGTGTTCCCTTGTGAAAAGAAACAACCATTCGTCGAACAACATCTTTGATGGAAATTCCACAAATGAAAGCTTCTTCTACTCAAGAAAGCACTTGAACCCAATCTAAACTTGAATTTTAAGACATAACCTTCTATTACAGAGCAATTTTGAATTATAGAAAAAAAATGATTTACAATACTATTTTTATCAGTGAATGTTTTTGTAATAAAGATGTTCTAAAACTCAAGTTATATTGTTGGTTTTTTTGTAAGGTACATTGGCTAAGTTGAAACATACAAAATACAAGTATATGTGAATGATAAAATTTAAAAAGTAGACATCCAACTCAGTACAGTGTTCCTTGTGTGCGAGTCATCTTTTATCCAATATAAAGACTATGTTAATAAAACATTATGCTTGTTTGATGTTTGAAGGTCTTTTACCAAGAAGACAAGTGCAGTGCAAATAATTTGGATCACAGGAAAGGGTGGACCTTCAGTTTGTAAATCTTTTCTTGAGGTGCATAGTTTCCACAAGGAAGATGAATGACATTAAAATTCCGGTGTGAAAGACTGCCCTAACATAAAACTTGACTTTAGACCTACACTCAATTGAAAGTGGATACCTGTGGTATGGAACAGGCACTTCATTCACAGCATGTCTAACAGCTTACTATGGCCTTTTGCCCTAAGCACAGAATCCACACGCCGGGGCATGCTCTTCACCAGTTTCTGATAGCAAGCAACCGGTATTTTTGCCAACTCCTCCTTCAAAGCCTGCACAACTTGGATGCTTGTTTGCGGTCGCATCGGATGTGCACGAATCTGGCGCTTCAATTCATCCCACAGATGTTCAATAGGGTTGAGGTCCAGGCGGACCACTGAAGTTCCTGAACATTATTCTCTGGAAACCAGGCACTGACAACACGGGCTTTATGGCACGGCGCATGGTCATGCTGGAACACAAATGGTCCTTCACCGAACTGCGACCACAACATAGGAAGCATGAAATTGTCTAGAACGTCCAGATACTGCATTGATGCCATATTCCCCTCGATCACAACCAACAGACCATATCCAAACTAGGAGAAGCACCATCACACCACCACCGCCAAACTTCACTGTTGGGATGCCACACTCAGGTAGCAGCCGCTCCCATGGCAACACCACACCCAGGTGTGTCCATCCGATTAGTAGTGTCTGAAGCGCGATTCGTCGCTGCACGTAATGCTCGTCCAGCGACCAAGACCGTTGCTCTTTACATACGACGCTGGGCGTTTTTAGGGGTGATGTCAGGCTTGTGAGCAGCAGCATGACCGGTGTACTCTAAGGCATGGAGCCCCCGACAAATCGCCATGTTACTAACAGTTGTTCATGTTGCCTGCTGGAAGTCCTGCCGCCGTTGTTCGGCTGGAACAGCCCTGTTCTGCCGTATCAACCGCTTCAGGGCTCTCCGGTCTATCGGTCAGCATGCGGGCTCGGCCACCTCCATGACGTCGTGTTTCCACTCTTTCACATTTCCACTTCGTGATGATAATACCCACGGTGGACTTTAGCAGGTTCAGTCTCGCTCCAATTGCTCGCACACTCTGGCCACTAATGTGGTAGCCTATGACTACTCCACGTTGAGAATCGCTCAGCTGTTTTGATGGTGGCATTTTACCTCAGCACGTGGTTAGACACCAAAGGACTCCAACTACACATGATCGTGTTGTTTTATATCGAATATATTCAAATTATTTGCCCGAATTTGCATGGGTTGTTCCACTACGGCAGGTGTCCACTTTCAATTGAACAGTCAGTGTATCTCAGTAAAAAGTTAAGTAGCATGAAGAACAGTCATAAGAGAACACTTGCAATCTGCACCATGAGATAATGATATGAAATGTTGCTAAAGGCCATATTATAATTGCAAAGAAATTATAATTTTCAGAAACCAAACCAGTTTACCAAAAACAAGAATATTGGAGAAAAATTATTAGCATTTCTATTGTTTCCTGTTTTAGCAACAGGAATAATAATTATGGAATGGTTAATAATGTAGGCTACACTCTGAAGTAAATTATACTTCAGAGTGTAGTCTTGATTATTAATCATTCCAAAAAAAAAAGCGACAAAGGCGTGGCAAAGACAAGTCACAATTTTACATCTTCTTACACGGGAGGTACCTGGGGTCGAATGCAAATTTCATCTTGACATTATCATTTAACCAAGTAAAGTTTGACCCCAGAGCCATTCGTCTGTATGGCCTGTTTTCTTGGGGAAATTAACCATCGATTCACAAATGGTCAATGTCGAAAATTTCCATTTTTTAGGATCCTATGTTATTCAAATTGATAATGGAAATTTGCCTTTTTGAACATATTAAATTATTAAAATGGCTAGCGATGTGGGAGATAGACACCTGGTGAACGGCCAAAAATTAATAGTTTTTAATTAATTTAGATTATATTAATCTATTATATTGAATGTATTATTTTTATTTCTACATTGTTTGGCATGCAATTTAAAATGTAAAAATAATAAAAATATAAATCAATCATTTTTTTTTTAATTTGCTGAATGTCAATTAACTCTTTGAATTTTTTGGAATTGGTTAAAATTCAACTTCGAAGGAAATATGGAAAATTGCATGATACAGGAGTAGATGATAGTTTGTTCAATAATTGCAATTTGAAAAATAGAAAATGATGTAAACTGTAATGATTATTCTTTTATTCAATGTGTTCACCATTCGTTTTGTTATCATTTCAACAGTAATAAACAATTTCATTTTATTTCTATTTTTGACATTCACTATCAACTAAATATTGTCTTCTATAATTATATTCATCAATTTCTTTAATTAAGTTTAATTTTTCTCATCTCCCCAATATTTTAATGTTGGGTCATCTTTTAGGCAAATTAAAATTAATTTGACTCCTATTTTTTGTTATTCTCTTGTCCAACCATTTTAATAAGTTTTAGCACACTACCTACTAAGTGATCGGTCAATAGATGGCTTATTTCCTTGCGACAAACAAGCCATGCAGATGAACAACTTTGGGGTCAAATATACATATCTGCCAAGATTCATCTTGAGTTCGACACCAGGTACTCCCTTGTTAGCACAAAGTTTCTCAAAAGTAAATAGTACTTCAATTATTTCACTGTACAAAAGAAGATTCCATTAATTATTCCTACAGTAAAATAAAACAAAGAACGCACATAACTAAACAAAACACAAATTCACTG
>JAFIDM010004315.1:76374000-76387380 GCA_023159025.1 Thereuonema tuberculata
CACTTTTAATTTTCATAAATTATAATCTTGCTCAATTATATATCACTATATCAACAATTTAGTAGCACTAAAATAATCACTTGATATACAGTTAATTGAAACTTCAACTTGCACTGCAACAATAAAGTTACTGAGTGAATAATTTCTTCTCGATTCTTAATTTAAATTCTCGATGAGTTATCGACGAATTTATTTATACTATAATTTTAATTCCTTTAAATATTTTATAATATTGGATAGTTCGTTAAGGAATTGTAGTACTCACTCATTTATTTCCTATGCTTCGATGAGTTAACTGCTGTAATTTCTCTTCAATTTCTTCCTAATATTAACTTGTCCTTTCGTGAAGAAAGCTTGAATCTTCCGCTCATAGTTCTCATTGGTTAGACGTGATATCAGCATTGCGGTTAACTCCTTGAGTTTTGATTGGTCCTTTCTTCTTGCTTCGAGTAATTCTTCTTTCTTCTTAATCGAATAACTTCTATATTCGAATTCTTCATTACCTTGGAATCTACTTCTTTAGCAATCTTCTTTCGACCAAACTTCATAGTAGGAAATGCTGAAAACTTCTCTCTGGCTTTCTTCTATATCGGCAGTCAAACTCGTGACGTTTAAACGACGTCATCTTCCTTGCGAGCCTACTTGCTTGCTCGCAATCTTGCAACTAACTGAAAACGAGTCTGCGGTTCGTCTTAAGTATCTGATCAGCTCATGACGTCACACATTATTCATTTTACAAATTTAAATTTTATTTGAAGCCTTGGAGAAACTACAGAATTATTTCATTAAATATTTCAATCTTAAATATTTAATTTTAATTATCACTACAAAAACTGCTGGTTAGGTAAATGAATCAGTCTGATAGCTACATTTTCTGCGCTGATCCCTATAGAAATTATATATAGGCTTATTCACAATTCCTTGATATATTTCAGAGACTCGGCATCGGAAAATGGGATGTTTGCCTCCGAGATATCAAATAAAAGCAAAACTCACTAAGTTTTTTTTTTTCCATAAATGTTCTATGTAGGCCTTCCGTGACGCGTCAGACATCCAAGCAGTATTCCAGTTCTGACCATACGCTGTGCAGTGTATCTCTGTCGATGGTTGCAATTTTATTGGTGATAAGATATTCGGTGAGGTCAGCAGGAAATGAGGAACGAACACTATCTTTCACCTACCTCCAAGGAAAACGTCTGAAGAAATCACATCTGGTGCAGAGGCGGATTTACACTTGCCGCCTATGGGCTATGCCAGATTTGCCGCCCTTCCTCCTGACCCTCCTGTCTGAATATATCATTAGTAAACTATACTGATGTTTATGTGTAGTTTTGAGCTAAGTTACTGATAATTTACAACTGGTCTATTCGTTAGAATGTACTTACTCAAGAGTATGAAAACAAAAAATATATAAATATATAGGCCCATAATGATGTATTCCTTTCCTTAAGTACACATTCTAAAAGTAACATTGTAAAAAGTTGTTTAACAGAAAATTGAACATCAAAGTTAATTTAAATAATTGGAATATATTTCGTACATAGCAGTCGCAAAAGATATGTACTAGAAAGTAAATACAAGTATAACCAAATGATGAATCATTCTGATTCAAATAAAAAATTACGCTCTGTTCACATATACTTTACAAACACATCAAACAGCCAGAAAATGTTTGTTTCTTTTTGTTTCTGCTTGAAATATGACACTTAATATTTTTTGAATATTAATATTGAATATTATTGAATAGTACAGGATTTTTTTTTTCCTATTTTTTGCCGCTCCCTAAAGTTGCTGCCCAGGGCTGTAGCCCTTTTAGCCCTCGTTTAAATACGCCTCTGAAAGTCATGCGTAATACCTTACGGTGCACTGCCTTACAAAATGCCGCCGAAACGGTCATTTGACATTGCCTTTAAGATTCGCGCGATGGAATACGCAAAAGAAACTTCCAGTGAGGCGGCCGCTCATCAACAACGAAGCCGTCATTGCGGATTCGGACGACGAATAGCAGCAAAAGATATAGAAAGACATTGCCATTTGTCTTTAACAGTCTTATGTAGCATTTGAAATTCAAATAAAGTAGCTGTTTGTAATATTAGCCAGTATTTATGTGTAAAAATATTGCGTTCTGAAGATTTTTGTTAATAATGGCCGGCCTCTAATAGCAGCCGGTCTCTATTAAGCGCCGGGAGCCGAGGCTAGTTTTGCAAATAAACGCCGGGGGCCTCTATTGGAGCATATATGGTGCATACAAACTGTCAAGATTTTTTGTTCTCAAAAAATAAAAATTAATAATTCCCATAAAACAAAATTCCACTAATAGTAATAACAAAGAAATTGAGCAAATATGTAAAAAGTATATTATAACTATGTTTATATTTAACCTAAGTTCAGATTAAATAATCTTATTTACAGTTAAAGACAAATTACATTAAAAACAGGGACAAACAGTCTGGCCAGAACAAAAAAAAAAAAAAACCAGACAAAAACACGAACAAAAATAATACCATTAGACTAGTCGGAGACTGTTGCATTGTGGGTAAAGTCAAAAGAACATCGTCTTTTAACTTGTATAGATCTAGACTTGTCAGCTACATCGTATGAAAAGTCCACTGGATTTCCAAAGATCTTATTTAGATTACACTAAATAAAATGAACATACACACACTCTAGATAAGTACTGTGTTCACTTTTAACTAATAATGCTTTCAGAGCATAACATAAGATTCCCGCTCAAATCTTCCTTGTCACTTTGGGCAGGTACTTGAAGTTTCAGGACAGATGTTGGACAGGTAGGTGGAACAGGTGTAGATCTGTTAAGTAGGGCTTTATATGGGCGATGTGAACTATGAGAGACATTCAAAAACAAATGAGCCGGAGTGTGGAATGGACAAACTGGTGACAGAAGGGTATTATCATTGCGTGTGTAATCAAGATTGATTCCGACATGAGTGAGTGCGGAAGTTCACAGCCTGCCGCTAGAGGGTCATGGGTGCAAGTCACGTGATTAAAAGTTAGCAGAAGCATGCATTAATCGTCCAACGCAGTTATTCACGTTGTAAACAGTGAAACAGTGAAATAGAGGAGTCCAAAGAAGAGCAAAGAGGTGTTGTTCGTTTTCTGGCAGCGGAAGGAGTAGAAGGGAACGGACATTCATCAAATAATGTCAAGTTTATGGTGAACACTACATGTCCCTTGCAAGGGTCAAGGCATGGCACAAGCGCTTCAGGGAAGGACAGGTGTCGTTAGCCAATGATGCATGGTCTGGAACACCACACTGCTTTACCGATGATATTGTCCAGCTGATTGATGGACTCGTTACCCAGGACCGCCGAGTTACAGTGAAAGCCGTAGTCGCCGAGGTCGGATTGAGCGTCGGAAGTGTTCACACCATCATTACGAAAAGATTGAACTGGTGCAAAGTGTGCGCCCAATGGGTGCCCCACAGTCTTCAACTACAACAGGAAGCATGTCGAATGGCCCACTATATTCACCATCTGCAGCACTATGCCAGTGAAGGGAATGAGTTCCTGGCACGAGTGGTGGCTGGAGATGAGTCTTGATGTCATCACTTCGAACCAGAATCGAAACGACAAAGTCTCCAGTGGAAGCATCCAGGGTCACCACCACCAAAAAAATCCAAGGCCATCCACACAAGTGCAGGACAGGTTATGGTAACGTTCTTCTTTGACCAAGACGGCCCCCTTCTGATAACACTTCCTGCAGCCCGGGACAACAGTGAATGCCCAACGTTACTCGCAAACCTTTATCACCCTTCGCCAAGCGATCAAATCGAAATGACCAGGCCAGCTCACCCGTGGGGTCATTCTGCTCCATGACAATGCAAGGCTCCAGACGGCCAACACAATCATGGCACTCTTGCAGAAATTCAAGTGGGAGGTTCTCGATCACCCTCCATACAGTCCAGACCTCTCTCCCTGCGATTACACCATTTTTGGTCCGGTGTACGTCTTTACTATTCCGAGGTGATTTAGCTGTCCGTTCAGCATGGCAGCTGTCTCTCCGCAAATGAGATGGGATCACAAGTAGAAGGGATCTTGAAGTGGGCTCATAACTTCTTTTACACAGAAAGTCGGTGTTTAGTTGGTCTTTGGTCTTCGTTAGATCCATAATAATCTTGAGGAGGGCGGAGTCCTTGCACCGTTCGTTGGAGAGGTCTATTTTATCAATCATGGCTGCAATCACTGGGCTTGCTTCAGTCTGGGTGACTGGATATCGTCATGTCACTTGTAGTCATTACATTAAATGAGCTCTATTTCTTCCAGATGTAAAATGAATTATGGAAGAGTATTGGAGAAGGATCATGATGAGTTATTCTCAAAATTTTATGACAAAGAAACTAAAGACGAACAAGATTCATATTTGTAAGCATTGGTGGAAGTAATGCAAATTAAAAGGAGACATCTGCAGGGAGATGAAACAAAGAAGTTCAAGTAATTTCAAGATTAAGTGAAGACTAGTTCTGGAAGACAACAACTATGTGCTAAAGCCTTTCAAAACTTGCATAAGGTGACAAAAGCTCGCGTTCATTGGCTAACATCTTTATTACTTTCTAGAAAGTCTCCAAAGAACTTGAGGGATAAAAATGCTTCGGGAAATGAAACTTCAGTTGAAGTATGCATGTTGAGGATCACATACACTCATATCCAACAAAAAAAAATCACGCTACTCATCAAGAGAAATAGAATTTTTGAGTGAGAGACTAAATGTTAAAATAATGCATGTCTCCTACATGAAGAATATTATCCTAGCCAATAGGTATCCTATTGGGTGTACTGCAGGATTATTAAGGAACGTTTGTCTGTCATTTAGTAGTTCACACATTGATACCTGCGGTAAATGTAAAGAACTTCAGTAAAGATAAAAAGTCCATTGCTGAACAATAATGCCAAATGTGCAGCAGCAGCAGAGTATATTGTTCATACGGAAAGAGCTCAAAAGTTTACAAGAAAATGGAATCTTTGTCTAATCTCTGCAAACAAGACGAAAATGCTACAATATGTATAGAAATTATGCAGAATATGCATCTGACTGCAATATTCTGTACAGGAAGCATTCTACCTTAGACAACTCACTGTTAATACATTTAATAGTGAGAAGGCTTAACATGCGAATATGAAATTAAGGAGAGAAATTGAAAGTAAAATGCACTTACTTGGTAATGTAAAATGATTAAAAGGATGGGAATAATCCAACAGTTTCAGAATACTGTGCGTATTCCATCTTCAGGAACAGCACAAATGTATAGAATGACAAGAGGTTAGAATACATAGTGGAAGAGTGGGGAAAGTAAAGGAGGGCTTAGCAATAGTAATGGTATTTTGCCCGTAAGTGATAGGATTATAGCCCTTTACCGGATGATGTTGAAAGATTCAGCAAGGAGGCAGTAGGATAGTTTATTGTGGTGGGAAAAGTAGCAGCTGTGAAGTTGGGGGTGTATCCAGTCTCATTGTAGTTTGTTACTGTATATGAACGTGTGGATCTTTGTTGTGAGGGCTTGTTTGTAGATGCATGTAGATAGGGACAGCATGTTTGTCCCATATAGTCAGAGGGACATTGATTACATGGAATCCAATATGTAGGAGAGATCATTTTGTTGTGTGATATTTATGTTGGGTGATCTGAAGGCAGAGACATATTGGTGTGGGGAGAGAAATTTTTAATGAAAATTTAAAAAAAAAATTAAAATTTGAAGGGATGGATAATAAAGAAAGGGGATGAAGTTCTTTAACTTTCATCGCTGCGTCCAAATGAAGTGAGTAAGCATAAAAGGTGATAAGAGGATTGGCTTTTTCTAAGATGAAATTTGACTTGTGGTGTGAAACAGTTGTTGTTGTCACTTATTCCGTATTGTCTGTTTATTTAAAGTCTATTCATACCCCTAATTAACTGTTTATTCGTATGCTGCAGGGGTTTAAATAGACTATTTACATAGACATCATGATTGTACGATTTTCCTTGTATGATGATCAGAGACTCCATAAATTTGCATAAATATGCGTCTGTTTGTTAGCAATGTACTAACAGGTTATAGAGATTAAGGATATGCCCTTCATTAGCAGAATGAGTCTAGGTCAAATATTGTAAATGCTTATTTTTTAGTGCATTGTTATGCTCAGATATGCTTTGTTTTAATTTTCTGCCAATTTCCTCCTTGTAGAAGCAAATGCTGGTAGGGTTGTTATGGCATTTTTATACCATAAAAAGAAGAAATCCCTTATTATACTTTTCAAAACTACAGTGTGTCCAAAAGTTTCCATACCTAGCTAATATTTTTTTCTCTTTCTTTCTTTCTTTCCTTGAAGAATGGCTATGATACAAAAATATGTGCAAAGGTTACTGCTACTTACACAAAATAGGTGGGTGCACTTCTGAGAATCTGCACTAAACAAATTGGATGATAATTCAAACTTCTCATCTGGAAGAGGATACGGATAAGGATTTTGTATTAATGGAGAAGTGGATCACCAAAACCTACACTACTGGAGTGATTTTAACCAGCACTGGATGTCTCCATCAAAGATGCAAGATGCTGGAAAAGTGATGGTGTAGTGCTAGACATGGACAATAAAACTCTTGGATCTGTTTCTTAATGCACAAATCTTAATGCTGAAATATATCTAAACATAATGAGATCATACCGTCTCTGGTATACAAGGACGAAGAATTTCCGAGGTATCTTCTGCAAGAGGGAGCACCATCGCCTATGATATCTGCATGAGTCTATGGTTGCATCAACAGTTTATGGATTGGTTGCAGTGTCCCGTGAAGTGTGAATTTTACCTGGAAGGGCATTTAAAGACCATGGTGTATCAGAGAAAGTTACAAAATATATGGAAGGAACTCATTCAAAGTGCAATTACATGCATAACACCAAATGTGCTATCACACCTGCAACTTGAATGGATTTACACATCCATATAGGTTTCGAAAGAAATAGCAGTCATGTAGAGAATGTTTTGTAAATAAAGATATAAATTTTTTAAGTGTGAAATTTCCCTAGGTATATTAATTACTTTTGGTACACTAGGTATATTATTCATAAATTACAGAAAAATTCAAGAGATGGAGGCATAACGATATAATTAAATATAAAAAAAACAATATTTAAGCTTAATAAAAACACCATTATTTTGAAGATATACTCTGCACAATAAAAAAAAATAAGTAAATACAGAATAAGTTTCAATAATAAAAAAATGTACAATAATAAAAAGCAAAGTACAAACCTCCTTATACTAACAAAGCCACAATTTATAGATGAACTTAACAATACCTGAGAAGAAATTACGGTAGATCAAATGTGAGTAAAACTTTCACAGTTGGAGGAAACAGATATGTATTAAAGCAAATGATAATTCACTCGCTCTAAACTATTTTTCCTTATATATATATATAAAACTGAACTGACATTTCTGGACAAACTTTTTCGTAATAAAAGAACTATAAACTTATAAAAGGACCAGAATTTCAATTTATTGTTATGGCATTAGATAGTAGCCTTTTTATTTTCTAGTTATAAGGAATGATATTTAGACAGATTAGTTTATTTAAATTTTTAAACATTTGCCAAAGTACTTAAATTATCTGAAAATTGAAAAATTTTACTTATTGAAGAAAAGAGTTTTGAGGATTTTTTTTGGTCAATCTTAAATAACAGTAATAATAAATTTTGATTGAAAAGAAGCATCTCTAGAAATATTATGGTTAGATCTCATTGAAAGAAAGCTAGGAAATTCCATTGACAAAAAAAAAAGAAAAAAAGAAGTTCTGGATATTGATAACGAAAACTTGATTTTTTATATATATAAAATAACCAGAAAAAGCAAAATCTTGTATTGACCACTGTTTTGAAAAATGCACACTGCAACATTAATTGGAAATGTAATAAGAATTGATATATCTGGTCCACATCTACTTATAAGAGAACATCAAATCCTCAAATTGAAACTATAAAAATAACATCAAAAGCACAAAAAAAGATGATGACTACCTTTTAAGAAAATACTATTAAACTAATAATATAAAAATTAGTAAAAAAAAAATTGATCCAAACAAAATTGTAAATAAGGAAATTAATATAACCAATAAAGCCAGATTGTGTACAGTATACTAAACAAACAAAAAAGTGAGAAATGACAGTGGAAATAAAAGAAACAACGAAGAACATAATTCATATAAACAACATTGGATGTCAGATGAAATATATAAACATTTAAAAAAAAGAGTTATTTAAAAAAATACAAAAATAACAAAAAAAATATGAAAGTCAATACTAAAAGAAAAGAATTAGGTAAAAATTGATAAATAATACCAAAAATAATTAGAAATAAATAAAAAAAAAGAGGCACATTGGGGTAGATTCATAGAAAAACATGGTATAATTTCAAAGAAATAAGAGAAAATACAGTCAACCTCTCTCTCTCTCCTCACCCAACAGAAAAAAAATTATCTAATTGCCAAAATGAAAACCAAAATTCAGTGGGGAATAGAGAGTATCAAGACAAAAGATATTAAAGAACATAAGGACAGTTTCAAATTACGTTCAAGTCAAGTACTTACAATCAACATGGAAAATAGCTAAAGCCCATTTACAAAAAGAATGTGGTTGATAATGCAGGAAATTAAGTTCCTACTTCCATTCAAAGACAGTAGAATTAAACTTACAGTTAAGTATTCCACGTATAGGCCTAGGCACTGCAACTGAGTAAGTGATTGGCATTGCCCTCTCCCAGCCTACAAAGCGAGCAGAGGGGGGAATCAGAGATGCTGATTTTATTTAGGTGGCTCTGAAGATAATCGTGGCCAGTGACCATTCTGAAAGTGGCCACTGCGACGTCTCGAGGTAGGTTGTTGGGGATGGATTTTGAAAAGGCAAACGTTTCCCATCTTTTACCGACAGCGGCTGCTTTCTAAGAGTCCTTGTTTTAGCATCTTTTTCCATATATAATAATTTAACTTCATCACTAATGCTATGTCCAATTCACAGCAATGTTCAGCTAATTCAGACTTGTCACCTTGCTTTTTTTTTAATATATATGTTCCAGAACCATATCTCAAATCGTTCGTTTGCTTTCTTAAACATAAAAATTTCCACAATTCAAACATTCTAATTTGTAAATTATACCCATATTACATCTGTTTTCACTTTTATTTAATTTGTAACATAATATATTTTTCAATTTATTAGCCTATTCAAAAGTTAAATTAATGTTGTATTTTTTCCAAATCCTTTTTAATTCAAAACTTCATTTATTTAAATAAGGAACTATTATTCTTTCCTTATTATTTTTGTCTAATTCTTTAATTTTGAGTGAACCATATTCTTTTAAGGTCTTATGAAAATTCCTCCATAATCATTTTTCTTTAGTATGATTTTCATTCCATTTAATTCATTTTTGAATTCATTATCCGAGCTTGAGGTTCTATCAATTCTATTAATAGTTTTCAAATAAATTCTTTTTTATGTGCATACTATGGTCTGACTTAAAATTAACAATGTGGTCACTTTGTGACTCTTTCCCGTAATGCCTTAAAAATAAATTATTATTTTTTTAACCAAACAAACATCTATGAAGTTCAATTTTTCATTAGTCTCTTTTTCCATTTTAAAATTTTTATCTATATTTTTCTCATTAATAATCTTAAAAAAAATTTGGAATTGTCAAATTGTACCATACTATATTATCAGTATAACGTCAGTGTATCTGAAATAATCTAAATTAAATTTAGTTTCTTTCGATAATTCATACTCAAAAAAATTCATATATATATATATATTTTACATAAGCTCCCCGATAGTGGGGAACCCATTGGGAAACCTCTCACTTGTTTGAAAATTTATTTCCATGTTTAAAGAAAGTATTACTAGTTATAAATCTGATTAACTTCATTAATTCTAAGTTGTCCATCTTGTATTTTAATAAAACATCATTATTTTTGTAAGCCAACTTTTCCATGATTAGTAATGTCTCTTCAACCAGAATGTTTTTGTGCATATTATCAATGTCCAAAGAGAACAAGTAAAATTTCTTCTTCTTATCAAAATACAAGTGTTTTAATTTTAGTTCTAAATCCTTAGTGTTTTTAATCAAAACATCTTTTCTTGGAAGTTTAAAGTTCTTTAACAATTTGTTCACAAATCTAGCTAGATTTTGTACTGGACTACCGTAAGCATTAATTACAGGTCTAACTGGGTTATCCTCTTTATGCGTTTTGATTCTTCAATCTAAAGTTGGAGTTTTACGTGCTTCTTTTAAGATTAGCCACCAGATAGACATCCTCAGGATCATTCCTGCAGTCAGAATAATCTTTGTGCTGCTGCATGTTTGTACGATTCTGAATGGTACTTTGGTTGCAAAATGGAACTTTTCAATGAAAACGCTGATGTTCTCGTCAAATTCATGCGAATAAATAATGCCGTTGTTTGGGAGTCAATGACAGCTGCTGGATACCTTTACAGGATGTGTTATGTATAACTGAAGTTCCTGAGCTGCCAGGGCGAAGTGGCCGGCAGTATAAAAGTACCCCAGCATAATTGATACGAAGGAAATGTAACATGTTACGTATGTATCATAGTTAATTACCAGCAGTAAATGTTAAAAATGTCCATAGTTTTTCATAAAGTAGAAGCTTATAAGATAGTATTTACTAACTTACAAATCACAATTCAATTGTTGCTACTTCTATAGTATTTTTTTCTATTTTTTTTTTCTTTTACCAAGCTAATAGGATTAAATATGTTGTGTAATGTGTGTATGTTTAATTGCTTTTTCGAAATGTTGTAGTATATGGGATTAGAAAACAATATGTATATTGTAGGTTAACATTACAATGCACTACAGAGAAAGAATACGATTTATAATAATGATCAGAAGCACATTTTCAGTCAGTTACTACAAATAGAGCCAAACTTGAATTTTTGTTCAAATGAGCTTCATACTTCTATGATCCCTCTCAAAAAATAAGAACCTTCTAGGCAACTGCCCACACAGCCATTTGGCCATTTTTGTAGAAGCTGAATTCTGTTCCGTTGGAGGCTTCCTTACACCTTCTTGCTGCAGCCTAAGCTCCAAATCCTGGGACCTGGAAAGATACCTACACCCATACTATTTAAATAAAAAAAATATCATGCTTCTAAGTGAATTAATAATAACTCAATAAACCTGATAAATATGCACTGCAAAACACTGTGTGTTTTAAAACTGATTTTTTTAATAATTTTTATCTCCCAAACTAAGATAACTATTCCATCTTCATTGGAATTTTCAGAAAGAACATGCAAGAAATTTGCCAGGAAAACAAATTTCAACCTTTCAGCTCATTTCTATGAAAACTGATTGAATTTCAAAATGGCCACTTTGTTCCAAGATACATTTTTGTTAAAGCAAAAGCTTGCAATGCAGTGCTCAACAACAATTTTTTCTCATAAACTATAAGCATCTAAGTCTTAAAATTTCGGGTGTGTTCCTTTGAAGTATCAAGGCATCGGCAAAAAAATAAATAAATAAATAAATAAATATATCAATCAAATGAGAAATAGTCACCTGCCAAGCATCTGATCAATTGACATGGAATGACCCAATCCTGTTAACCTTCTAAATAATTTTAACAAAACTATCGATGGTAACTATACAATTTGGCAATTATTAATAATAGACATTTGGTAAAGCGTTTAATTAAAAATATATTGAGAGTTATACAAAGAAATTACTTTATCTCAGAATCAAGGATAAAATATATAAACTGATAAAAAAACAGAAACTTCAGGTTAAAATTAAATACAAAGAATGGCAAATTATACAACATTTTTAAGATAATAACATTACAACTCTTCTGTATAAATATTTATTTAGCTAATTTTCAGAAAGAAATTGCGCGTTTTCATTTTCAAGCCAAAAATAAGAAATTGAAAACATGAATATATCCTCTCATCGAACTTATTGTTAAAACTTAGTAATAATACAAAATTAATATTTTTCCAGTAAAGCGAAAAATTATGATTTATAAAGCTTTTGTTGAATCTTTTTTTTGTTATCGACTTGAATGTTGGATACATTTAAATAAAACACAATTAGAGAATATAAATAGATTAATTGAAAAATTGCTAAATCAAATTTTTACTGGCTATAAATTTTATACTAATGAACAAAAAGCAGATGTTAGGATTTTTTATAACATTATGTTTCCTGTTGAAAAACTTATGTATATTATTATTTTGAAAAATTTTTATGCTATGTCAAACAAATTAAAAAATAATGTAAATATACTATATACTAGAAATATTTGGAATTCTCTAATTAGTTTTAATACTCCAAAAAATAATTTTGGCAAAAGAGATATTAATAGATTGTTGTTTAAAGTTTTTTCACAATTAGATTTAGAAATTTTTCATATTAAACATTATAAACATTTAAACAGAGAAATTATAATTAGAATAATAAGTAAAAAAATTATTTGGCAACCTTAAATTTTATTGTAATATTTATTATAATTATTTTAATTTTCTTTTTTGTATAACTGTAATTTGTTAATTTTTAAATAATGTTTTCTGACTTACTACTGTTATATTTATATTTATAAATTACTGTATTTATTACTTTCAGCACCTGCAACACAGGATTTTAGTAAACCTAGTACGACTGTAATTTTAAATTTAGAAATAAATAAATAAATAAATAAATAATAATGCAGTTCATTAACTCTATTGATTTGTTGGAATTAAAATATTGTTTCCCTACATTATTTGTTGTGATTACCAATTTTTCATTTATTTCCATTTATCTTCATTCCTGTTTAAATTTCTTTCTTTAGTGTTTCTTATCAATATACAGTTGAATCGCGATAATTCGACACGCTTGGTAGTCCGACGCCACGTCAGATGACATCACTGAGCTTGCTGAAGACATCTGCCCCGTGACTCAACAGTTTCAGTTTAATTGTTCAGTTTTAATTGAATATGTACTCAATATGTATTGTAACAATATATGTAGTGTAGTACGTACAGTACTGTGTATACATAACTTACAGTTTCTTGCCATAGAAGTCAAAATTCAGTTTTAAAAAATCAACCTTTGGTAATCTGACACCCCCTTGGTCCCGTAATGTTAGATTATCGCGATTCAACTGTACTTTCAATAATTTTCCTTATTTTAGTGTTCTTTTCCATGCTGAAACGTTTTACACTACTATTCTCGACATGACCTAATTTATAACGATGCTCAGCTACTTCTGATTTTTCTGTTCATCTTTTTGTAATGTTCTAATAGTACAGTACATTAATATAATGTTCTTTTTTTATTGTTCTAATAGTACAGTACATTAATATAATGTTCTTTTTTTAATGTTCTAATAGTACAGTAC
>JAFIDM010004315.1:76396222-76422714 GCA_023159025.1 Thereuonema tuberculata
TTTTTTTTTTTTTTTGGTTGAACAGATAGGTTTCTATCGTTTTTTTTTATTTTTTTTGATTGAACAGATCTTGGGCCTCCCCCGAAAATATATTCTATATACGCCACTGCTACATACAATGATATGTTTAAGAATACAGACATAAAAATCGGTTACTCTTTAGATAATAAATTTCGGTTTCCCAAACCTTACTTTAATAATAGACAAACAAAACTAGAAGATGAAAAAGGTTGCGTTTATTTAGTGAAATGTAACAATCAATCATGTTTTTATATAGGAAATTCTGGTAACAAACTTAGTGAGAGGTTTGGTAACCATAAAAGCGCAATAAAAACGGGAAATAAAACGACATCGTTAATCAGTAAACACGTATATGATACTGGCCATTGCGTCACATTCAAAGACTTTCTCATTTTGAAAAAGGAACAAAATAAAATAAAAAGAGAAATCTATGAATCGTACTATATTCACGCGTTAAAACCATATAACACTTGGCTTTCCGATTCGAATTTGAAAAAATATTTTGACAATAATAACTTCCGAAAAAGCATTAATAAAATACAAAAGTCAATACAAGAAAAGATTACTAAAATTTAATGAAGACGAGTCCCCTTAGGAAGTACCATTTCACCCACCTATAGATGATGGTTACTCCCATTAGAGGAAGAAAATATGAATTGTAATTTGATTGGTTGAAAATGGGTTAGTCGCACAGACACCCGAAATATTCCTGCAGGATATGTAATGTATTTTTACAATTTTATTTTGAATGTGTGTTTTTTAAAATTTTTTTATCAAAATTAATTGTATATAATAATTTGTAAATATCCATAAATCTATATTGAAAAGCTGTAAAGGTACACCATCTTTATGTACATAAGTTAATTGTACATAAATTCTACTTTTTTTTGTAAGCTATTAAAATAGCTATGTAGATATGTTTATTATGTATATGAATAAAATAATTTATATTCATATTCGTTTAGATGAATATAAAAGAAATTATTAAACGATAATGACAGCAATATATATATATCATCATAAAATGAATTATCCTTTACAAAGATATACAAATATATATAAAATAAATGTACTTAAATTTTAATTAAATAAATTACAATTACTGTTTCTTTATGTTGAGATTTATCGTTATATTTCCACTTCATGTAATGCAGTCAATCCGTCTACAACTGTAACTAATTTTTTATGTATATTTTTTAAGTTTATACCGGTATCTGTATTATTAATTAACCATTTATTAACTTTTTTAGTTTCAAGCTTTTTGAAATGATCTAATCTTGTTTATACTCATTCTGTTTATGATTTTTTTTTTGAAAACAATAATGTTTTTGAAATAAAAATTTTCCATAGTTATTGTTAACTTTTGGATTTTCCAATTTTATTACATTGTGATCTCTTAGATCATAATTACTCTTCTGATACTTCTCCATTCATAAATCAAGTTATAATAATTCTTTACTATTAAATTATGTAAGGCTTTTGATAAGGTGTCAGTATTTTGTATTTCAACATATCGTTGAATTTTAAATTAACAAGTAATAGAAAGACTTGGTGATTCCTTCTATTTATTTTAATCAAAAAGTAAATAAATTAATTAAATAAAGGAAAAATAAATTAATTGTTAATTCCTTTTTTAAAATCAGTTTTTATTATTAAGTATGTTATGATCTGTTTTTTTTTTTTTTCAATATTCACATTTATGATATTAAATTCTATATATCATACTATATCCGTCTGACTCAAGTTTCATTTCTCCTCCTCACCCCCCCCCATCAATAATGTATTCAACCTCTTTCGAATCTCAAATTGTATTAAAGTCTAAAGTTTTGTGTGATTTTATATTGTCGTTGAAGAAGTTCATGTGTCAATCCACGAGTTGAAATCAGTCTCCGCACATTATTATAGTGTTACGTATAAGAAAAAAAAATACTATGGTTCAAGGTACTCCGTTTCATCAGGTGGTTAATAACAAAATGAAATATTTTTTTTTTTTATAAATAGTTTTTATATATATATATAATTATGTGTGGTGGCTTATTTCAATTACTTATGTATATTTTTTAAAGCAACGATTTATTCAGATTTTTATTTACTTGTTAATTACCATACAATGAATAATGCATATACCAGCCTAGATCTGTGAATAAGGTTCAGTAAACACTTTCAGTTCCAATTTTAAGACCACGAGGTAATGCGTGATGCGTTTTTTTTTTTTTAATTATTAGTAACATTTTAATTTTGAAATGATCCTGTACTCTTCACTAGACGCCAATGAAATTTTGGGATATTATTTACTTTCTAACTTTGTTTGTTAGTAAATGTGCATTTCTTAAAAAAATCCATAGAATATTGTCATTTTTAACTTATTGATGTGATGAAATAATTTAATTTTAGATTTAAATTTTATTTATCATTTAATTTTATATTTGGTAATTTGAGCTCCTATTTTTTTAATTGCCTAGTTAATAATCATAATAATAATAAAAAAAAACTCCTTTTCTGATTTTAAATTTCATCCATTTCGTGTTTTTCAAATATACAACGGACTGAACTTACGATTACATTTTGAAATGAAAACCCAAAAATGAAATATTTTCACATTTTTTATGACACATAATATTCATTACTAAGAGAATGAAGTGATGTACAATTTTTTATTGTTTTTGTATTTTACAATATAACTTTCAAGTAATGTAAAATTTTAAAATCACAAAAAAAAGCCCACTGTAATTTTACTTAATTTATATTTTTTCTTAGAAATTATTGAGATAATATTTTTTATTAACTTCAATTTTCTCTGCACTACGTCATTCTTACATATATATAAAAAAAAAGATTAGTATTTACGTGTCAATCTTTAATGGCATAATCTGCATTGTTTTAGAAAAAAGAAATTCTTTGAGAAAAACAGAAATCCAACAACACAAGAAAACACAGGGTTTGTCACCAACCATTAGCCTCTGGCAAAATTGGGGGAGTTAAATGAACTGGTTTGTAAGATCATAAAAAGAGGGGGAGAACTGCTAAGCTGTTAAGTACTAATCACTTGGGCGGAGCTTTCTTTTAATAGGTCAAAACAGACAGAGTCATCTAGTGAGAGATTTTTGTAAACTGTGTCAAAATTTCCACCTCCTTAACAATGAAAACTCTACGGGTTGTATCCTGGCAGAGGAACCGCCATAATTCGAATGCAATAGCGGCAACAGTGGAAGTTTTATACAAGTTTTCATCTCAGTCACCAGTTGACGCTGCAGATAAAGTCACTGATAACCCGTTACACAATTAACTTCGGGAAAAAATATCGAAGACCTGAAAATTCGTTAATGAAATGAAGATTAAGAACTTGGATTAATCTTTCATTTAAACTATTATTATTAAAAAACAAATCTGTAAAAACAATAAGATATGAAAATACAGTAAAACCTCTCAAATCTGGCCTGGTCCTGAGTAAATTTTTTTTTTATTATTTAATAAATTCATTTTAAAACATTAAAAGAGACATTATAAACGAGATTTTTTTTTTATTTTACAGTACGCCATTGTACTGTATACAATAAATAAGACTACTGTAATTATAAAATACACTTTTTATTTGTATTTTTTTAAATAAACATTTGAGTTCAAAATTATGAAAATGGGGTTAAATTAATTAAACCTGGCATTATGTCTTCACAAAAATTGAGCTATTGAGTTATTTTAAGAACACTCTCGGTAGTCCGGTTTTTCTGTAATCCGGTCTACTGGGCGCCACATTAGGCCGGATTTGAGAGGGTTTACTGTAATATCATTGAGCAGCTATTTCTACTGTTTAAGATAAAGAGTACACAATCTACCAAATTTTAATAATAGAGGTCGTTATTGAAACATCAATCCATAACCAAATTACGTCATAAAAAATTTTTCTTTCATGAACTCAGCTTTCGATGTAGTCTACACTAGCATTGCTAACATCACGTTAGTTTAGCCCCCAGACAATCTTCCATCCATCCATAGTTTTCTGTCCGAAGACAGGTCCAGTTCTATGGAGGTCTCACATGGATCTCCTAGAAACACCTGGGGAAAGATACTGGGGGTGGTTTCCCGTTGCCTGCCCCCAGGACGCCATTAAGGAATGACGTCAGACCGAAGAGAAAGTGAAGAAGAGGCTGGACAACACAGGAAAGGAAATTGAAACAGCCATGCCACTACCTAGATTCGAACCCAGGTACTGGCGCACTGGTCGCCATGGCTGGCCGCCGCCGAGACCGCACGGCCAGACAATCTTATAGTGGTAAAATAAAGGAAAGTACATCCTCGAGGACTGAACATTACTAACGCTCACCAACGCCGCTTGTAAACCAGACCAGACCATGTTGGCATTGGTAACGCCGACCTTCTCAGTGTTGAAAACACTCATGTAGACTGCATCTTTCGCTTTCTAAAGAAATACATGGGATCTGTAAGAGAGATAGCAAAGTGGCATTTTCAATGCTCATGTAGACCAGCACTTAATAATTGACACTATTGCCCTCATTCCTCACAGATGTCACAAATGTCAGTAAATATCAATGTTACCAAATTATGAGTGCCTCGACTTCTAGGTGTGCTGATCCATTTTCATTTGACTGCCCCTAATAGCACTATTTAGGAATATTATAATTGTGCAATTTATTTTTTTTATCTTTTTTAGTTGATTTTTTATGTGAAGCCCATTAGTTTGATTAAATAATTTAAATTGTTTTAAAAAAATTAATGTTAATATCTAAAAACCTTTTTAGTTTATGGAATATGTTAACTTGAAATTAAAATATATATTATATTAAAGTATATATATAAAAAGCCGGACAGTGATATGAAATTTGAAAACCCAATTACAAAGAACAAATCACTGCCCAAAAATCAGATCACTGTTTCTATGGTGATAACACCACGTCATCAGCGGCCTCTGTTGAGAAATTTTGAAATTAATACAAAAACGCAATTATCATTTAATTTACTCTTTTAACATTTTTCTTTTTTTTTATAATTTTCAATGTTATGTCTTGTTTTGTATAGTTTTTTTATATTATATAATTTTTTTATATTTTATTTTATTATTAAAAAAAAATATAAATTAAAAATTAAATTTTTAAATTAAAATTAGATGACAGTTATCAAATCAAACTCATAACTTCCAAAAAAAGGATTTAATCATGAATTGTCATAAGATAACTTAAATGATATTAAATCAACACATCCTACTTTGAAGAATTAAAGTGATTAAATAAAATTATGAATATACTTAATTTTGTATTTTTTATAAATTTGAAATTTAAATTTTTTGTGAAATTGTAAAATAGATGTATTTATAATTTGTCTTTTAAAATTATTATTTAAAAATTCATGTATTAAATAATTTAAATTTTGTAAAAAATCTTCTAATTTAGAATTAATATCTAGATATCTCTTTAGCTCTTGAATAAAAATATTTTTAAATAAATTTAAACTCACATTGCTAGTAAATTTATGAAACCTATTAATTTTAAAAGTAAATAAAAATGTTTTATTAAATAATTTGATATATGGAATTTGTTGATGATAATATATTCTTAAATCTAAAAAGTCAACAAAATCAGCATTATTATTAGTTTGCTGTAATTTAATAATGTTTTCATAAATTTTATTTTTTATATCTGTAATGTCAAAATATATTAAAAATAATTAAATCATCTATATATCTATAAATTTTAAAGTGTAAAGGGGTAGTGTTTCCAAATTGATATTCATATGCCAATAAAAATAAATTAGCAAGAATGCTACTATAATTAACCCCCATATCTATACCTTTAATTTGTGAATATATTTCATTATCAAATTCAATATAATTATTATATAAATTAAATTGAAGAAAATTAAGAAATTAATTAATTGAAATATCAAATAAATTTTTTATATCAAATTCTGAAATTAAAAATTTAATTTAATAATAAAATAAAATATAAAAAAATTATATAATATAAAAAAACTATACAAAACAAGACATAAAATTGAAAATTATAAAAAAGAAGAAAAATGTTAAAAGAGTAAATTAAATGATAATTGCGTTTTTGTATTAATTTCAAAATTTCTCAACAGAGGCCGCTGATGACGTGGTGTTATCACCATAGAAACAGTGATCTGATTTTTGATTTTTGGGCAGTGATTTGTTCTTTGTAATTGGGTTTTCAAATTTCATATCACTGTCCGGCTTTTTATAGGTTTAGTAATATAAGTTAATTTTTATTCTTATATTCTACACTTTCTGAATTCAAAATTGCAAATGATTGATTGAAATCTTTGCTTTATGAAACTCAAAGATGCAGCTTCAAGTATCGTGTATTGGATTTATTTATATATATATGGGCCATTATGGAAGCCACTGTAATAATTTTTTTATCTGCCAAATATGTGGCTGCGCTGCAATTCCAGAATACACTTTTGAAAGCTTGTTGGATGTGCTTCTGATTGGCACAACTAATGTGGTCTGGAAGGAACGTCATGAGAGCAAGTGGAAAATATGTACTGTATTTGGAAATCATCTTTTAATAAGGCAGTGTAGCCAAGGAAAAAAAGGGAACACAGGAATGCTCAATACACATTGCTAACACCCTTCAAAGTAATCTCTCTAAGATTGTCCACTGTAGGTTGCCAGCATTTGGAAAGGTGGAGAATACCATTGGCTGTATGTGACTTCTTGCCGAAACGCCATCAACATTTCATTTTTGTTCACAAGCATTACCCACAAAACTGCAGCTTGTGTTTTGGAATCAAATCAAAGTTGCATGGGATTCTGGTCTGGCGAATACGAAGGATGTTCCAAGACTTTCCACCCCATTGATGTAACAAAGCCTGTGAAGGAGCTGCTGTGTGATATGGGGCATTATCGTGAAGAATGATGACTTTGGACAGCAGTTCAGCACAGCAGAGATTACTTTGGGTGTGTTAGCAATGTGTATTGAGCATTCCTGTGTTCCTTTTCTGCCTTGGCTACATTGCATTGCCTTATTAAACGATAATTTCCAAATATGTATTTTCCATTTGTTCCCATGACATTCCTTCACTGACCCAAACCATGTTAGTGGTGCCAATCAGAAGCACATCCAATAAGCTTTGAAACGTGTATTCTGGAATTGCAGTTGTGCCGCATGTTTGACAGATAAAAAATAGTTGCCATGACTTCCATAACTGCCCATGTATTTATAGTAGATTAGCCTCAGTCTTATGGCTTATTTTTTGGGATGGAGGTTCTATCTTAATTTCATTTCACTATATTGAATATACTATATATAGGTTAATTACAAACTTTTGTAGCGAATCTGGTTAGCAAGTTCTTTAATGACTATTTGGAGATGGGTGGAAATTTTTCTTTATTTTTGCCAAAGGTGCTCTGTGTAAGTTTGATTTATGATTCAGTTCCATTTATATCAATTAGCAGTCTGTGATATATGTAACTAATGACTTCCTCCAACTGTACATTACCTATTTCTTTGTTATGCTTTTTCAATCTTCATTTAACAAGACAATCCAATTTTAATTTTTGTCAGTTTGGTAATCATCAAAAGCAAATTTGATGAATCTTGAATTTTAAAATATTTTGCTGAAACATACATTAATCCAAATACATCAATAAGGAAATGTAGATGATTTTATTTTGAAATTATAACAGATATCTTTCCCTTGTCAATTAACCTTATAAGCTTACATATTTCCTTATTTTTCTTTTAATAATATTTTTTTTTTTTTAGTAATCTGTAAAAATACATAATTTAAGGCCAAGCATTGCTATCAATTCCATCTTTTGTTCTATTACTTATTTTTCATCTCTTAAATAGGCTATGTTTTCAATATCTGATAAGCCTCCGAAGTAGTGCTAGAAGAGAGAGCTGTTAAATAGCCAGTAGTAGGACTAACAAGTAAATAATGCTGATAATTAATCTTAGTAATAAAAAGTTCTTAACACCAATAACATTAATACAATTAATAGGAAAATAATTCTCTGCTTTATTTGCTAATCCTTTATTAATAGCAACATATCAGGAAATTTAGAACACAAACTTCTTTAAATTTATAATAATGTCCCTAATATCACCTTGTCCTATGAAATCAAAATAATTTTAGATTTACTTTGTGGCACTGTATTTATCTGATTATTTGTTCTGGTTTTACATCATTTGTGAAGAAGTGACATCCCAGACAGCTGTTTCACACTCAATTGGTGAGCATCAGTTGAGAGTAGTCACTGTAAACACCCAAGGTCTAAATACATAAGTGTTTCTTAAAATGCATATAAAAAAATTCTTTGAGGCTGCCACAGGGCAGCACAAGAATTTCCTTTATTTTTAATGTATATTTTGTTTTTAGTTTAGATTGTGGAGCTGCCATATTTTGTCCTACTACCATCAGTTGCTACTGTGAACTTAATTTTTCCATGAATAATTGTTTTAGGAATTGGTTTTTAGGCTATCACAGAATTGATTGAGAATCACTCATGGGCTATCTGAGGTTTGCTATTTTTGGGTATTTAATTCTAAGCCATGACAGAATTCATTCATTTATGTAGTTTCAGATGTAGGTACTTTTATGATGTTGTAATTTTAGAATTTTTGGTAAAAAACAAATAAGAACTTTTGTGGGATTAGTGATGTTGGCATCCGAATGATACCATAAACATTCGTGAGATTATCAACTGATTGTTTTTAATTATTCCTTAAATTTAAATTTTAACAATCTGTGATCATGTGATTTCAAGTTTTAAGCCTTTATAGAAAATGATTATACAGTGAAACCTCCACTAACAGACACTCCCGAAAAGTGGACACCCCTCAATAGCTGCCAATTTTGCAATCCCCAGTCCCGTAATATAGACGTTTCCATGTATTGACCTCCGATTAGCGGACACTCTCAATAACGGACAACATTCTACAGAAAATGAACGATCTTGGATTACATTTCCAACGATCACTACAAAAGTCACACCTCAGAACGGTACTAATCAGACTGATCAGTCTGTATTAAATACTGAAATTATCGAATTAATTAAAGAAATTGAAAGCACTGCAAACCCAGACAATTTCATCACGATTGACGACGAACTCTACCCAGAAACAATTGGTGATTTGAAGGATTATATTTCCCTACACAGAGAGGAAATGGAACTTAATGAAGATGAGGGGGATTGGACCAAAACGAACAAAGAGTCGTGTGAAATTAGGGACTTTACTAGTGCAATTAGATACGCTGAACAGTTGCAAAAATTTTGGTTAAACCGGAGAATAGGGTACAAGTTAATCGCAGTGTTCGGAAGGATGCATCGTTGAAGGATGGTTAACCACTTGGTGACCGCTAGTTGCAGTGGCCTAAGTGGATTCCTGAGTTGTTTTAATGCTTGGAATTATCGTAAAAGGCTTGTTCTTTGTTTAGTTTTCCAGTATAATGGTTTGTATACACCTAATTTACCGTGGTGGCCCCTTTTAGCAAGAGGCAGAAGCGGCCATCCAAAAAAGATCGTCGAAGGCTTGTACCCTATTCTCCAGTTTCACCAAAAAATTTTTGTAAATAAAGACGATTCCGAGGGATTAAAATTAATTACAGGTGTAAAACTTCATGTTGAGAAACAAACTTGTGATGGAAAAAAAAATCAAATATTGTTGTCGGATTTTTTTCAAATACCTTTAACTGAGGTACGTACGTTTATTATTTTTTTGTTTGCTTATTATGTACTTATACTATTATTCTTTTTAATGAAACTGTATTTTCCCTAAAATTTCAAAATTTTATGTGATGGCCCTCCCTAATAGCAGATACCTCCCAATAGCGGACAAAATATGCTGGTCCACAAGTATCCGCTATTCAGAGGCTTCACTGTATTAGTAAACGATAGCTGGGGTTAACTATTTTATAATTATCAATAGTAATTTTTTCTCAAAATTTCATCAATATTTATTCATTGAAGATCTACAAAAATGCACATTTTTTATTTAAGATTCAGAACTCTGAATAATTTCACTTAAAGAATGAAATGAGCAAAAATAATGACACAAAATACCTGTTTATGCTTAATAAATACACTTTATTTATATACAGTTACAACAGCAAGTTCAACTTGCTTGATAACGTTGATATAGAAGCAATTTTTACTTTACATAATGAGAATATTGGCACTATTACAAAATATTAAATATTACAAAATAGATATCTAGGACTTTTTTTTTTATAAAAAATGTACATCTTATACATCTTTCTGTATCAGAATATTTAATGTTGTTAGGTTTTTTTTTCAATCATTGTTTCAAAAATTTTTGTCTCCTTCGAAAGGTAAAGAATGAATGGAGGTGAAAACCTACTAATATTTCAAAGTCAACTTTATATCAGGATTTACGATACTAACAAATCGTAATTTGACTGTGTTACAATAAATATGGCAAAGAAAAAACCAGAACAATGGAAGAAAAGATTACACTTGCAATTCATGATAGCTCTTCCTAAATACTTATTTTTCAACTCACAATTACTGATATCTAGTAGTGCACAAATTGGAAATCCCTTAACTATTACCAGCTTCTGTTTATGTACTGTACCACATATTGTTTTATTCCTACAATTGCTCTTTCTCAAATGGTTTGAAAACTTACTAGGAAACCTCTTAAAACATAAAAATTACCTGTAGGATTAATAGGAAGGAGAATTAAATGATCAAAAGTGCAGAATCCAAATGGAACAATCATACAAAAATAGGAAATTTGAATTTCAATGAAAGTTTACATTGAAAAATTATTTAGATGTAATATTATTACAAAAGTAATTAGAATCGATATAAAAAACTAAAGTTAATAAAACAATCCACATCTGTTTCAATATGAAATTCACATGATTCTAGGAAATTTTTGGGAACATCTGAAAATTCCTTGAATAAAAGTTCATTGTTATTTGTAGTAAATCCACTAAATTTTTGTTGAAGTAATAAATAACATTTGCTGGGTTAACTGACATTGTTTTGGTTAGGTTTTTACATAATTAAAAGTAAAAATTCTACTTAAATCAATGAAATACAAAACAAAGGTACTTTCTATCAATTGTAATTCAGAGCCATCGGTTAGTTTTAACAGCTACAAATGCTCAATATTGACTACTTTCACTTGCACTTAAGATTTAACTAATGAATCCTATAAAGTTTCACTAGAATTATTCATTTTCATTGTTCGAGAGGTTTCCACATTAGTGCTGTTTTGAATTTGAGATATAAACTGAAAAAAAAATATCTGACTGCGTAATTACTTTAACAAACAAATAATTTTGTAATAAATATTTATTTATTTGACCAATCAGCTTTGATGCAGGAAATTTGATAAAATTGGAGAAACCTCTTTTGCCTTTCCTCTGTAAGACATCTTATTCATTTTTTCTGTTATCCAGTCAAATCTATTCCCTTGTATGTATATTAATGATATAAAGATTATAGGGATTAAAACAAATATGCTACAAACTTGGACTTTACTTTGTTAACAGAACACACTATAGAATTATTCCTCATTCTTGTATTATAATAGCTTTTGTAATAATATATCTAAGTACTGAACAAATAAAAAAACCTTGTATCAATGTCAACAACCAGATCTTGAGTATCTACCTCTAGTAATACAAGACATATTTTCAACCTCAAATATATAATAATATATTATATATTAACAAAGAAATTACATAATATGGTTGGGAGTAAAAACACTCGTTTTAAGAAATGTTTTCACATTTTTTTTTTTTTAATCTATAGCAGGGGAACATGGACAGACATGCTGTAGCCCTGGATTACTATTTAAATTATATTTCTCAATAGTTTCTTTCCTTTCCACAACTCAATTGATGATATTATCAATAGGATAAAATATTTTATCAGTGGCTGATTTCTTGACCTATCTCGAATTTATCTTTTTTTTTCTCCCAAGGGTAAACATATATGTTTATTTCAGCCTGTCAAAATTAATTTTCCACAAAGGATTTTTGAAAAAATCACAGTGTGACAAAAAAAAAAAAAAAAAGCAGTTTAATTATGTTTATTTTTAATAGACAAATGATTCTACAACAAATTTTAATTTTCTGAAATATATTTCAAAATAACTGTCACAACTGTTTTCAAAGCTAACAGGTGAAATGGATTTTATGGCCAAACAATCTAAGAACACATGCTTTGTTACAAATACTGAAAACTAAATAGTTACATTACCTCTAAATAAAATTCAAAATCATAAAAAAATGATACATTTCTTGTTTTCTTAAAGCCATTTATGCCACACTTAAAAATAATTATCATTCTAAATTTAAGTTGTAAATTAGATGAACTTTCAAACAGAATCATCTCGGCTACAGAATGTAATTTCTTAAGTTTTCTAAGTCCATTTCACATCTTAAAAAGTGATCAAAACGAGATGAATTCAGATAAGCAAATCAGAATATATATGAATTTATTTAATACCTATGATAATAATACTCAAACTAAATGAATGGTTTTCTTGTTTTATTTATTTTGCATGTTCTCCATTTCTTTCATTGTATCATAAAATATTTATTTATAAAAGCTTTCAATTCTAATCATGTTATAATGAATTTCCTTAAGTCATGTTTTTTATCTCCTTACTAAACAAAATCACAAACACTTAGCCCTAATTGAATAATATAAAAAGTTTCCAATTAATAGAAAACAGTTCACTTAATCCTTGTCTATTTCTATTGTCTTAGTAGATCTCTGTTGCAATGATCACAGAGAGGAACTAGTTCCAATTTAGGTATTTCTTTTGAGCAATACTTCACAGTGAATGTGATCATGGTAACAAGACGTTCGTGGATATAATTAGCAAATATTAAACTGAACAATGTCAGAACTGTGGGAGAAAGACAAGTTCTCTTCTCCAGTTTTCAATGAATTTGAAGTATACACTAGCTTTCAAGATTTATTTGCAATGAAATAGTTAATGTAATTTGAAATCAACATTCCTTTGTAAAATTGAAACAAACATTTGGAATGGTCAAAAACTGCTTGTTTGTTTGTTATTTTTTTTGTTTTTTTCAAAATTACCTATTACAACTATATGATTAACGAGATTAAGGACACTCAATAAAAATTAGCACTTTTATAAAATGATAAGCAACTGGATTTTTTTTTAATTTAATTAAAATAGCTAACTTTAATTAAAAATTTTAGAATATAACGGGGTTTTTTTTTTTTCCCTTAACATCTCCTTTAACTGCAAGCAAATAGTTTGATTCATAACAAAGATGATTTTTTTTTCAAAGCCCTTTTGAAGTTAACTCCAGCATATATCATTTTAGATAAGTTTAAGAATATATATATTAATTTCAAATCTGAGCTTAAAACGTTGGAATTCAAAATTAACAGTTCCAAATTTTGGAATAAAGCCTAAAAAAAAGCTTAACAGACAAAAAGAACGGTAGAACAAAGTCATTGAAGGCTTTAAAGAGATTAACACCAAATTTGTTTAATTGCTTTTAGAATCAAAACAGATTAGAATCCATTGGGAAGAAACTTTTTTGAGGAAGATTTTAGAGAACTGAAAATGCGTAAATTACAAGTAATAAATAATAAAAACAGGTTAACTGTAAAAATCAATTCCTTATGACTTGGATTCATTACTTTAAATAAAAGTTTGTCTTTGCTTCCAGTGGAAGCTGATTGTCATCATTTGAACTTTTCCTAAGACAACATCAGTTTATGATTACATTTACACATTATAAAAAAAGGTTCTAGTTTGAGGATGAAACCTTTAATAGCAGCTTCTCTACTGTAATTAGATGAACTTTCTGAATAACGTCAACCCTATAGACTAGCTGGACTCAAAAAGCAATTTCTAGACTTTTAGAATAAGCATTGTAACTGATAATTTCTATAAAACAAAATAAAAAGTACTTATAAGAGGAAGCCAGATAAAAGTCAGAATAATACACTTATTATCGAAAAATCAAAATTCAACCAAAAATTTTTTGGTCCATTTTTCAATGGCCTACATATTTTACTCATTTGTTTTCAGCTATAATTTTCTAAAGCTTGCACCGATAAATGCCTGTGTTTACATCAACATCAATTTTAAAGATCTGCTAATTTTTTTTGTCACATTAATTATTATTTAATTAGTTCTTTTCTTAAAACATTATCTTTTATTGTTATTTTGTGGAATTAAATTGTTCTGCTTTTTCTCTTATTTATAATAAGAATTGATCCTTGTTTAACATTTTTGTTATTCTGAGACAGGCCTGAAGTGAAAATGACTGGTTTTATATAATGTTTATTATGCATCTGTTATAAGTAATCATTTTTATTTTTAAATGAACTTTTTTGTATTAGAGAGTTCAGTAATATACTTAGATGCTCATTAATTTTTAATCTTAAAAACTTATTTTTTTTTAAAACTGCAAATATTTTTCCTTTTTGTTTAACTTCATCAGTCTCCAAGATTAAAGAAAATAAATCTTGTCATAATTTGATAGGGGATTGTTTTATTTTACTCATGATGGTGTCTTCACTATTTATTTTTCTTTTGCTAGTAAGAAACCCATATAGCCTTTATTTAATTATGTATTCACAAGATAATTCAGCTTTTCTCTAACATTAGTTAAAAATATCTAATTCAAAAGCCACAGTAGTTAGAAAGTAGCTCTCTTGTTAGTTGAAAGAATTTTAAGACATCCTTATTCCTATCCAAACACTGATTATTTTTCAACTTTCTGCAATTGGAAGTACTTTCTGTTATAAAGGTCTAGATTTGAGCAATTACCAAACTGCAAGTGGAAAGATAACGGTTGTGTGCAAAATGAAGAAATCTAGTGTTTTGGACCTGTTTTTTGTTTGAAAAACCATCCTTTTGTTTGTAACAATCCACCCTCTTCCAGAAAAAGGATACAACTTTTATTTTGATTGAATAGTTAGGATCATCTGACCTTATCCTATTCCTAATTCCTCTAAAATTTGATGCAAAAATGAGAAAAGGTATTATATTCCAACTAGAAGGGAAAAATGCAGAGGATATCTCTTTGATCCTTTTTCTAACAGGCAAACCATACTTGAAATCAAGAAAATGGATTTCATGTGAAGAAAGAAAAAAAAAATTGCATGAAAATATCTCACCAGAAGAGAAAAATATCTCTTCAGAAGAGGATAAATTCTTTAACATTAACATCAAATATCTTTCATATGTTTCAAGCTATGGTATCACAAATATTAAATCTTAAATATTAGTGATACCATTTCATTTTCTTTTTTTTTTTCTACTTTCTTTTTTAATTTTACAAAGCAATTAAAACACTTGTCATGCAGCAAAGATCAAACTTTACTTAATTTTAGTAAAAAATAAATAAAAATATGAAATAATCCTATATCTCAGATTAATTTTTCATCAAAAAAATCCAGTTAAAGAAATGTGGTTAAAACAATTTTTTAGAGAAAACATAATTGCAGCTTTACAACTATGTAGCTAACAAACAATAGATAATAAAATAGAAAAGAAAAAAGGACTAAACAGATACAAGGCAGTTTACTTTCATTTCTAAATATTTTTCATTTTTATAAGTGGCAAATAAAACTACATAGTTGTTATTCCCTCGGCATTAGTAATTGCCCCAAAATAACTTTTCCTTGATTTGTAGCTAAGTAAATTTGCCAACTCTGCTAAAGGAATGTACCATTAAAATCTTGTAGGGTAAGTAATGCTTTAAAAAAACCAAACTACATTCAGATAATATTTTTTCATTAAAGTAATTTTAATAGTAATAGTGAAATTTTTAATGTTTATAAATGAGAAGAAAGTCGTGCTTAAATGATTAAAAAAAAAAAAAGAGCTAATTTTAGTGCCATAGAAATCCTTGTGACAGTCAGTGTTCCTAATAATGAAATCAAATTCATTCTATGACTTCAAATTCATTTTACAGAATCAATCAGTAGAATTTAAAACAGTTTTCTTTGAATATATCCTTACTAATTTATTACTTTTTTCATTTCTTATTTTAAAATTAACTGATTTCAAACATTCAAAGTCAAATTGAAATTATTACAAAGTTAGTAATCGGTAGTAATGTTCAAGAATAGAAACTTCTTTAACTGTAAATTGTTTAAGAGCAACTAAAGATAGCATTAGAGTAAATAAAAATAATGTTGTATGATACTCAGACTTTCCATTCAACAATGTATCTGCAGTTAAACTTCAGTTTCCAACTGTACTGTACTGCCCTCAAGTACGATAGGATTTTTAAAAATTTTGATAATGAAGTAAAACTATTTTTTGTTCTTTAAACCAAACGTATTATTCTTTCAACTGACTACTCAGTTGTTAGTTCATAAATATTTATTAAGTTGTTTGAACCTAACTAATCGTAAATGGAATTGTTAGGTATTTCTTTTGACCTACAGTACCATGGAGCAATTTATGAGACACTAAGGGTGTCATGAACTTTGGGAGCCTCTGTCTTAGAAGAAGATTAAGAAGCAGTAATTGTCAGTCTCAAAGAAGAAGAAAAAAGTATAAAATGCAAATCTGGAATTAACAAAGAAAATCAGAAAAAGGTGTTATAAGAATGTTTTTAAGATTGGAAGAAATATATATGAGGATTTTAATGTCATCTAAACAACCATAATTACAGTAAAATATTAGGCAACTGATTCCTTATATCACTGATTTGCTAAAGAGAAATTAAAGATCATAACTTAAAAAAACAAATAACTAAACAAACTGGCATTTTAAATACACCAATATTATCAGGACTGAAAAAAAAAATCAAAAGTTTTAAAACTGCTTTTTTGCTTTTGTTTACGTAATTACCATATTATTGTGATACAGATATTTATTAGTTCCTTTCCTCTTAAATATAGAGAGAGGATTTGACATAACATTAAAAGAAATAAATAAAAAAATTGCTGACAGATGATTCTAAGAAAATGATTGTTTAACAAACAAGGGATTGTTACAAATTGTGTAAAAATTACTCCTTTTATTTTTAAACCCAATTGTTATTTCCATAACAAATGTACTTTCAATTTTGAGATAATAAATTGATAAGAATACGAAAGACAATCTTCCCATAAATACAGTTTTGATTAAAATTTATTATAAATAAAAACTTATAGCATCTTAATAATATTTAAAAGTTAACAATAATGTCTTAAACAACTTCAATATGTAAATAGTTGTTTATAAATGAAAATAAGACCAATGATTCCTATCGATATCACCAAGAAAAAGAACTGATGAAAATTGTCTTACAAAACATTTCTTATATTTAGTTTTCAGTCTCATCAATTCAGTTTCTGTAAGTGTTCCTGTTTGTTTAAAAAAAACTACCAAAATAAATAAAAGTTATGATAATTCCATCGATAATGTCCAAATACCATCACTGATCTTGGTGTCTTCTAAATTAACTCAATTAATAAAATTTCCAGGGGCTTTTTAATTTTGTAACTACAAACTACGTCTTTTTTTTTAATAACAATATCAAATTTACAAATATGAAATCCTACAACTGTTGTCATTTCAAAAGTCAATCCTACTTCAAATTTAACAAAAATGAATGGTGGGGAAAAAACTGCATTCGCAAATGGAATGAATTCGTGACCATGATATCCACAGTCAGCTCACATGACTAGACCTCACTTTCATCACGGATGAAATAGTAAAAATTAACTTACTGGACAATTTACACTGTTTGAGGATTCTGAGGGGGAGGTTTTGCCATATTACTGAATACCTGAAAAGACAAATAGTCATATTTAAAAAAATACCTAATTAAATCTAATGTTTTTTCACTAAATATCTAATTCTAGTTCCTTAATAAGATTCATCAATTATCATCATAATTGTGAGATAAACAATTAGATGATAAAATATCAAAAACATCTTTTATAGAATTATTCTACAGTCTATGTTAGCATTAAACTAACTTCATTATTTCTCCAAAAGTTAGAAGCGATTCTCTACATGATAAAGAGATTTTGATGTCAAGATCTGATCTCCTTCATCATTTCAATTGGATTTTTTTATTTTTTATTCTAGTTCAGTTTTATTATTATTATTGTTGTTGTTTGCTAAATTTTGACTGGTGGTTATGATATAACCCCTCATCAGAGTTTTCTTTCTCAAGATGAAGGTCTACCTTCAATGGTTTATAATGAACTGGGTTCCCATGTAGAAATTTGCAAACGACATGTACTTAGGAGAGTAGCGTTTTGCATTTGACTGATTATGTTCAGATGCAAAGTCAGTAGGTTAAAGCTATGAGGAAGATTCTTAGGATTAGAACAGTTCCTGAAACAATGATTGGGATATTGTGAACTTTTTCTTATATGCCGTTGTTTTTTAATTTAAATTCTTGTTTGAGTTCTGCTAGGGTAGTTTATGATAAGAGATTGCAGGTTATTATTGTGAATCTTTGATCGGTCACTCTCTGTTCTGTGACAATCATATTTTGGAAAATTTTAGTAAATTCAGTAAGGAGCTGTTGTCTATAGTTTATGAAGTTGGTTTTCAGATTAGTTACAGGGAGTTGAGGCAGATAACTGTGTGTCTTTTCTCACCTGTAGTTTTAAGAAACTCCCTTACCTGCACCACTTATTGTGGTCTATATGCTTCCCCTGATTCCAAATGATGGCCCTGCAATGTAGTTTTCACTGAAGAAAACTTCTGTTCAGTTGTTGTTGTAGAATATTGGATCAAACATCACAGCAACTTTCCATAGGTCATCTACAGATCGAGGACGACGATTACCGATGCCCCATTTTAATAGTCCAAATCCACAGAAGTCCATAGCAGATATATCAGGGGACATAACAGGCATCGAAGTAAAGGGATCATCCTCTGTTTCTCTCTCCTTCCTCTGATAGTATTCTAATGACGAATGGGAAGTATGACTGAAAGCCTTACCCATATGGATGTGCGCTTTTCTCTATATTGCTTGACGAAATCCGATCGTCCTTATCAGCCCCTTTGATGGTAAAAAAATTGCTCTTGGCTTGTTGGTGTCATCGAGATACACTCATGTCTCATCTAAGGATACAACCCACTTCCATTTGTCGCCAGTCAGGTACCTCTCATAAAGCTTACTACTGTTCATGAAATGTTCACTGATATGAATCAGGTGAAGCTTGTGTCAACAGGCTTTATGACGACATTCCATATGCAGATTCTCCCTGATGACTCTTCCAATGGTAAGCTGTGACCTTTGCAACCTGCTTGGGATTCATCGTTGCATTGGAAGGTTTTCTTTTGTTACCATTTGGTGCACACGTCTGATTGTCTATGGGAGCTGTGATGTTTCACTGATGTTTTACAAGGCTGGCAATTCCTTATAGTCAAGTCACACAGATGAAGTTTCTGTCTGAGTTTTTATGAGACACTATTAACTGAGGAATGTTATCGTGTGATTTGCTTCACTCTGTGTTTTCTGTGGCATAACTGGAAAAGACCAAATCTCAGAGAAGAAGTTTCTCTGTTAGTTTTTATCAGACTCACTAATACTGGATATATGTTAACGTGTGATTTTCTTCTCTTTGTTTTCAGTGGTAGAACTGGAATGGGGAGAATCCTATTTTTCTGTCTGTTCTCATTAACAACAACCAATCTTGCACTTCCGTAGTGATGACATCACTCGATGACAACACAGTATGTGCCATTTTAAAAATGACATGGAGCAGAAAAGCTGTTGAAACTTTAATTGATTGTTTAATTAAATCAATTAATTTAATTAAAACTTACTCTCTAATTTGAGTTTATTAATTTTTCTTACAAAATTTTCATAAGGACCTGTGAATTCTGAGATATCGCCAAAATGCTGGATCTCATTGTAATTAATTCTTTTTCTATAAAAAGCAGAACCAATCATGCACAGTAGGGTCATTTTCACAAAAAGGGTCAAATAACTGTAAAGACATTGTCAAGTAAATAGCACTGAAATCAGTATCCTTGGTGCCAAGAATGAAGTTTCCAGTTAAGCATTGTTATAAAATGAAAAAATGGGAAACATTGTTTTACTTTGTTAGAGAGTAATAACAATGGGAAAAAATGTTATGTATAAAAAATGTCCACTCCGTTAAGTGTCTTTTTTTAAAAATTGGAATTTCAACACAATGCAACACCAAAGCAAATAAAATTAAAAAAGAATCTTAGGGATAGTTTGAGTCAATTATGTTCAAGGATTGATTTTATTACTCCCGAACCACTATGCAACAAAATTAAATAGAAATAGTTTCAAAACAAGGGTTGTTCACAATTTTGGTTTTCAGATGTCTTTTCCGTTATGCAGAAATGTGTTGTAAATTTATTCAGAATACGGAGATTGTAGTTAGGTGGCACCACTACTATCCAGAAGCCCATGCAGCTGTCATCCATTTTGGCTTGTTTCAGAGGATTTCCAATCTGACACAAAACCAACTTTCCAACAAGTAAGTTTTCGTGTCTGGATGTCACACTAATAGATAGTCTTTACTGTTAATGCTTTAGAGCAAACTCTGAGAGTAGTTTTAAGTGAAACTACAGCTTAATTTATAGTAATACAGCATAGATTTGTCTTCACCTAGGGTGGGGCCATGTGCTTCATGTAAATATCTGTTAAAACAATGTAGTGTGTCTTTACCGTTATCATAATAGTAAAGACATTATGTCTTTACCGTAGCACGGACTTATATCGGTAAAGAGAAATTTGTATTAACTGATCGTACAACTTTATTATAATGTTACCTCAGTTTATATCAAAATTATAAACACAAACAGAAATAAAATTATGGTTTTCCATCAAGACAGAATATTTCGTTTTTTTGTGTTGTCCATTATTTGTATAGATCTATTTACTTGAGTTGTCTGGACGCTGATACAAAAAATGAATACGCACTCTTTAACAATAACTCTTAACAATATTTGTGATATTACGACTTAAGGTCTTCTTGTATAACTGCTGTTTCTTTTTAATAAAATCGTGAAATAAACGTTGCTGCTATCTTTCCTGTTAATAAGGTAACGGCAAAGACAAGTCAGTTTAAATTCATTATTTTATTTGGTCTAAAATAATAAACATCCAGCATAGCCTTGTGCATGACGATACTTAGTCATATAAATCATGCTTTTTTTGTGTTCTTAAACAGAAGATTACAACATGTTTTTTCAAATTCTGTCTTTACCGTCATTTGACCCTTTTTGTGAAAATGACCCAGTATTCCTTCCCGTTTCATTTCTCGTCCCAATGGAACTCAATTTATTTCAGTGGCAGAAACACAAGAAAAGTAACACAGAAACTTCTTCCGCGTGATTTAGCCTTAATAAAGTTTGATGACCGCATGCCATCGATCCGGTGAAGAAAGAATGGCGCCAAAACATTGGTTCTTTAGATAAAAAAAAAAAGCAACCCCATCGCATAAAGCATTCCTTCCCTTTTCTCTGATCGTCTGAACACTACTCAATTTATTTCAGTGGCAGAAACACAAGGCATTAAACAAAGGCAGTAAACTCACACACAAACATCCTCTGCGTGACTTGGCCTTTACTTTATGTAACACTTTCCGCACACTGCTGGCTGAAATGGTTAAGCTATACTCCTTATACTAGCGAACAATGACAGACTGACTACAATTTGAATCAGAAAGACCAGAAATGTAACCTTCCCAGAAACAGTTAACTTTCACAGCCATTTACAACAAAAAATTACTGCAAATACCGAATTAGATTGTGGTGATCTTGTTTGCAGCTTTAACATGCATTTCAACCAGTTCCATTATGTTGCACGCAGGGAGTTCATGAATGAATTAGTGCACTGTTATCTGCCTCCATATATGATAGTAGACACACTTTATAGTGATAATCATTTCACAGTTTAATGCTCTTGTGGCTTGCCTGCGTTTGTTGTCTCCACTAAAGCTGCCGCTCATGAAGAAATACTTGGAGCAGGTTGAGAGATAGCCTTGGTTTGGGGTGAAGACTGCAGCATACTTATCACATTAGATCCTCTGCCTAAAACTCATGAGCGAGTGACTTATCTTGCATCACACTCAATGCAGTATTTGGATTGGTATTTGGCTTCATCTATAAAGGAAGGCCTCTTTTAGTCGCCTATTACAAGCAGGGATTACTTTGGTAGTATTCTAACCTGCTACCTCGAAGTGTTGTTATAATTATTAATACTGAGTTTGAGCAACTTTCTCAGTTAAAAAACAAATAAAGTAGGAATCATTAACCATATCCCAGGATTTATTTTAGCAGAATATGTTTGGAAGTTAATGGAGTTATAGCTGAAAACTGAGAACTTTATTAAAATTGCAAGTGATGGTATTTATTTAATTTTTTTAATTCTGGCTATTACATGAGGATCTAGTTCATAACAGCCGAAGGAAATGATTATGATAAATAATAATAATAATTATTATTATTATTATTATTACTATTATTATTATAACAAGTATTATGTATGAAGATTAGCATGCAAGCCTAAAATTTCAAAAAGTTGCCCATTTGGTCAAATAATAAATGATAAAAATACAGTCCAACAGCTTCAACAACCATCCTATAGTCAAAATGAGAACATACACAAAATGTGACATAAACAAATAGCAAAAGAATTAAAATTTGTGTATTTTATTTATTTATCTTTTTGCTGTTTGTGAATGTCACAGCTGATGCTTGTCCTCGTTACTGAATCGTAGTTGAAACTGTCAATTTTTGAACTATATTTTTATCACTCATTATTTGATCATATACACAACCTTTTTATACATTTCAAATATTATTAACATGATTATGACAGTAATAACAAATATAGTCTCGAAAATCTTATAAAAGCTATCACACCTGGTTAGTGTGATTCATATATTTGGTGATTTTGTAACAGACAATTAAGAGTTAAGATTCGCACTGCATTATTACTATATTTATATATATATATATATATTTTAATGAGATATTTTAAAATAAGAAATCATACTGTATCCTTTTTTTGAGGCAAGCAATACAATAGGCAAAGCTCCTGTAATCTACAGCTAAACAGTAAGACCCTTCCCTTACCAGTCTTCCATTTACCCATTTTTAACCAAACCTCTCCTGGGGTTTGAACCTGTCACCACTAGTCTACAACTGTATCTTGCCATTTGAGCTGATGGAGGTAACTCCTTTTTGTAATAAGTTAGTAATGTTTACGTATTTTTATAAAATATGATGATTTTATTCATTCAAGTAAATCATTTAAATAGTAAAAATTATGAAGAAATTTTTCCTACATGTTTCTTTTCATATCAGTAATAATAAAACTTACCAAATAAAATTAACTGTAGTTCTAAGATAAATAAAAAAAAAAAAGAAAAGAAAATAAGGATATTTTTGAATACCAATAATATTTTATCATAAGCATATATCAGAAGATTCATCTTAACAGAATACTCACATTTCGAAATACCTGTTGCTGAAAAAAATTAGAAGCTGCATTTGAAATGGTCTGTTTCTTTCCTATTCTACATTTGATGTAACCATAGAGATTGGCTCCATTGAGTGCAAGGCCAATACAAACTACCATCTAAGGATTCAAGAAACAAGCAGATTTAAAATACTGTATGACTACCTAATGTACCTTCTCAAATTGTAACAACTTTCTAAAGAGAATTAATTAATTGTAAGACTTTATACATTTGTTGATCATAAAATAAAAATTTGTTTTATATTTTTTTGTGTTTCCCGAAATTATTTTTTCTTCCTAACAAAACTTTAAAAGATGAACTAAATTACCATTTTTAATCATATCATCATAGCAATATTATTTTTCTTCTAAGAATGAACACGTCAATAACTATGCAAGGTCAGAAAAACAATACAAAAAAATTAAAATCAATGTAGGTCATCTGAATTATCAAATGAAAGGGGAAAAAAATATCTACAGGTTAATAACAATAAATGATTTTTTTTTTTTTGCAATAAATTTAAATCATTCTATTAATAAGAAGATTTAACATGGGTTGATAAAATAAGAGGGTTTTATTTTCACCCTCTTGACTTTAAAATTTACTATTGAATTAAGATTTTTAAACAAGAAAATTGGAAAAAAAGGGCAGCATAAGAATAAATAAATTCCCTTTCAGGTTTAATTATCAGAGGGAATCGAGAACGGCCGTTTCGTCCTGCAAGGGACTCATCAGCCCAATCCGCCCTCCCCGATAAAGGCTTTAAAATCAACCACATGAAGCACTGTTTGATTTGGAAGAACAAGAACAAATAACAGAAATCTATCACTAAAAACAATAACTACAGAAGACAGACTTCTGTATTTCAATAAAGCAAAATAATGACGGAAACTAGAACTGTGTGATTTGGCCTTTATAACAATATTGTTCCACATGGTAAAGATACATGTAACAGAAATGGAAAAAGATTTACAGATTTTGTTATGCATAACAATCTTAAAATCATGAATACCTTATGTGGACATAAAGATAACCTGGCTAGTCAGAGTACAAAGATCCATAACTGTTTATATTATAGGTAATAAAAAATTAGGTATGGTGCTAGATATTATCAAAGACATAAAATTAAATTTGATCATTATTTGGTTGTAGCACCTATTAGAAGCACCAATTAGAATTCCTCTAAGGTGGTTTAATAAAACAAAACAAAATTGCCAACAGAAATGAGTTATAAAGTAAAACACTTACAAGGAATGAGAAGGCTTAACGTGCGTTTATGATATTAAGATGAGAGACAGATGATGAAATGCACTTACTTAGTAAGATTAAGATAAACAGGATAACAAGATGTGAATAGGCAGAGTTTCAGAATACTATGCGTGTTCCATCTTCAGGGACAGCACAAACATATAAGATGACATAAACATTTAGGACAATGCAAGGTGAAGAACAAGATGAGGAAAGTAGAGGAATTATGGGGAGGTTTAGTAATAGTGACAGGTATTTTGCCTGCCAGTGATAGGATTGTAGGCCTTAAGCTGGATGATGTTGAAAGATTCCGCAATAAGGAGGAGGGATAGTTTATTGTTGTGGGAGAGGGGTTTGCAAGCTGTGAAATTAGGGTTGTGTTACTGTGTATGAACGTATGGGTCTTTGTTTGTGAAGGCATGTTTGTGTTCTTTGTTTATATGTAGATAGGATGCGGCATGTTTGTCCCGCATAGCCAGAGAGACACTGTTTACATGGGATCGAATATACAGTGTTGCAGGGATCACTGAAAACAAACTGGCTTCCTCATTCACACTATATACAACAGACAATATTTCTCTCATAACAATAATACTTTCCTTGGGCCTCGCCATATCAGGACCCATTGCAGACCTTACATTACACTATATTGAAAAACATATGTTCTTTATTCACTGCCCACACTTAGTTATGTGTTATGTGGCATCATCATCCTCACAAAACAACAGCACATTATATATATATACAAAAGCATTTTATCTCTGTAGATCACTACTTACAATTTTAACAACCTTTTAACAAATATATAAACTATAAATTGTCTTATAATCATGATCCAAATCCTCAAGTTGAAATTATATGCAAAGAACACAATGACAAGAAAAGGAAAAGTTTGGAAGCTATAATAATCCAAAGTAAATTGAAGAAAGATGAAATTATTATGAATAGGTATAAAGGAATCGACTTAACACTACAGATATTTGATATAGCAATTAAAATAATGCCTCCTTAGAATACAACAATTATTAAACATACACATATTATTAAATATTTCATGTGTGTTAAACTCAAGTTTTGTTTTTGCTGTTATGTTTTCGATGTATGTGTTGGCATATGAACTGTTTATTGTAATTTCAAAATTTATTTTGGGTATTGTCAGAAGAAGCCGTTTCTGAAACAGCGAAAATTTACAAAATAAATTATGATTATGTGTTTGGCATATAAACCATCTGAATGTTTCAATTACATATAAAAATAACTCTATAAACACTACAGTATATAGAAAACTCACTTGCTCTTAACAGGTAAATATATTAAACGCCAACACCCCTCTCCCTACACACACATACACACAAAGTCAATTCTGTTGACTTCCTCATAAATAGAGCATTAACAACATGCTCCACAAAACAAGCCTTATACACTGAACTCAACACCATTTACAACATACTTAACCTCCACAACTACCCCCTCCCACCTCTTTCACAAGTGCCTGAAACAAACCCACCAAAACAATAGCTCCCAAACCCTCTGCCAAATACATCTCCTTTCACTGCTATCCACCCCTTAAAAATTTCATTAAAAAATTCCTTACCCCACACCAATATGCCCCCACCTTCAGATCACTCAACATAAATATCACACATATAACACAAGACAATGATCCTTCCAACACTGTATACTGGATTCCATGTAAACAGTGTTCCTCTGGCTACGTGGGACAACATACTGTCCCCTATCAAACACACATCTAAGAACACAAGCATGCCTTCACAACAACCCCCCCCCCCCCACGTTCATCCACAGC